>JBBPCS010000878.1:12464699-12536916 GCA_037974645.1 Hollardia meadi | reverse complement strand
CCCCCCCCCCCCCCCCCCCCCCCCCCCCCGTCCGGCTGACATGCAACTCTGGTGAGACAATGTATTGCTGGCATTTAAACGTCACAGAGAGAACGAGAACATTTGTTCAAGACCAACTCAGGCATCATTTAACTTTTGTTTTTTCCATGTTTGAGAGTACCCGTTAGCTGATGGCTCGCTCAGTTCGCTGACAAATAACCCACATGAAGTCAACGTCTGCAAAACGCAGAGTTAGACTGCCCGTGTCTGAAAATGTCAAGGATAGGTCAGAATTGAACCTGGCTAGATTGTGCAGCATTTTTTATTTATTTTTTTTCTGTTGACAGCTACCTGGCGAATTGAACCGTCAACAGTTAAATGTTGCTCATTCTGTTCAATGGCTTCATCATAAAAGGTTCGAGTTTTTGCTACGAGTCCACATGGACCATCATGCACAGATTTCCAATATGCTGCCTGACAATCAATAAGTCAGAAACCATATGCACATATTAAAAAGATGGTGTTGTAAAGTGTGTGTAACTCCTATCAAACACGTCACTGCCAAAATATCCTGTTCCTCATTCAGATCATCTACATTGTGCCCCATCCTTTGACTGATGAATGGGAGGGGCAGTAGGGTAATTATGCTCATCGTGAGACATAATAGGTACAAGCAAGAAGTGTGATTTGATGTACTCAGCCTCCATCTCTTGTCTCCATTCACCTCCGAGAAATTAATGAAGTCGATTTGAAACACTTCGCCAAATTTGCTCCTTTTTTTTTTGTGAGAAGTTATAGCATCCGGGGCACCTTTGATTAATATTAAAAAAGGCTCTGGACCATGCAGTTTCAATTACCTAAGAGAATCAAAACACTGATAAGGCCTCAAATTGATTTTTTTTCTTCTTTTTTTTTCAGAAAGCCCCCAGCCTCAAAAGTAAAATGGTGGAGACCTTCAAAGACTTGACTTCACGATTGGTTTTAGTGTTTCATTTTGGATTTTTGTTTATTTTTTATATTTCATTTAACTTTTTTACCAGCTTTGTAAAAGTAGCCTAAATGACACCAACACCGTTTCTGTAACAAGCTTTAATTTGAGAAAATGTTTAATTAAAATCAGCTGGACACCAAATCAACTCTGTGAGGAATGTGATAGATCAGTGGTTCCCAATCTGGGGATCAGGACCCAACAAGGGGTTGCAATCCTCTTTGACATGCTGTATATTCAATTGAAAACAATGCAAATTCAATATACAGTATTTAATGTTTTACATCAACTTCATTGATTTATGTAAATATATCCTTATTCTGAATTTGATGCCACCAACACAAGTTGGGACAAAGTTTGGGAAAGTTGAGGAATGCTCAAAAAACACCTTTTTTGAACATTCCATAGGTAAACAGGTTCATTGGTAGCAGATGATAGTGTCATGATTGGTTATGAAAGGGGCATCCTCAAAAAGGCTCAGTGATAGGTTCACCACTTAGAGAAACACATGAATAAAGGTATAAATGATATCACTACATGGGCTCAGGAACACTTTGTAAAACTTTTGTCGGTAAACAGTTGGTTTGCAAAATGATCGCTTACTTTATCGGGGTAATCGGGGTTGTAAAGTGCCAGGATTAGTAAACGGCAAGTGGCGCAGCCATCCATTCATGTGCAATAAGAGTTTATGTTGATGTCTCAACAGTGACAGAGGGAGCTTCTCAAACATCTACTGTACAGTAAATGACACTAAGTGTATAGCGTATTACAAAAAACTTATGTTTGGTTGACAGACAACCAACAAATATGCAGAATTGAGAAAGAAAAATCAAACCAGAAAAACCTTCTCCTTCCACAATGTCAGCTTTTAAGGAATCAAATAAATAATCTTGATTTGACGACCATGTATTATGTGTGTCCGGTTGGTTTTGACAGGGTCAAAGAGGTGAGGAAGTTCCCCGTCACGCACATCATGCGATCCCTGCATTTGAGATTCAACATGAAAATGACCAAAACTGGAGTTCAGAGGTTTCTATTCCCACAGTGACGCATGAAATATGGAACAGAACTCTTCTACTATCACATTTAATGCCAGTGACCTGAAGGTTTATCCTGTGACTCTAGTTCTGCTGAATGAAAGAACCCATTATGTTTGTCTTTTTTGTGCTTTCTGGTAACACTCTTTGCTTACATTATCTATTTATTCAGTCACTTATGAGAAAGCAAATCTTAGCTGAACATCCACTTATTTTGCACTGCTAGCCTCAGATGTTCATGTCAGAACTGGTGCATCGTGGTACCACGCATGCATGCCCATCTGACGCACACACACACACACTAGGGCACAGAGTCAGTGACTCGCCATAAGGTGGAGCGCAGATAATAGATTTAGGCAACTGTAAGCAGATTTGGGCGTGCGCCTTACTTAAAGGCAGATCATTCGCTGGCTGTAAACAGGCTTTGGAGAAATCAAACCGTTAAATAGAAAATACATTTATTAATTCAATCCGCTTAGTTCAGGTTCAGCTCCTTTCCCTCAAATTAAGTTTGCAGGATTTCACAGGATATTAGCAGGCGGGAAGAAAAGAGGGGCATCTGGATGGCTGCCGTGTCGCTGCAGTCGCGTCGGTGCCTTGATGTCACTTTAACCTCGGCAGAGATATCCCTCAGCCTGGAAAACAGCAGTGATGACATAAAGCAAATAAAGCAAACGGTGGTAGAAAGATTGAATTCCCAACAGCTGAGTGAATAGCCTGTATTTATTGAATGTAACTGGCAATACCAGAGAAAAGCTAAAGAATTATTTTCCACTGCTGTATATAATGGCGGGTCATGATATACTGTATAGCATGAAGGTCATATACCAACACCTATTACCTTGCTGAATGTTGAATTCTACAGCGAAATGAAGAAAATATACATCTGCTGTCCAGTTGGTTCTGAATACACATGTCAATTTTGCTTATAGCGAATAAGTCTTAATTGCACAAGTTTCTGCTTATAAAGGTAGTGGACCCACAATTCCTTACCTAACTCCACCAATTTATGTTGAAATTGGCCTTGATTCCACAAAACAGACAACATCCGAGCCCTAGTATTTCCAGCTATTGATGCAGCCGCTGTTGTAATAACAACGCAGGACAAAAGCATGTGCATGTATTCATTCATTTAGTCTATAATGGAGACATGAGAGCAGACAGAAATGATGCCTGCCTGACTGGATCAACAGATGCCAGGTTTTGTACCTGGTGTCAGACAGAATTTCATAGTGAAAACAAGGTATTAGGGAACCAGTCTAAACGCTGATGGTGTCAGTGCTCTATATACATTACATTTTGCATTTTTTTGCATTTACTTCATAATGATACGATAAACAAAACCACATTTTCCGTGCCAGTATCAATGAGTAAGTGGACCTTGAGTTGAGATTGTTGTTTGTTAAACTCAACGTGGATGAGCTGGTCCTTGAGGTGCTCAAAACATTTAAAGCTCTATAACAACTGGGCATAATGCATCTGATGATGAAGGCCATGTGATATGGTCAAAAGCTCCAGAATGTACGTTTTGCGAGGTTACGAATTATATGTTAAATTCAAACCTGTTCTATCAGTGCAAACTTTATTTACACCGTGGTTTCGGTACACGCAGGCAATATTTTTCAAGCCTCACTGTGTAAGACGAGCCTTTGTATGTTGCTTTCACTCGCTTCCATCTTATTATATTGATTAAATTTGGGCCAACAAAGAAATAAGTAAAGAATTCAGTATTTATCCCCTAGAATTTTATTGATGTTGGGAATAGTAACACGAGTGGTGAAGTCAAGGTTGTACGCAGGTATACG
The DNA here is from genome assembly GCA_037974645.1 of Hollardia meadi. Classification (NCBI taxonomy): domain Eukaryota; kingdom Metazoa; phylum Chordata; class Actinopteri; order Tetraodontiformes; family Triacanthodidae; genus Hollardia; species Hollardia meadi. Next base: position 12,533,107 of record JBBPCS010000878.1, on the reverse strand, counting down.
GTATATTATTTTTCAATTGGCTTTGCATATAACGGCTTCTTAAATCGCCTCTGATGTGCATAATTAGGGTGCAAGCTATACTTTTTTTCCTAGGTTGGCAAAGGCATAAGTAGAGTGGGACATGTCTGCGTCATGCTGGGAAAATATACATTACTGTTTGCCCTTTACTGTATGTCAGGGGAGAAACAGTCAGTCACACATTAAGGGCCTGAATTTGGGCTACACAATATATTGTTTCAGCACCATATCGCACTTTGCCCATGTGCATTAGTCGCATTGCTCTATACACACAATGTCAATTAAGGCAAATTAACTCAAACATGTTGTGTCACACAAAAGGAAACACTCGCGCGGTTCTCATTTTCGATGCCTCATCTACAAGAAAAGTCTGTTTGTCTTTTAAACCTTTTTATCTTCCACCACGTAAGCATACATTTGAACGTCTTGAGAACAAACTACATGTAGCCTAAATGACGCAACTGCGACACAAGTTTATTTAGAAAGGTCTCGTGTGTACAGTTTGCTCCTCAAGCAACTCTTCTTCCAACACTAACTCATTTTAGATATATACTCTTCTTTTTTTTAAATTAAGAAAGATTCTTCAATGTTCTGACAGTTATTTTAGTTTTGCAGTACCAGGAGCAAACTTTTGAATCATAGTTGGTCAAAACATCTTTATTCTAACTAAATGGAACTAGGATCCCAAGTGGATTCTATACTTCTATCACAATTTTATAAAAATTCCCTCTGAGGTTTTGTGGATGTTCACATGGCTACTCTAACTTTTATTTAGCTAGCATTTTGTTGGTTTTGCTAATATGCAATTGTTGATTTCCACTTTAATTTCATTAAATGGCATTGCAAATCTTACTTGATTAACTATTTCAACTTTTTAAAGACTTTATTTTTTGGTGTCTGGAGTGAAAAAGCCCAGCTTGATTAATCCTAAAAGACAAGGAAGCACTTTGAAAGACATTACCTGGACTCACAGCAGGTTATCATCACAGCATGCATTCTCATTTTCAGAAAAGTGCCACTGCACTTTCTATTGCGAAAGGGAAGAGGGTAAGGCATTGAAGATGTTTATCCTTCACTTCACCTCCCAAGACACCTTTATCTGATCCAAAACATCCTCATTCTCAAAGGGCTTGAACAATCCCCCGTGTGTCGACGGTGATATTTGTCATCTCAGTGTTGTTCTTGATTTGCAATATACAGTACGTCATTTCTTATCCCAGAGTGTAAAAACAGAGAGAGGAACCAGCTGTGATTCTGGACGGCTGGTGAATTTAAGCAGCTCACACCTGGTCTGGATGTTGGACAATGGTGAGAGAGAGAGAGTTATCTACAAAAGCCTCGAGGGAGTGAAATTTCCGCAGCTTCTACTGAAAGTTTTAACTTTGGAGCTTGCTGCCAGGAGGTCAAGCCTTGAGGCTGAACTTGAAACAGCTGAGGGCCTCATGAAACATGGAAGACGACCTCACTGTGCCTTGTCGTTTCTCTTTGGGCATCTTAATTTCACCCCGCTGTATATTTCTGCCCAACATTCCGGTTCTCCAACCTTCCCGCGTCTCAGTTTCATACAGTCCAGCTCATGACAATCATTTAAGCTAACTTCCTTGTGCTGATGTGACGCTTTTTTTTTTCTTTCCCCCTTGTCAAATGCTATGACAGAGACATTTTGTAACTGATGAAATCTTCACCGCACAAGATGGATGGAAGTTTAAACCCGAAAAAAAATGATTTATGTTGTTGAGTCTGCCAAATCACCCTCAAAAAACAATCCATTACGTTAGCAATGGTACAGCTAATCGCTAGCCTAATGGAATGTGCGGCTGCCATATTGATCAGGACTACAGCAATCACTCATAAACATTCCTTGAATGATCCAGTGAATAAACACATGATCAGCACCCCTGCACCTGCTCATGACTAGCAATCAATATTCTCAAAAAGAAAGCAATTTCCCAAGTTAGATCCTGTTTCTGTAAGGTCAGCGTTGTATTTGCAGGATTTCTAACATTTCTGTTTTCTGCACAGAAAAACACTTGACATATTTTTCAATAACAATGTTTTGTTGTGTCTGTTTGCACTGGACCTTGGAGAGTTGTTACCATAAACAGACAGAATAGATAAGAGATGCCCAGAACTCCGAATATGCTTCAACCCAGAGTAATACACAATGTATTATCAAAACCGCACAGCAGTTTTTTGATCTGGTAAGAATTCAATTCATCAGTCAGATGTTGAAAATGAGCCTTGGGTCGTTAATACAGTCTCCTGCAGATTCGATACGGAAAGTGTTTAAATCTTCTGAGCTTTTGTAGATGACATTATCCGAAGTCACATTACAGAAACTGATATCTTTTCCAATCTGTTTGATCTATTTAAAAGTCAATTAAATCTAAACAGCGATGGCAATTGGAAGAAAAGAAAAAAGAAAAAAAAGGAAAAATAAAAACATTATTCCTCACAGACTGAACCCCAAGTGCCCTGCAATTAGAAATAAAATGGTTTCATCTACAGCTCCTTAATTGGGACAGAAGCCTGCATTTGAGAATATTAATAGCTTTATTTCACTCACCCTTTAAATATATCATCTTATTACAATTAAGTTATCAAAGTCAAATTCAAATGGAAAGACATACTCTTTAAAAAAAACAAAAAAACTCTGTGACGGAGATGCAAAAATGTGCGAGCCTTAAATGATGAGCTCGTTGATTGATTGTTTGGTTAATAACATTCACATTGATGTAAGCCACAGTCTGAGACAAAGCTCTTCAAAACTGAGTAAACGCAATAATGTAACTCAACAGTTTGGCAAAGCTGGTGTAACCTTTTCAAACTCGCTTGCAGCAATTTAGAAGTCAATTAGCACCAAGCATGTGGTTTATTACAGAAATTACCGGTTCGTTATCATTCAGAATGGCTTTCCTTCCTCGTCGTCTTCCTGGGTCTTGGGAAAACCCTCAAGAGTTTTTTTTTTCCAATACCATTTCACTGAGATAACGGCATGAATCAACAAGCACAACACAAACATACGGATGATGGAGGCAGGTGCTGAGGGACGACCTGCTAAATGTACTCTGGTGGGTCTTGTGTACCCTGGAGAAGCAGATTAAAGCCCTCCTCAATGCACATGTACTAATGTCCTCCCTTAGCAACCCGCCACTTCATTAGCACCAGCAGTCCTGTGCTGTATGTGTAGCATCATTTGCATGTGTTTAGATTACAACACATAAAGTGCATTTCTCTTCTGAAGTGGCTTTACTGTTCAGGAGAAGTCCTCACATTATTTCTATAGCTGGATGGGAACATCACCATAAAGAAAGAGAGACGACGCGTTTCCTCTTCTTCCAACTGTACAAAACTGAAGCCAAAATATTCCGGATACGAGCGCCGCCATCATTTGCTGACGAAGTCATTCTGAGCCAGAATCAGCAGTAGTGATCGGGCGGTGGAGCCGCAGTATTGAGTTCCTGCCCATACATCCGCCTGACTCCATCCCCAGCAGAGCTCAGCTGTCAATCATGATGCTTTACCCCCTTTTAATAGCATCAATAATTCATTAAAACCAAACTTATCAGAAAAATAAAACCTGAACCAGTGTAAAAAAGAACTCCCTAAAATGACAGAAACCATCTTTGGGAAAAATGTATTTGACGTGCATGTTAAGTTTTTACTTTGGCCCATGCCCTATCTGATAACATTGGGGGGGCGGGATTGATGCCCTATACTGCAGCCCACCACCAAGATGTTTTGGCTCCACTTTTGGGGAGTTCTCATGTTGCCCATCTTATACAGTCAATGGAGGGGACCTACAGCACAGTACTAATAGTTGTAAATTGTAATATTATGCAGCTGCTCGCAGGGTCCTCCCCTCAGGATGTACTGTAATTTTATAATACAGATGTCAGAGGGGGAAAAAAAGGTCTTTAGTGTAGAATAGAATAGAAATGGTCTGCTGCATTAATGCACTATTAGCTGCAATTGACATACTGCAGTGTATCTGAACAATATATGTCTTCTTAGTGTATTTTGTCATTATTTTTAATGTACATTTTCCATGTTGTCTAGGCTGGATGTTTAACTAATATTAAGTACTATGTGTCAGCAATAGTTACTAAAAGTAATAAAAATGGCATTAAAGCTGCACAAATCAATATTTGTATATTACCAATGAGTCTTATGACCAGTTTTAACATTAATGGGCTTGTAGTGATGAATCTAGAGATAATTACCACCTGACATTGCATTGATAAGCCATGATAAACCAACTGAACGCGACCTGCTCAACAATTAACAACTGACAGACAATGTAAGCATGTAGCTGATAAACATCATGAGGCATTTAAAGACCAACATCTTTTGTCTCAGGAGTCGGTGGAGACCAAAACTGAGCTAGAAATTGAACAAATAGCTGACTACCATTCCTGAGGTGGCCAGAAGCACGACTCACAAGAATTCTTATGCTGCTTTGTGTCTTTTCAATGCATCAATAGACAACTGTTAACCATATCACCTTTATAAGCAGCCCACTGTCATCCCCAGCTCATCAAATATCAACGTTTTGTCATGGCCCCTCGCATCTCATCCAGGCGCACAAGGCACCCCTTGGGGTCAGGCAGATATGCACAAGGGTTTAAATGTACCATCAATGTAAAGCCGTCCGCGTCAGTATCAGACGACTTGAACAGATGACGTAGCGCGACATACTTTCCAAAGCAAGAAAGTGGCAAGAGGGGTGGAGGTCGGGGTTTAGTAGAGGGTCAGAAACACGACCTTTACCCAGGAGACCGGAGTTTGCGTCCTGTTTTAAACTAAGCATCGCCAGTCATTTCCTAAACCTAACCAAGTAGGCTTTGTGCCTAAACTTGACGAAAATGGCGAAGACCTTGTGCGTTGCCGTTGTGCGTCAGGCAAGGCTTAGCGGGTTGGCCGGTGACGCCAAAAATGTATCCTGCACGTCTGTATAAGACAAATAGTCAATATCTGAGGACCTGGGATGAGAACGGGTCGTTATAAGGAGATATAATGTCAGTGTTGGCCAAAGAAATCAATTAAAATGGATTTTCATTTCACATTTCTCAAATAGCACATAGGTATTTTACATTTAGAATAAATCTGTTCTATTATATTCCTATTTCAGGTCTAATTAAGTTTGTAATACTGTTTGCAGAATGGCGTTTAATGTGGAAATTAAACAGTGCTGTCACTATGATGTGTCAGTGGTAATGCATGTCTTTCTTCTTGTTTTTGTTCATCTCCTCTGTGTTCTTTTTTTACTCTCCAGTGAGACGAGAACAGTATCAACTTATCCAAACAAAGCACAGATGCAGGTTAAAGAAGGTTAGGCGTCCAAAACGCACGCCTAATTAAAACTCATCCACTTGTTCTATCATCTGCATCACAGATGACAAGTGATCAGAGGACATCGCTCGCAATTATCATCCAGCTTTGAGTTGTTTTCCGTCTCTTCGTCTCATCTCACTTGGTAGTTCGCATCGCTATTCTGATTTTGCACTTAATTGGCCTTTCATGCTTTTTGACATCTCTCTCATGAGTTTTCACTCGTTCCAGTTTGACCCGGAGACGTTTGGATTGCTGATCTTCCTCAAATCTGTCAAGTTTAACTCGTGGCTCCACATTTAAAACTCTCACTCTGTCTTCACATCTATCCTTTCCTTTTATTCTACTTTTCAGCGTCTCCCTCTCAGGTATTTGTCTCTCCCATCTTTGTATTCTGCCTCCGCATTTCAATTCCTCCCAACCTCATCTGTCTGCCTTTCTCACTCTTCTGGATAGCGCTGGAAGGCTTTACCAAAACAGCAATCTGTCAGGGCCATAGGTTACATTTGGCCATCTGCTGTAAGATTAAATTAGGGGAGGTTGTGTATCTCCCATTGTATTGGGCTGCCTCTGCCCTCCACGATATTTCCTTTCGCATCAGGCCTGACATGCTGAGAGAGAGAAAGAGATGGAAGGAGATGACCTGGATGACAACCAAAGTTGAGATGAGCTTTTGTGCTCTGTGTGTGTCTGGTAGAGATTAGTTGGCATCTTAATGTGCCATTTTTATTTGTATTTTCTTTACTGCATCAGTAGTGCACTGGCAAACACATACACACACACCTTGGCATTGCCCTACTCCTACCTAATTTTGTTCCCAATATGAGTCCTTGGACACTATGTACAGTAGTTACATTGGGTGCCAAAGTACTGTGAGGTATAGTGTATAATTGGGTATCCTCCACCAGCTCAGGCAGGGGCTTGGCTAAGTTTCAGGGTGATTCTGCACTCTGCAGCTGTAATGCTTCCCCCAACATCCTGCCCATCAGTCAGACAGAGAGAGTGAGAAAGAGAGAATGCCCCAAGGCTATGTCTGAGAGCAGGGCAGGACTATCGCTCATACAGACCTACTTATTCCATACAAATCTCCTTACACAAGCAGCTTAGGGAAGGTAACACAAAAACACATTGCAGACAACAAGAATTGCTAACGGGGATCAGAAATCGAGATGCCTTTATTTTAAAATAGCGACCTCAAAAATTAGAAAGCCAAATCTGAACTGTGTCTTTGACCTGGGAATCTGCATGGCAGTTATAACACGTTCAGTTACCTTACACAGTTAAGTTACCAGTCTAATTATATTCTAAATTGACTTTAACAACTTTGTCAAAAACCCTGCCATGTGCACAAAGCTAACCTTTAAGGTGCCCTGTGGAGTTATCTTGTAAACAAAGTTTACACACCGTGTTGCAAAAGAAACATAAAACATGTGCAAACTTTTACATGCATCACCTGTGTGCTCATGCTCGTGCCAGGAAACAATCAAAACAGGCACCTACATATCAAATCATTGGTGCATAGCGCTATTAGTGGTCAAATGCCACAGGGTACCCTTTACAAGAGTATTCCAGTAATTCTTTTAAAAGACTGGGGGAAAGAATAGTCACAATTAAAGCAAATATATCAAGATTTCTTTCAAAAGTGTGGGTCAAGGTCCAGAAATACTGGATCCTACGGTCCCCGCCATGCAGTTTGACAGGGTTAGTCCCTTCCTTGCTGGGAAACGGCCATGTCTGTCCAAGCCCACTAGCACAGTTTGCAACCCAGCCTTTCTGTTGAAAATTTGCTCCACCCAAGCCTTGGCTAAAATATTTGTATAATGTTACTTGAGTACTTTTATTACACTTGATAAAGCTCATCCAGATGGTTTGACTCACTAAATTGGTCCCCCTTTAAGTCTTCCTCTCATATATTGGTAGACGATGTAGAAAATTGTGTATAAACTGAGCAGATACAGAACAAACTGCTGAATTTGCATTAACTTTTCAACTTGCACTCGGCACATTCTCAAATTACATTATACTGACTTTGAGCTGGAGGTCAAATGGCTTTCCAGACCTTGAGAAGGACATTGACATTTTCAAGACAATGTCATAATGCTGCAACTGGCGTGGGCCTTGTCTCATCTCACACCCTCCGCTGCTTTCAGCAGATGTTTAATGTGCTTCACCTGCTAAATGACGTGGAAGCGGGCCCCTGTGAAATCGACTGACCAAATGGAGCTTGGACCTCTCCCTGTCTGTCCAGGCTATTAGGGAACAGATTAGCCCTACCACAAAGAACAACACAGTATCTGGGTACACACTTGTGCACACTTGAAAAGAGACTTGTACCACAATAAAAGTAGGAACATCTCCATGGGCACACAATGGGGAGTACAGATGAAGCAAAAATACATGGAAGCAGCAAAATTCTCTGAAATTAGATACAATTATAGGTAATTTCTAAGAACTGCATTCAATGCACTGAACATAAATGCTAGGAGAGTAGAGGTGGACTGGGAGAGAGATAGTGAGGCAGTAAAACCAGAAACACACACGCACGTAGCCTGGCCGACCCTTCCAGTGACATCTGGACAGCGGTAATAACACGGTGCAAAATGCCATCCCAGAGAAACTGCTTATTAACACCTGACTAGTGGCATGCTAATGGCAGTTATCACAGGCGCTCTTATTCAGCTGTCCCAGAGCACGCCAATGGAATGAGAGAACGACAGCGAGAGTGAGGAAGAACAAAATATATTAAATTATATACGGTATAAAAGGGATACATACAATCCTTAGTTAGGAAACAGTATAGTTTGTAGCATTAGTGACTTTATTCTGGTAATTTGCAATATCAGTGTTTGGAAAGTACTGTAAATACTGCAGTTGCTGGTGACATTTTAGCTAATATATAAAGTAGTGTGACTGTACTCTGCATAGGTTTGTAATTTTAGGGCCCGATGACTAATATTTAATTGTGACATTAATATTCAAACCCCAATTCGTTTGGTACAACACAACAACACAGGAGCCACAGGCCAGCAATTTTTCCAAGTTACAGCCCAATCCAGCCATAGGTTGAAGCAAGACAAGTCCAAATTTTCTCATATGCATTGTAGTCAATACTATTGTAATTTGATGTTTTAAAAATTTAATATTTAATACACTTGAACATGGAGATATAAAATAATACAGGCCCTATGTTTAATACATTTAATGGTGATACTTATATTGTCAAAAATCATTTTGAAATTTATTTGTGCTGTATTTTTATTTTCTTCATTTAGAAACAAGTCATTGCTGTTGTCTATTTTGTCCATCTGTTACCTGTAGATAGTGAAAGTTAATATCCAGGGTTCTTTAGGATGAGATATTTGGAAGAGGCATTGAGCTAGAGTCCTCCTGCTGTACTGGTTCATCTAGTGTGGCACTCTGAGTGGTTTATTGGTAGTAGCAGAGTGAACAGCCTGCAGCTAACAGTGTATATTAAGTACAGAAAAGTACAGCACGGGGATAAAATAGCTTTTCTGTTTTGTTAGCACTGTGAATACCTGTAACCCTCAAAATTACAGAATTAAAGCTGCCGATATTAAATGCAGTTGGGGAACAAAAGACTCTCACACACACACACAAAAAATTGCCCTGTGTCTGGTCCCATCATGTATTGATCAGGCCACATATATTAAGTAAGATTTATATTTTAGTCCCAACTTTGCACTGCGAACATGAAAATGGTCCCAAACCCAGTCCAGCAGGTCCTGAATATGTCAATATCCTTGCAAGACTTGCAAACCTCTTCTCTCTGCTCCTCTGATCGTTAATGGTGTGTGTATCGGTGTGTGTGTGTGTGTACTGTGAGAGCCAGTTTGGGGGCATTTCTCACGCACTACTGCATGCTTTAATCTTCTGTTGGTAACAGGCAAACAGCAGCAGCCCTCCCCATCAACATGGGGTAAATACATTTCTAACTAAATGTGCACACAGACACACAATGCAGCTGCAAAAAAAAAAAAACCACTCAAAGTCTGCTTTTGGGTGTGATACGGTCATATTTCATTAATGCACAAGACAGTTATGGGCCTGGCTGGGCAATGACCCTCTGCAATTATGGAAACTGTGTTCTGCATACGTGATTGATCTCATCAAGCTGAAATGGAGCCAAGCACCAGAGCACACTAGAGGCGTAGTATAATATGAGACCAGGATATAATGAAGCTGAGTTGGTTACTGGATAAGGTCTCCAAATTAAACTGCAATGAAAGTTGTCATTGGCTTCCAAAATTACATGATATGATATGCCTTTCCGTACGGTATTCCCCTATCAGCGTCAGTGTGTGCCAGTGCCCTCCAAAACCATAACAGATGGCCAAGACAAAAACATCATAAGACAGATGTCTGATCTATAATCGAGGATTCTGGTTTTGTTACATACCTACAGGCACAAAACCCAGTAGAAAAGATCAATGTTTTTTTGTTTTTTTAAAGCAATGTTTACCCTTCCGTCCACCCCGATTTTCCCTCGGAGGTTCTGTCGTGCTATGAACTTCAAGCTACTTTCATTTTTTGTCATAATTCACACGACATGGCGGTTTTCACATAAACATAGCTGTTTTCGCCCTTTTTGCTGAATGCTTGTTTTGTCTTGTCTTTCTCTTTTTAGAACTTAGACAAAATTGGCCAAAACAATAAGATCCATCCTTTATCTATCGGTAATGAAAACAATGCACTCAAAGTAATTGCTCAGTTCCTGGAAACACCAGACACTGCTAAAGCAAGTCAGATTTTGGGGAAGAAACATGCACAGTCAGACAATCAGACAGGTTGTGAAGAAGCCAACAGTTGAGGCGGGTTATTTAAACAACTACAGTTGAAGGAAAAGTGAGTGAACCCCAAAATGTTCACAATGTGTGCACGCACAGCTACCAGTCAGTCTGTAAACTCTGATGAGTATTTGTTCTACGAAATGGACAGTTTGATCATATTTGCATCCCAGTTTCTCTTCCATGAATATTGGACTAACCTTGCCGACATGTGGCTTGCGTTGCCACATCAAAATTCTTCCAGTGTTGCTGCATTCCCAAATCTCAGCAATTCATTTACAATTAGAGTACAATGTTATTGTTACGACTAGCATCGGAGGGCCAAAACTCCGAAATAAGACCCACGTTTTTTGATACTCCGGGTTTGTTCTTCAAATGTGCATACACTGAAATATGCACCTTTGCGTCAGTTTCCTTTTACCTCTCTCCTCTCAAATGAGTCTCATATTCATTCATATTCGCCCGTCATCATAGACACTCGATTCCCTTAAAGTCCACATGGAGATTACAATCAGAGGCTTGTCATGTTCAATTTTAGAGGCAATTTGTCCCAATCGCCATCTCTCTATTTCCTCCTCATTTCGTTCACTTATGTCACTGTGATCAAAGGCGTTCACCTTAGTTTCCTTGTTGCAATGGAACGGACAGGTTTTTACACTGGCGCTTTCCATAAGGCTCCTCTGACAGGCTCGTATCATCATGAACAAACCTGGGGAAGAAACAAAGTGCAATATTGGACTGTATTTCTGGTGCTGCTGCGCATCATAATGAGCGGCGTGAGGTTTTTTTTTATGAGATGGAGGCAAAACCAGCAGAATAACATGTCACAATTTTAGGGCTGTGAGGAAAAGAGTTCAAGGGTCAAATCAAAAGAGAAAGAAAAAAAAAGAGTCATTTCTTGAGATGTTTAGTGATCATAGTCATTGCAGACAAAAGGTCAGCACATACAAACAATTCAGCTGGCCAGAGGCCAAACCTTTGGCTCCGTTCATAACTGATGTCATGTGAAAGGGCATGAACCGTGATTAGAGACCACTAGTTGAAACGTGTCTCTTAAGGCACGGCTGAAAGGGCAGCGGGGCTGTGATCTCTTCTGGTCAACAGCTACGAAGGAAGCTTCTGGAACAACTGAAAACTTTGAATCCACCGTCTTACCGAGGCACTGTTGGGGGATTTTGTTGGAATAAAACCTCTGAAGCAATACCAGAGAGCCCGCTGCACATTTTTTCGAAAACGTGACATACAAGAAGATCTCCTACAATACAGCAGAAGAGGATAAAGAAGAGAGACAACTGTCGAAATGAAATAAGAACATGTAGCTGTAGAAATGTATAAAGTCATTTGAAAGTCATTGCTTGGCGACCTTGTCACTGAAATTTCTCCCGATTCTCCAGGACATGCTCACGCTCTCCGAAATTTGAAGCATGACAACTGCACCAACTGCAATTTGCTGTCTAAACATTAACAAAACTGACATAGTCCCGGTCATAGCTGAGCCATCTCTAACTGACCTCCTTAAAGAAGTTTCACTTCAAATTAGGGTTATTTTTGTAGTTTAGTCTGCATTTTGCAACTTTGCACACTGAATGATATCCCATTCATGTCCACCAGTATTTGTCTATTATGTACCTGCCTATAATCCACCCACCCTTTCATCCATATGTATAAGGAAATTGGTCCAAAAATGTGATTAGAGATTGAATGAGTCCACTTCTCTGATTCATGAGACATAATTCCACCAACCTTTCTTCAGGCAGTATTTCATACAGTTGGACCAAATATTTCATACACAAAGTTTCTTCTTTATATGTTTGGATAAATACAAATCCTTGAAAGGTTAACCTTTTGAGTTAAGTGTGATCAAAACCTTGCCTGTACTCCAAATGGCTCAAGAACAGCTTTTAATGAACTTTTTTTTTAAAAAGGCTCGTTCCTGGTACCGAGAAAAGAGACCGCGTCTCCTCGGCACTGGCCTCCCCTTCAGTGGTTTCCAGTGAATCAATCTAAATTGATTTCATATTTTCTTTGTATCAGCTTTTAAAAGGACTACATACAGTGGCACCGGCTTACATTTCAGACCCACTCAGTCTATATTCAACATTATATTTCACATCCTTTGATCAATTACTCTTTGACATTCCATATTCCCAGAGGAAGTCCAAAAATGGCAGAGCCTTTTATTTTTATTGCTGTTCCCAGACAGCTGAACAGTTCCTTCTAGTTAGCACTGTCAGGACATCCCCAATTTATTTCAACTTTTAAATATCTTTGTTGTTACTATGATTGCTTTAATTCTGTATGATACACGAATGTATTTTCATTTCAATTATTTGTATTTAAATGTCTCGGTAAAGTACTTTGGACACCATTTGTTAATTTTCAGTGCTCTGTAGTTTACCTGACATGATTACAAAAGCAAAGCCAACTTTCAAATTCATTTAGCACCAATGGTCATCTATCATATGGAGAGTAATCTATCTATATTCTATAAAAGAGAAACCTGGCTAACAATACTGCACATGTTAGCCTCATTGTACCCACAGCTGAGGAGAACAAGTTCTCACCTCCTACAACCATGTCTGTTATACAAAGAACAAAGTTGTGATGTTGGGATTTAACTCTACGTCCCGTATGTTTTCTTTGTTTAGAGCCAACTTTCCTTTTCTCCCATTTACTTACTTGACTGGCCTTCTTCTTTCCCATAACTCTTGATGTTGAGCACTCAAAGAATAAGCCTCTCTGTGCTGTGAAAAGTATTATCCTGAAATGAAAATGAAAAATACCACATGACGATGTTTGTTTTTGTAGTTATTGTCATCACTCCGCTGGGTGAATGTATGGATGAGTCTCAAGTCGTCAGTCCAGACTATGGATATTCTGTAAATGATGCGAGTGGAGGACAACACAATACGCTGTTTAGCATTCTGGTGGTCTCCTTGTGAAACCTTTTTTTTTTTGCCGTGAAAAGTGTGAAAAACCAAACTGTCAAACCCGATGAGTGTCAAACCGATCAGAAAACAATGAGGAATGGTTTGAAGTTGACGTGCCTCTCTGCCTCTCACAACTGCCAAACCTCATCAACATTAAAAACAGGTGTTGCAGATAGGAAATGAAGCATGATTCTGCCACTGCATGACCTCTTTTACACCTCTGTTTCTTCAGAAACCGAGTTTGGCACCTTTTTGAGGAGAGGGGCTTTTTTTTTTGGTTTTTTTTTACATTTCCACAACTGCCACAATTATTTTTCAGTTTAAAAATGGAAAGCCTGATCTCATTCCAGTGGATGGTGGATCTTTTTTTTTTTTCCCACGCAGGAGCAGGAAGGGATATCTGAGAGAAGTAAAATTTTGGTTTGCCCTTACATTCCTGCCAACCTCAAAATATCCAAGACAGGTTTCTCACCCAAACACAATGGCACCAACCCAATAAATGAATCCCACATCTACTGGAGAAGTTTCTACTGTAGCAAAGAACCGAAGTTTGACAAAAAAAAAAAAAAAAAATAGTGACTGACATCTGACAACTCGCTGGCAACACCCTTGCTTTCTCAACACTTCAGAAAGTCCAGCAAAAGCTCCTGCAGCGATAAGGTCTTTTTCTGATTACTGATGTGCAAATTTACCTCCCCACTGACTGAGACTTTGTTGACGCTCTCACTGGGTACATCAACAAACTCAGAGGAATGGATGCACAAACACACAGACTTACACGTATTTACCTACACCGATAATACTTGTATGGCAAACACAACGAAAAAATAAAGCTAACACTGGCAGGAGAGAGATGGCAAACAATAAAATGTGCAAGGAATTAATCACTCGTATGACTACAACTGAAAACATAGAGCGTGGTTAGGGGGCTTTAGTTTTACATTCCAGCCCTGTCTGGGCTTTGTAGAAAGAAAAAAAAAAGTGTGTTATTTGATATGCATTTAGTGTTTTTGTTATGTATTTGCAGACTATGTGTGCGTATGCAACCATGCACACACATAGCTTCATGACTTGATGCAAAGTATGAGTATGTTAATTCAGGTAATATTTGTGTTTATTTTCGTTTCAGTTTTACAGGTGTTGCTATTTGGATATTGATGGAACAGTCTGACTGTTGGTATCTAGCGTTGTGTTTTGATGAAGAGGACCAGACCAGGATATCTTTGGAGGCGATGTCCATTTATTCTGGCAAAGGAGGTGAACCAAAGAACCCTCCGGTTAAATGACACAGAGAAATGTCAGCGTACTACACAATCAGTTTAAGCTGTAGCAAGTAAACTTATGAACATAATTGAACAGCAAGGCTAAAAGGCTAAATACTATCTATGTATATATCTATATATATCTATCTATCTATATCTATCTATATATCTATCTATATCTCTATATCTATCTATATCTATCTATCTATATCTATATATCTATCTATATATCTATATATAGATATATATAGATATATAGTTGGGTGAAAACAGTCTCCTATACAGCTGAAAAAAAACTGAGTTTTTCGGGTAAACTTTTCCTTTAATGCATCATGGCATAATGGACCTCATGCAGTCAACGTCTCCAACACACACACACTTTATTTCACACCAGACTCACACCCACACACGCTGTTTCTATAATAAACATATTGACCATTAAAACCTAATTTGTCACCATGAAACACTGAATGGCAGTTTGCTGCATTGTCTAATGACCTGTTCAAACACCTACTGGATGTTTGTTTTTTTTATCTAGAAAATGAGGTGCTGTAAAAAGATTTCTGACACATGAACCATAACACACACACACACACACACACACACACACACACACCCCTCTGTATAAAGAACTGAGCCAAATCAAAAGAGCCTTCCATTTCCAATTAAATATTTTTTGTGCATTGTGCCCATTGGGTAAACCTGTCTATTTGAATAATTCTGAGGTCTGGATAAAAAAAAGAGCCTCTACTGTATGACAGTTCTCATTAGAGACCACATGAACTTACATTAACCACACGTGGAAAGCAATTAGGGCCTCGTCATGAGACAACAGGACCGAGGACCAGCTGGTTGCATTGATAAGCAGGAAATCAGGTAGCAATTTCCAATTATAACGACAGAATGCTGCAATATGTGTTTGCAAACTAATAATTAGCCTTATATGGGTTTGTATTATCTGCTATAGGCAATTGAATGTGAAGAAAACTGTTTAAAGATACAGTAAATTGTGCCACTGTTGTACTCTGTATGGTTTTTGTAGTTTGAGTTGCATACAGGAGACATATATTATCGACAGGGTTATCTCTGGGTTTTGTCTCACAGCTTCCTTTTACAGGAAAAAAAATAAATAAAATAAAATAAAATAAAACAAAACACTGAAATGCACAAAGAAAATAGTGTTGGCGCTAAACTATGTGATGCACTAGAGCATGTCTTGGCAGATATAAGTTGCCCCTTTGCCTAATTTAGTGTTTGTTTGCCTCACTTTTGTCCCCTAAGGTTAGTCCCTAGTTGGAAATAGAAACCTAATGAAAAATTGATGAGAGAGGCTCAAGCACAAGACATGACAAAAACACAGCAGAGCCAAATTTTTTCTTGGCCCCATAAACACCGTCCACTTGAGGAAAACAACTGCAGCAAGAACATGTCGTGATTACCTTTGTCATATCCATTGGCCTAATTATCACAGTCGGAGAAGCCAGTTGTTTCGATATGCTGCTAATTTTATTTGGAAAGTCGAATCCACCCGTGAATAAATCCAATTACATATGAACATATGTTATTAATATGTAAAAATGTTAATTTCTTATTTGGAAATTTTTATTCATATTTTTTTTTTAAAGAAAAAAAGAAAAAAAAAAAGCGCCAAGCACTTGTACAAATGTCCAGTTCACATGAAGAAGAACATTAGGCCCTATGTGTTTTGGAGTGCCGTGTTTTGTATTTTTGTTGTCTTTTGTGATGTGTTTTAGTTCACGTGAAAATATTCAATTCACATTTAAAAAGGCAAATTTCACGTGTGATATTTGCGGCAGGATCGACACCCCCCTCATTTGCCTGTGCAGTTAATATTTAGGTAACTACCAGGGGGTTTGCTCAGCTTAGCAAAATGACTAATAAAAAGGGGTGGGGAAACACCTGGCAGCCCCTCAAGAAGTCCACGAGTTCAAGAAGTTCATTAAAACTTTGCATGTCGTTTGTTTAACCTGTAGAAAAACCTTAATGTAAAATGCAACTTCCTGGAGTCTTGAAATTCCTGTGAGATTTCAAACTTTGCTTTTTGTCCAAACAACATACAGCGTGTTAACTTTGGAGGTTTAGAGGTCTTGGTAGAGATTTTGTTCATCCCTGACGGAGGATGGCTACCTGTTTCTGGTCTTTGCGCAAAGCTAAGCTAACTAATGGCTAGCCAGCTTCATACTTACTGCACATATAAAGTCATATTCTAACTTTCACACTAAAGCCAAATCTTGACCCCCCGAGACAGCTCTTTGAAGAGGCGATGGCTACCAGGGGTTTTAAAACTCAAATAGTTCCTCGCGAAGACAGATGTACAAGACCACACACACACTGCCCTGTAACCAACAACCAAAACACAAACATGCTCCCATTTCCCCCCAGTGTTTTTTTTTTTTTTCCTTCTTCTTCTGACACCCCAGCCCCAAGAAGGAAAGAAATAAAGAGGCAGACTGTGTAACATGAGTTGACACGCCATTCCTTCCAGCCACTCTTGGGTAGGTTTTTTCCTCTTTCACCAGAGTGCACTAATGAGTAGAAAACAAGCATTTGTTTGTTGACGTGGCTGCTCTGTGGCTGTCTGAAGAATCCTGACTGGGGTGTTGTGAAGGAAGCACCAGTGACTCCAGGGGCCTCGTCTCCACCAGTGAGCCGGGTGTCTTGACGCCTCCCAAGCCCTGCTTACACCACAACCATTATTCCCCCCCCCACTGCTTGAGTAGAAACACTGTGACACACTCTTGACCCAATTTCAAGTTCTAATTCTGTAATGGGTTTCAGCCTAATTTAAGCAAGATGGTACATATAATTACAAGGAAACAGATTGTTACTTAATTGGAGTTCTTTCTCGAGGCATAAAGGCAGGCAATGTTTTCTGGCTGGCGTGGGACACGAATGTTACAAAAGATTTGATGTGGTCGTTCATGTGACATTTAACAGCACGGTGCATTAAAGATACTAAATGTACCGCAGTAAAGCAGAAACCCAAATGTGATCGTATGTATCCAGTATTCTAATGCTTGAAACTATAAACACATTTACAACGCATCCCATATTTTAGCATCTAAAAATGTGATAATTATTTGTTTGTTCCACTTGATTATTAAATAATTGTGACCAATATGGGACATGAGACACTGTGCGGACCAGACTAATGTTTCTGAATTACTGTCAACATTTGTCTTGATCACCGACATGTTTCTTATTTTGGGAATTGTCACTGTTGTTTGCTACATCTTCCATATGCCATGAGATACAAATTCAAACCAGACTGTGGCATCTCCGCACAGTCAGGCTCTAATTTTGATTAGTTTAAAATAAAGTAATTGCCCAGTTCATCTCCATTAACTGGGAACTAAAGGCCTGGACTGGACAACATAGATGGAAGACCAGACTGTTGAAAACATGCAAACTACAGAGGTTCCATTTATATCTAAGATACATTTAGTAAAAATCAAAGCATATTGAGGTCCCATAGTTAAGACGACACCTTGCATATCAAAAATCAACGTTTTACATATGAAACACATATACACGCATATAAATACCGTAAATTGCAACACTAAACATCGTTTTCCCTAATTTATATTTGATATGGTATTGGTATCCTTACTACCCAAAGTCACTTAATTCTGTCAACAGTGAGTGAACCAGCCACAGCGCAGGCTCCGGATCAGAGCCAACATTCCTTATGCTGTTAGAAAGTAGTACATGTCTGCCGTTTGACCCCCGGAGATTCTCTCAGACCGTCACAGTGGCACGCCAATCTGTCAAAACATCAGCCTCACCCCTCCCAGAAATCCACACAGGGCTGTCAGGACACCAGACTTTTTTTTTTTTTTTCCCAAGGAAGAAGCTGAAAATAAGACGCACTCGGAACAGCATGGGAATAAGAGATTGGGCTCAATTATGGGCGGGAAATTGGTCACATGCTACAAGAAGAGGAACATTTTCTGAACTCAGAAGAACATTGAGAACTCAGGTACATGTGAGGGTAAAACAGGGTCGTGCTGTATTAAAGCCATGTTGTTCTGGGATAATTGTGATTAGAGCTTTGTCAACGCCTTATGTAGGTTTTGCATCACTGATAAATATCCATCAATTATATATAATGCAAACTGTCACTGCTTTTATTCTGATGGACACCGACTTGCACGTTCACTGAGAATCATATTCGATCGAGAACATTATGAATATAAAACTCTGTAAATTATTCAGTGGCAAGGATGTACACTTCCCTTCCTTTCTTTTGTTTGTGATAAACCATTCTAATGTGATCGTATATTAGTAAATATATATATATATATATATATATATATATATACAGAGCCATAACCCAATGGAGTAAACACACATTCATTTGGAATTTATTGCAGCTGCAGGCGCAGATATACCGGATGATAAGTTTCACATGGAAAAAACCAACTGCTCTAACTATTAGACGAATGCACACGAGCTCAATATGGCAAACGCACAATCTCTCCGCACATCTATTTCCCGTGCGAGCAGTTTCCAGCAGCTCCCCCATGCAATCACGGCCAGTCTGCAAACCATCACATTCTCCTGGCTTGTATCATCGTAATCATCAAAATGGAATAACAAAAAAAACCAAAAAAAAAAACAACTGCTGTAGGGCATTTTCACTTTCGTGAAATAATTGAAAAACAGTGTGGCTCTATTTTTGTGTTTGTGCTGTGACTGCAGCTGGGCCAAACCGCAGCATTGCTTTTGTTAAATCATTAATGGCATGTTTTCTGAGTCAGTTCTGGCTAATTTGAACAACAAGGTGCCGTAGTTTATCTTGTCTGTTTCTTGGAAAATAGTGTCTGAACTTTGTTTGAATGTTTCATGCAGCCAATTAGCCGTGGTGTAGTAGCGAGGTTCGTCACCCACCCCCCTTTCTCAGGGGAGCATTAAATACAGGGAAATGTTACACTACTGAAGTGAAGATACAGCAGTACCCGTTTCCTGTTGCCTATTGGGATGCAAAGGCCAAGTCTTTTTAATCATTGTTTTCTTTTCTTTCTGTTTTGGTTATCCATTGGGTTCTTTGTTGTTTTTTTTAATGTGAACTGCGTATAACTAAACACGTCTGTTAATAGTTTCATGAAAGAATAAAGCCAAACCATGCATTTACAGTCCAGCCTGTTAACATTATGTCTAACTGATAGTGGGGGAAAAAAGCGAGAGAACTTGCCATGGGACAGGAGACGCACCACAAACAAAGTGCTTCCTTTGGGATGAATCTCAATGAGTCCTTCCTGGATGAGGCAATCAATTGTAAAATGACACACATTGGTGGCAGTGTGTTGTCCCCGTTTGTAGAGATCTGACAGTGTCGAGGCAGCAGCATGCTCGCGATGAGTCCCGATTAGAGTTGTAGAGTAGAGCTCGTGTGCAGGCAGAAATGCGACCCTAAACGAGTTCTAGAGAGTGCCTAAGTTGTGATGTCATCATCAAAACGCCTGATTGGGATGTGGGCACCAATCATAGCCTCTTTTTTTTTTCCAGCTGATTTAAATAGCAACTGTGACTCTAGCCAAAACAATAAAACCCAGCTGTGAAGAACATGGGGACAAACATCAATGTCAGTCGGGGCATCCTCACTAAAATCCTGAGTCTCGGCACAAATTTGTTATTTTCTGGATCTGTAAATCACAGCTAATGATCAAAGGTGGAGTAAGTGCTAGATTGTGTAAAGGAAAAATGACTGGGTAAATTGTGTTTTGCTGACCCTGCTGCTCCCACTTTTCTAATTCTAATATCTTTTCTCGCCATCAAGATTGCTTTCCTTCCTCCTCTTCAGAGGATTGGGAACTTTGCTGGGAACGCTGCCAACTCTCCCCAACTGATCATTCAATCTCCTGCAACTCTTCTGCATCTCATAAGCCCCGCTTTCCTGTCCGCCCCTCTCTGAAAGTGAGGGACCCTTCTCTATTATTTCCTCATCTGATCTCCCCCGATGCACTCCCGGTGCTCATCACAGCTCAACCCCTCTTCTGTTAATCCTGCCTTTCATCTGGTGCTGGGGGACCTTTCAGCCCATGGTTCACTTATGATATCAATCAGTTGTGCAGCTACCACCATGGCCTTACGCACACACACACACACAGAGAGATAGACACAGGTGATCCTGTGAGCTTCCCACTGTTCCCTGATCATCGCAAAGGCAAGCAATACTTTAAGAGAAGAACAGCCTCCACTTCAAATGATCAGGATCTGGATGTACTGAAACACAGTGACATTAGTTCAGGTCATTTCTGGTTCACATCTGTTAGCAGTACAAGGCGACAATGAGTACTGAGAAGGCCTTTGGAACGCCTCGGCAGACTTATAAATACGACAGATTTTTATAAATGCAACAGCTGCAAGGTTGTGTTTTTTTTGGAGGCATTACAGACTCCAGCCTGCTGGGATTGTTTATGTTTACAAATAATTCAATATTCACAAACGGAATACTCCCTGAGATCAGCGGCATAACATGGAATTCTATTTTGGGTGGATTTTCACTTCAAATAATGCATTTGTCATCTTGCAATCACCCACTCTCGGGCTCGCGGTGTGTCTCCGGATGGTATTTTACTTATTATTGCTGTTCCTACAGTACCACGGGAAAACAAAACATTACTGCGTGGCCATTTAAAATTCTCTTTCTCTGCCAGAGCTACAAAACAGTGCAGTTGCTAGCATTTTAAAGCATTAGCCCCAACATGGCTATGAAAGCTTGCCCTGTCATGTTTCATCAGGGCATTGTCTAACTGGTAAAGGCTAACAAGGGTGAATGCTGGGAGCGTACAGAGCCATAACCCAACCCTCCCCCCCTTAGCATGCTTCTGAGCCCCTTCCTACAACAGCCTTCACATGGCATGAATGTCATGCAGATAGTGACTGGAATTGAAAGGTTTATCCTGTAGACTGGGAAGACAGGCAGTATAAAATATGAGACAAGAGTAAGTCGCTTAGAGGATGAAAAGCTGTTTGGGGAAAGCACTAGCAGACATGTCAGAGTCACAGAGAGGTTATCTTACAATTCAGATAGGGGTCAATTTATAATGGTCATGCAAATTTTAAATTATTGCTCTACTAAAATATTTTTATATTACCAATAGATCAAGTGATTTGAGAATTATCCCCTGACAATGCAGCTATACCCTCAGCTCTCTTGAGCCATTTTTCATTTTACTATCTTTCACTGCTCAGGATGTACGCTCTACTGTTTGGGCTTCCTCAGCAGTTGCTAGATGGATCAGACAGCTTATTTCAGTAAAAAAAAAAAAGAAAAAAAAGAACAGATAGCCCCACTGTACGCTACCGTTCCAGCACCGCGTGGCAAACAAAGTTAGCAACTAGCTAAAGAACTGAGTGGACAGTTTAGCACCTAAAGAGCCAGATTCAAAGCTAAAAGGAGAAAGAATACTTGGCTTTGATTGGTCGGGTGCCCAAACACACAACTCCAAACTAATGCAAATGTTGCTCCATGCCTGTTGGATGGTTAAATAGGCAAGGTTGGCCAGGGTGGGGCTTGGTGTTATTTTTTGACTAACCTTTGTAGGCCCACAACTGCAACACAGACATAGTCAGAGCTAGTTAAAGAAGCCAAAAACTCTACTTAAACAGAGGTACTTTTACTTTGCAAAGCAAGAAGGCTACTCCCCAAGTCTTTTATTTGATTATTTCAACCCCAGATGGTCTTTCTCACGTAAGTGAACATACAGCTGTATTTTGGGGATGGGATTAAAAATCATTATCTCCTGATCAGCTAACCTGCTCCTCCATGACAGTGTTTGTCTGTACCTCTCAAGTGTGATCACAATATGTTACCTTAATCTTACATCATTTAAAAAATTTTTTTTTTTTTGCTTGTTGCTCTTGTAGCCAATTAGTTTATAATTTGGCAAATAAATCATCGGGGGGAAAAAAATCCATCCACGTTCTGAATTACAGCTTAATTGCCTTGTTAAATCATTGTAAAACGTAGGAGATGTAAACAAAATACAACTCACCAAAACTGTCTTGGTTTGTCTTGCCACAACCACCTTCTGGTTTGGTCAAAAATGAATCCTCAATTCATCGAGTAAAATTTTTCCATCTCTACACGTTGTTTTCGCCCGCTACTCATGCCCGGCTCTCTCTCAGCGCCTCTGCTGCTTCACCTCTCTCCTGTCCCCACCTGCCGTTTCCTGTCGTCCCCGAAGTCATAGTCCTCGTCTGGACCACTGTAAACCATCTTACGTCAGTCAGCTGTCGGGCCACTAGCTCCATTAACTGCGCTAACGGTCCAAAAATAATCAGCCCAAGATAAATACAGCAGACAAAGTGAGCAGCAGTTGGTGGTCGGTGAAATGCTGCCCCATATGTTGGGAGGTACTTTTATATTTGCCTCTTTAACACAACAGGCACACTTATGTCAGCACGGTTCTCTAATGTACTTCACAAACGGAGCCTGCTGCAGTGTGCGCTGTTCACAGATGTCTTTAAATATTAGCTGCTAGCGCAATTTGAAAGTTAGCTGCTTCACCGGAGCGTCCGTTTGTTGCTGCGTGGTTCCGGGTTCACACAGATGATGCTCGGTGCGTCCACTGACAATCTGTGAAAGTGTTGCCTCGTTACGCTCTGCGCCGTTCAGCGTTTCCCACAGGATTTCGTGAGACTACGCTAGGTGGCCATTACTATTTTTTAAACTTTAAATGCATCCCTCTGATGCACTTTGAGAAGAAGAGTAAGAGGCTAAATCACAAATAACATGAACATTAATAAGAAATTGTAGAAAATATTAAATATAATAAAATCTTTTATTAAAAAAACAAGCTTTTGCTATACTGCCTGGTCGTGGCTGTAGAACGATTTTGGCTAGTTTACAATGTAAGCATATTACATACTGTCTGGACTTCATTTTCGTGCACGCGCATATGAGCGCATGTTCGTGCGTGACACGGACATCTTTTCCAAGCGGCAGTTAATAAACACTGTTCCCCGTTGGCATTCATCACACAAACTAATTGTATTTCACTCTCACTTCTGTCAGCACAAAGTCACAGAACGCAGTCTTGGAAGTGGCAGCAAGACGCAGACAGACCAACAGATACTGCCCAGCGTAGCACATCACGTAGTTTATCTGATAGCTTTTCCCTCAATTCACTCTCATAGGGTTTTTTTTTTCCCTTCTCTTTTCTTGACCAGACGTTTGGCTTCATCTTCTCAATGAAGTTGTAAATGCCCACTTTTATAGGAAGGGGAGGTGGGGGCAGTAGTGAGCGTTTTACCTCCACCCGGAGTGCAATTGTGTGTGAGAGAGAGTGCGTACAGCAAAGGGCAAGGGGCTAACTGACTGGGAGGGGGAGATGCTATGGTAAACCAATGACTAGATCTATAATGTTATTATGAGACTATGGCAGGCTGCCACCGTCTACGTAATTATTGACATTAATGTGAAGTGAATTTAAAGCCTCTTTTTTTCTGTTATGTGGCCACAAGTGGTTGCTGTACTTAACTTGAATATTAGATTTATTGGACAGTTATTTGTCAAGCTTTCATGACGACAGGATTAAAAGAGAAAAATCACAGGAAACACATAAACCTTCAAACTGCTGTTCCAGTGCACACAGGATCAAACCTTAAAGCATCAAGCAGACAATTATGTACAAAAGGATGCTAATTCCTCTGGACTATATACAGATAGACCACATCCCCCATGTGTGCGTCTGGCACTGCCCATAAGCAACCAGGCTCCAAACAGAGGACATTACAGCCGGCAAAGCTGAGATTTATTTGCTGCCCAGATCTAAGCTGGGACCTAAACAACTCCACTTTTGGCACCGAATGAAAATGCAGCCACAGGCTTGTGATAAAAGATTAATTGAATAAAAATGGTGTTACAGTCAATGAGAAAGAGCACAGCAGCATGTGGGAGATGGGGGATTATAAGGTTAGGGGAATGTTACTAAACAAACCCAGCACATTGACCATCCCCAATAGCTAAGGCCAACTTGGACTTGCATTCAAAGAGTTGGCTTCCCTCCTAACAGCGATACAAAGCTGGTTTGTGATGTGTTTAGAGCTCTTTTCTTCTTTTATTATTTATTTGCCCCCACCAGTTTATAGCTGTCTTACTTTCTCTTAAGCTGTGAAGTCATATGAAGTAACATGAGCAAACATTGTCAAAGTGCCTCTATGAGGAAAACAAAAACAAAAATCATTTCTCACTTTCGGGCAAGCAAATGTGTTGATTGTAACTCTCATGGCACAAATCTTCTTGTTGCTCCAGGCCATTAAGCTATGAAAGGATGGTTCCTCCATCACGACTGCCAATGAGGATGAAGAGCAATGAATATCGTGCTTCAAGATTTTTCCTGGCGTAGATCTGACTCAACAAAAATTTGGCAACAAGCTATAAAGGTTCAGTCCTTAAAGTGTTTTGTAAAACTTGCAGTGATGCTTGCAAAGCCGTGAGAACTTTATCTCTACCTACTAAGGCTGTGGAAACTGTAGCATGCATTGTCAATTGTTCTATTCATCAGTTTATCCTAACTTTTCCACCACCGTTTCAAAGCTACACAAGGTTAATTAGGAAGCTGGGGGAAATTTAGAGGGCGAGAAAGACATTACTTTTGGAGGGAAATCCAGAAAGGTCAGCCACTTTCTTTTGGCCAGTATGTCCTAATGAAGGCAATCTCCCGCTGGTACAGAAAGGAGTTAGGAATGGTGAGGACTATAATTATCTAGCACCCTCGGGTAAACGCAGGAGTTCATTATCCAAATATCAAGTTGTAATAGCCGGAATTGAGAGAAACATCCTTTTAAGTATCGGGCTGTATTTTGACGGCTACTTTTTAGATTCAGACTTTTGGCACAGACATGGTTCGAGTACACAGCTTAGACAAGGTAAGGATTGCTGAGCAGGCCATGAATACTTGCTGTGTTGATATGATGTAATGGTCACAAAGGTTCTTTGTCCTTCTGGTATAGTGCCCAGCTTTTAGTTTCTGGCCTGCACGTTTCCAGTGATATTCCCAAATGGATCAATTTATTCCTAGAGCTGATAACATCTCTCTCACACACACACACACACAGACTATAGGCCCTATTTGAGCAATCCAGAGCACATGGTCTAAAGTCTATGGCGCAAGTGCATTTAGGGCGTGACCATCTCCGTTTTGCTGGTTAAACGGTGCATAATCTGGGCGAAAAGTAGGGAGCAAGGTGCAAAGGGGTTGTATTTAGTCCCTTAATTATTCATAGGTGTGTTTGGAGTGTAACAGAAATCAAACCAGAGTGTCATCTCCCATTCCCTTTAAAGGCCAGGTGCGTCTGCTCAGGGCGTATTGCTATTTAAACAGCGGAACTCGTCTCATTGAGGGATATGTATGTGGTCTTTGGCCGGTGGACCATGAGCCCCAAGTGTCTCCCAATCCTCTGTACCATCAACAACTCCTTTTGACTGCATACAGTATGAACAAATGCACTGATCTTTAACTGAGGAGGAGGAGGAGGGCTGCTGCGTGTCCCCGTGTGTGTTATAGAGCGGATTGCAGGTCATAAAAATGATCATTCTGATTAACAGCAGATGGGTGCAGATGGGTGAAGTAATACATCATTAATGAGGAAAATATTAATTACATTACCTGCAGCGATCCCACAGTTGCAGAGACGATACGTGTCGCTTGAAGAGACTCGTGCGCGTTTACACACAGCAGCTTAAACTCATTGATGATTGAAATGTCCTGACACGCCGACAGGGCCGGTCAGCATCTAATCTGTGTTCTTCTGCACAGCCAAAAGATCACACACACAGTCCAGGTCCAGTAAAATTGTTTGAAGTAAAGCTGAAAGTTGAATTCTGTTTCCTCGGGACTGCCAAGTTTTTAACTTCAAGTGTCGCACGATATTTGCCGCATGGAAACTTTTAAAATGACTGAAAGCAGTCTCTCAAAGCCTCTCAGTCCGTGCATCTGTGACGCCGCCTATGTTGGTGCATCTCACGGTCTATAATAATATAATAATAATGCAGCCTTTAAATACATTGACTTTAGACCAGGTTTTTGTTGGTCAATGGCGCACTCATTTTCTCCCGCCTCAAGATAGCAATGCGTCAACAATGCGCCTGACCACACCTCATTTTAAGACCAACACGCCTATGGGCGCACAGATGGGCACAAGTATATTTGCCACTTACGCAATGTGGGCGCTGGGCGTGAAAATGACAACTGTGTCGGTCGGAAACTAGGAACGACACTTGCGCCGCTTTGCGCCAGGCACAGGATGGAGCCCAATATCATCAACTCACGGACACAGAACGTGATTTCAGCCAAGATAAGGCAACCGCTGTTGCTTCCATTGTATTTATTTAATTTTTTTCCTCAATCTGGTTTTATGGCTCCTTAATCTGACACATCTTGGGGAGGTGTCACTTTCTGAACTGGTTTCTCACTTTTTAGTCAGAGGAGCTGTCAGCACACAACAGGAGACTATGTAGCACCTTCTTCACACTTCTTTGACAGGTAACAATGAAGCCTGTAAACTTTGACTATATTCGGCCACATTTGCTTTGCAGACACAGCTGGTATGAAGACATGTTGACCGTCATGCAGATGAAGTTAACATCATACATTTAGTGCAGCAGTTGAGGGAATGTGAAGGTAGATAGAAGATACTTTCTTTAGTCATTAGTAGAACTATGGATTTATATGTGACATCATTTTCCATGTTGAATTTGTAGCTATATCAAACATATTTGCAAATAAGGGCCAATGTTTTCTCCCTATTTGGCTAATAAGGCAGAAAGAGACTGATCTTGGCTAATGCGTTCAGCTTCTATTGTCTGAACATATTCACTGGCAAAATGTGTGGTACTACATTCAGATTATGGTTTAAACCTGTAATATATGTTATTTTTCCTCTGTGGTGGCCCTGATAAAGTGCAACCATGCAGAAAAGGAATAGAAATCAAAACACCTTTAATATTGAGAGCAATTCGAAAGGCCTCCCTGCAGTGTCTCTCCCTAACTCTGGCATGTTGTAAACTTTCCTGACATACATCCGACACATAGCATGCTGAGCATAAAATTCGCACACCTCTGCACTTTTGCTCTTAAAAAACCCCCACAAAGCTTCAAACACATTTACAGACAACACACACAGACACACAGAGGCACAATTACACACCCCAACCTTTTGATGTGGTGAAACCAAGAAGCAGCGGTTAATTAAAAATTTGAAAGGATAACGGTGGTCTAAATGTGTGTCTGTTAGACTCACAAAAGGCAACTAATTAAAATTTGAAACGGATCCTAGTGCCACTCTTTTCACGTCACATCTTCCTCCAGAGAAATGAAGGAGATCGAAATTAAAGCAAGCGTCGCCGCATTTCAGAGTCAATGAGTTGAAGTGGTGAGCGGTATCTTCCAGGCTTGTAGTGCAACAGTTCAGTGTGCACGGAACAAGGCAAAGGGGTCCTCACAAGGGGCCTGCCCCCTGTAAAACAGGTGACTCTTCAAATTTCCCAATAAACTTACATTATCAGAGACGCTGTCATACTCTTTTCAGTTTGCCGCTGAGGTGCGACAATATTTGAGTTCAGAACTTTCTGTTTCTGACATTTTAAAATTAAAATCTACCCTATCTATCAAAGGCTAGTAAAAACAATGTGAGTAGACACTCTGAATGACATTTGTAACTGTTTTTTGTCATGTTGAACTAATTGGCTTTTGTGTCAAATTAATTGTGCTGTACTATTTTTTTTCTTTTCTTTTTTTGTCTATAATTTTGGTGTATTGTTTCTTTGACACATTTGAAAAATAAAGGACAGGTAGTCTATTTTCTTCTAAAAGCCCATGGAAACTTTCAAATATTAAGATTTTATTCATGTCAAAATAAGCAGTGATCGAAGTTGAAGTCTGGAAACAAAACATTGTAGGTATTATTTATGAATTAGTTATTAATTTATTTATTATCTGTATGAATTCTAAGTGACTATCAGATGTTACATGTACGCATTACACTTTGTGTATCAAAGTCTGAAACTCATATAGAGGGTCAGTGGAGAAACCATCGGACAGAGCTGTGAGGGGCAAGGGAGTGTCAACACTCATGGTGACTGTGTGGGTGTGATTTTATCTCTTTATTTATTTTTGACAGTGGTCTCATGCAGCATAAGCATATGATCCCTTAAAGCCAAGCTCAGACTACGGGAGTTTTGGGCCAATTTAACACTGATTTGCTCCTCCCGACAATCAGAGGAGAAATCAGCTCTGGGACCTTGGCCGGTGCCGATGCTCAGCCCAGATTATCTGGTAATGCGAGAGGTTTACAGATCTATCCAGTCTTAAAC
The DNA here is from genome assembly GCA_037974645.1 of Hollardia meadi. NCBI lineage: Eukaryota > Metazoa > Chordata > Actinopteri > Tetraodontiformes > Triacanthodidae > Hollardia > Hollardia meadi. The sequence continues at coordinate 12,504,417 of JBBPCS010000878.1, read as the reverse complement.
CTCCCGAATTGCTCGCACACTCTTTGGGTCCAATTTATATCAAACATGCTTGATATTTAGAATTTAAAATCTGGATGATTACGTCAGTATACTTTCTGAGCTGATCCACACTAGCCAATGAGAGAGACATCAGCTGACAGTGCTGCCGAGCAACGGTTAAACATTCTAGCCTGTGAGGCTAGCATGAGCTTGCATGCTAACTACTGCTGAAAAAAATCTCAATCTCCAGTTCCCGCTACAGAGTAGACAACCCGTGTTGACCGCATCTTCCAAGCATTTTCTCTTCCAGACTTTATTAGCCCTCTGCTTTTTTTCTCTCACTGTAAAGCGTTACTACAGCATGTCGATGTCCATTATGTTTACATCTGCTTCCCCATGAGATCAGGGGTAAGAGATCGTGAGGTGGTGCATTGCTTCCTGTGTCACGGTAATCTGAATAAATATTCTATAGTATGTCATGCACCATGATTTTCAAACCACTAAAATAAAACCTGATGACTGCATTTCCCAACTGTCACACACAGACAAAAAATAGCATTCAGCCTGACCATTCTTTCTCCTTCCTTCGGCTCCTTTATGTGAAAGTAGGTGTTTTGCAGAGCGGAAAGATGACACTACCCCTCAAATTTACAAATCCGATTCATTGAATCAATATTGAACGTTGCGGGTGCTGCTAAGAGCCCCATTTCCCATAAACATCTAATTTCCTCCAGATCGGAGAGGTTGGAATTGGCATTGCGTGCACCTGAGCTTGTCCTTAGCTCTGCAGTTCAAGCCCATCCTTGGTGCCTAATGCCTCGGCTCTGTCAATGGACCATTCAGATGTTGCTGTAGCAGGTGTCATTTACTCTGAGCAGATTGTGCTTAGAGGATGCAGTTATTGTGAGATTGCATGACTGGATAATGTCTGTGGATTCACCTGCGGTGGAGGCTCAAGGTGGGGAAACGTGAGACTTACTTGCAACATGAGAAGAAAAAGATTGTGCGTATGGTTCAGAGATAATGACAACTTGTGTTTGTTGTTGACTTAATCATCTGCCCAAGATGTACAATGACTGAAATGGAAATGCATCCACACAAACACATAACTTGTTTCATAGCAGAATTTTTTTTATTACATCTTAAAAGGTGCAATTTGTAAAATAAAGCCAGAATTTGAAGGTACCTCCAAAAATGCATATCACCAGAGTAACCGCCAACAGTTGTCACTATGCGATCAGCTGTAAGTTTGTTATTTTGGGCTGTGTAATCATTGGTTGTAGTAATAGCGACTGTTAGCTTTGTTATCAGTGGAGCTAGTGGGCCTAATGCTCAATGAAGTCTGCCTAGGTCATGCCTAGCTTCGGGCCTATAGCAGCATGCAAGAACAGCATATAGAGATGGAATATTCTCACATCTTACTCTGTGTATTGAGGATTTCAGGCAAACCAGAGGTGATGGCAGAAAGACAAACCAGAGCGGTTTTGGTGAGTTTTATTTCGTTTATGTCTCGCAATTAAGCTCTACTAGATTACTACTAATAAGGATCAAACCTGAACAATTTGCTGTCATTTACACCGAGTTTGAGAGGGTAGTTTACCATGTTATCTCATCGTGTCATTCACATTCACTTGTGCACTCAGTGTCCTTTTTTATGCAGCTACAAAAAAAAAAAGGGGTTGTCTGTTTAAATATTTCTTTTGTGCCACTCACTGTGGTCTATACTGTCAGAATTCCCTTGCGGCCCCATATCACAGAGCACACTTAAAGCCTAAATCAACGTTCAAATGGATTTAAGATTACATTTTTTCTTGTTTTGCAGACAGTCCGTTCAAAAACAAACTAAAGCTCCTTGAGAACCCAGTTGCTCCAGGTCACACGCCCAGTAATTAATGGTGACCAATAACGCAATACTGCAGCCATACCGATGGGAGGCTGTATAAAAAAAATCAGGTAACAGATGTATTGACTTCTTTGAGGACAATGAGGTCTGTCTGCATGGGCTGTAGAGTTGGTGTTGCCATAGCTATAGCCCTGTTTGCAAGAGATGTCTTTAATTGCTTGATTAGTCTTTGAAAGGGCAGTGATAACAGCATGATGTAGCATTATGAGCACATGACTTGCCTGCCAAGACCACCAGTGATATTCAAACTCAGGCTATATCAGCCTTAATGTCCCACTTGTGGCCGTTGGCAGACTACCGATTTACTTGCCATGTATGTTTGTCAGGTTTGTCAATTCATGCATGTATAAATGTTCAGTGAACCAATTTTCCGCGATAATGTGGAATTATGTATGTGTGTGTAGTGTAGACTTTGTAGCCTTGTGAGTTCAAACATGAAACACCGGCCATTAATCGAATGGATCTAATGCTATCTCTTACACATGCTTTTATTTTGTGTCAATGTTACTCCTAAATGCACACGCTGTGGCATTTTATCAGTCGATTCCGATGTCCTCTTTCATCTTTTTCTTTCCCTCGACCTTTATCAGGGCATTGGAATTGAAATGAAATGCATACAGTAAGTTAAAAGCCAGACATTGATGCTTTCCATTGGTCATATCAAAAAGAAAATAGGAACACATACCACCAACACCCAAACTAAAAGATGTGACCGGGGGTTACTGAGATGAAACTGCTCTGAAATCAAACGTAGCCTGCACTTGTCAACAGTGGTGGAAGAAAAACATATTTTACAATATAAAAATTACTGATATTATGTTGGTATTTTGCAGTCAAGGTTTTGATTCAGTACTAAAAGCAAAAGCACTCATTATGCAGAATGCCTCCCTTTCACAGTGTTGCATTTCTCATATTATTGAAATGTTATGTCTGGTGGAATCAAGGGGTAAGGGGGGACCATCGCGGGGAAGTCACCACCGACAGAGAGATTTATCTGGCGGCGATCACATTAATCAGCATTGTATGAACTCCTGTCCCGTACTCCAGGTTCAAACCACTGACTGTATATAAAGATGGACGACATGGGAGCTCCTGGTGGTGGGCTGCAGTATAGATAATAAACTCCTCCCCCTCGATAATACCAAGTAGGACATGGGCCAAACCATAAACTCAATGTACACCATAAATAAATATTTCCCAAAGATGGTTTCTGTCATTTTAGGTAGTTCTAATCACGCTGATGTATGTTCAAGTGTTCATTTTTCTAATCAGTTAGTTTTTTCATTAGTTGTTTAATGCTATAAAAAGGGGGTGAAACATCACGATTGACAGCTGAACCCTGCTCTTGATTGGGCGGGCGGGTGTATGGGCGGGAACTTGAGACCGCTCCACTACCCAGTCGCTACTGCACAGACTCTGGCTCCAAACGCGTAAGATGGCAATGCTCGTATCCGGGATATTTTTTGGCTTCATTTTTGCACAATGGGAGGAAGTGGAGACACGTCGTCCATCTTTATTTATGTCAATGGTTAAAAACCAAGAGTATGACCTTTCCATAGCCTTAAACCAGTTCTTAGAATGTCGAAACGTAACCATACAAAAGTTTGATAAAGCCATAGTTTCTACCCATTGTATTATTTTTCCTTATGTTGATAACAAACACAATCTGGTGGACATTACGTTTCTTTCAAAATGCATTTCCTGTCGCAGATTTGTTGTAAATAATTGTACTGTCTCGGAGACAGGGTTTCACATGCAGTTGAAAATGTGTCTCGACCGAGGCAGAGCTAGAACATAATGGGTGCTGATCAGCTTTCGAGCAGCACACGTGGATCCTCCTGAAACCATTACACCCTGGCCGCTTCCAATAAATCACCCTGTGCCGTAGCTCCTTTACATCCCAGCATCTTTTGAGAACGATGGCGGTGAGTCGGCGGAGAAAAGGGAGGGGGGGCTCCATTCAGCGTGAATGGATACCCACTGAGCTTTTGGCTGACGGTGAACCTGAAGTGGCTATAGCTCTACTGTAAATCCCAATGCCTCCCAGTGCTTTCTGCCTCCCCTCTATTGTGTTGGCCCCGCTCGCTCTGCTACCCATGTGTCAGAATGGCTCACGTCCCCGGCATGCAACATCTCTCCCCTGGCTGCTGCCTCTTCCCGTGAGCTTCACGCAGCTGTCTGTTTCGCTTCCACTAACGCCTCACATCGCCTTCTCCCCTCTCTCGCTTTGTCTTTAGACATCAACCTCGCTCCCCCCTCCCCCCCCCCCATCTCTCTTTTTTCCTCCATATCCTTACGCTCGCTCTTCCCTTCTCCACCTCCAACTCCTAGTGATTTTCTGCCTGCTGAATATGCAGGGCAGAGTGACACGCTATTGTAATAACGTCTCATCGTGCTGCACAGCCTGTCCAGACTTAGAATGAGTCCAAAGAGCAGGGAGAGCGCCGGGGCTTAAACAGAGGAGAATAAAACCTGGGATGGATGACGTAATTCTTCTCTTTTATTTTTAGCTTTAGATAGATTTCAAGCTCTTTCATTCTCTAAGACAAAAAGCAAAGGCAATGACAACTTCCCCTTAGTGAACAAGAAGCTATATTGCTCTTTTTTATACTATGTAAACTAAAAATGACAGGTATCCTATGACATGACGCAAAATCAAAATACAGCATCACATCATCCCTGTCTGCTGACTTTATTTCCAAGGACATTGCATTGCCACTTTTCATAGTCCAAAAGTTATTCTCTGCCTGCAATTTTCTCCCTGGAGATGACAACATGTTCCACACTGTCCTCTTTTGGATGATTAGAAAACTGCATGCGCTGAGCCGAGCCCACAGAGGGGAAAAAAAAAGAAAGAGTGATGGACAGAGGGACAGAAAGACAAAGAGCAAACATTTATTTCCCTCTACAGATTCCCGAGGATGTGTGCGCACAAATAAACTGCATTGCAAGTCAGCATGTTTATTAGACTTTGACGATCAACATCAAGTCAATTTCTCAGAATGCACTTCTTTCTCTCTCTCTCTCTCTCTCTCTCTCTCTCGCAGGATATAAAAAGAATTGTTTGTCTGCAGTCAGCACTAAACAGATGGGTTTTTGTTGCCTGAATTTCAACATTGTGACCGTGTCTGGTTCTGTTACTGTAACAGACTGTTCCACAATATTGATGCTTTGAATAGACCCTGCTGTCTTCTCCTCTTGCTGTGTGTATACTGCGTGTTTGTATTGAGATAATCATTGTGTTACGACCTCAGGATTCGGGTAGTCCAGCATGGGAGTTGTTGTGTCTCTGTGGCGAGCGAATGCAAGCGATAATCAGCGTCAGTCATGACCATAGCGCAGGTTTCCTACCAGGGTGAAGTTTCTACGTCGCACCAAAGCCGCGAGCAATCTGCCGTGGCAGCATGATGAATGTCTGTGCTGGGAATAAAAAAAAGTCACATCTGGGTGTTGAACAATTTCACCAGGAAAAGAACAGAATTGTATCCTTTCTCGATTCACTGCTATACAGTCTTCAAACACAGAGGTTAATGGACTCTTTCACCGTATTAGGATTACATTAAGGGCAAGTAGTGGAACGAATGTTAATACATTTATTCAAGTACTGTACTTAAATATAAATTTGATGCACTTGCACTACCCATTTCTTGTTATATATCTGTACTTTTTAACAGCTATCGTTACTTTACCGCTTATTTTACATACAAAACTTAAACAAATTTAACAATATGATGGATTCTAAAAGTTCAAGTTACACAACAGTACCTAAAATTTAAAGTTGGACGATTACCAGAAAATTTATCTGTCTGTTGTTGTTTTTGGGTTTTTTTTTTACTATGGTGGGAATTTTATCACTTTTTTTTGCTTGTGTTTTACAAACCAAACAATAAATGGACTGATCAAGGAAATAATCAGCAGATTATTATCATTATAATACATTGCAGCACCATAAAATAATAAAAAAAATAGCTCACTTATCGACCAACCTGTATGAGTAATAAAAGAACAAAAATATCCTGATAATACTTATTTTTAGGCTGCTTACCAGTACATTTATGCATGCACAGACCCTATCAGAAGTTCCCAAAAAAAAAAAAAAATGCATTTAAACCCTTGTAACCCTGTTTGTTGAGCTAGCTTAACATTAGCTTAGTGAGGCTTCAGCAGGAGTAACGTTAGCGAAGGCACAATCTTTGAGGGGCGCTCCAGAGGACAGATTAACTGGATTTTCTAAAGAAGAAAGAAAATAGCTTTTGTTGTAATGTATTCAAACCCTCACAATTCAGTTGGAACTGCTAGCTTGACATTAATTTAGTAAGGCTTCAGCTGAATTAGCATTGGGGGGGGTTCTACAGGATACATTTCCTGATTTTCTCTAGGGGAAAAAAAATGTAAATTACTGCTCAAGTAACATTTTCAGGACTTTTACTTTTCATGTCGTATTTCTACAGTGTGGTATTGTTACTTTCACTTAAAAGATCTGGCTACTTCCATCTGAACATAATATCACTATTAAACAACAGGATGACCCTAAAGGGAATAAATCAAGTATCTAAAACATCTGTTGTGGAAAACATGTACCTACAGTAAGGGTGAACAGATTAGCCAAAATAAACAAACTTGTGTGCAATTATTACACTGCCCAGCATGCTCCATGTCCATGTGCCCCTGGCTGGTAATAACCTTCAGCTAATTACTATCCCTGCATCTTAATATCAGTCCATAAAGTAATGCAACGCTAATTAGGGAAAGAGAGTGAGATGATATCCAATTAGGGGCCTGTCTCTCGTCTCAAAACAAGTGAGCTGACCCAATTCATCCTTACCTTGCGTGCCCCACAGCTACATGGTCGGAGGGTGGGCGTCTTTGAAAGGATGGCCAGTGTTCCCTGATGGTTTACACTATTGCCCATTCAAAGCATGTCAGCCAAAAACAAAGTCATGGTAATAATGAGGACAAAACCAGATCAGCGGGCATCTTTTCAAACATATGCAGAGGTGTTTCCTATGAATGTGGGGTATCTGGCAAAGGCACGTGCTAGGCAAAAGAGCTGCTTTTCAGTAGATTAACAAAAAGTCCATTTGAGGGAAAAAAACGTTCGCTACCTCAAAACACCATCATACGTTATGCATATTAATTTAGACTTCGCTTGGCATACAGTCAATCAATTCACAAGGCCCACCGCACTAACCTTCGCACCCAGTTTTCTATGGTCTTTGAGCACTCTAATACCAAACTAATTACTTAAAATAAGAACAGTTATTAAAAACCACTTAATAAAGGTAGAGCTACATTAAGTGAGAGAAGAAAAAATGGAAAAAGAAAAAAAAAATCTCACACAATGTGTATAAGAAGCAGAAAGAATGGTCTGCCCTGCTGGTCATTCTCTGTTTTAGTAAAGACTGGTGGGCACAAAACAGGCCCTTTACAGACTAGAATCAGATTAGTGTCATGAGACCAGGTGCTGTGAATGGGAGTTATGTCGGTAGGTGTCTGCAAGGGGTCCGCCTGTCACCACCCCGTGTCATTTCAGCCTGATGGCCTCGTCCCCATAGACATCAGAGAGTAGCCGATGTAATCTGCAGTCATTCAGCGGTGACCTGGAGAAATGGAAAGCAGTGCTGGCGGTGAGAGGGAGGGCTGAGACAGAAAGAAGGGTGAGCGATCTGGTCAGCCCATGTATTTATCCGCCTGACACTCTGAACTCTGCAAGACCTGCAGAAAACCTTCCCTACTCTTCCTCCTCCGCCATATGCACACAGGATCCTAATGCAAGCAGCAGCAGAACGCTAAACATGTGAGATTGAAGAGCACTTGGCTAATTGGCTAAAAAATATACATTAAGACATATGCTTACCTAATTGCAGGAATCGCTCCAGCATTCTCTTAAAATGTAACATAAACACTGGAGGTTCTGGTAAATAGTCCAACTGGCTTGGTCTGCTCCTGATCTGACTGATAATGAACTCATTTGAATATATTCCTACACTAGTAATTACAATCTAATCGCAATTGATGGATCATTTGGGCCCAACCTGCATGAAACATTCATTATTACAAGCCCCAACACATGGTCGGAGCATTTTCCACATCAAACACCAGCGTTTAGAACTAGGAACAGACTAATGAGGTGGACACACAGACAAATACAGTACATGAAAGCAGCTACTGCATGTGTGCTTTGTGCATATGCATTTCTCATGCATCCGTCTCTGCATTCCAAATAGACTGCGCATTGTTTGACATTTTAGACACAAAATCACAATTCAAGGATGCAGGAGCTAAATGTACATGTACATATAACATGAAAACATAAAACAGGTGCATACAAAACATGTCAATAAACCCAAATGGCCCCTCTGCTTTGCCCTACCAAACATCATATGGCGGAAATACATGTCTTATCTATTGACATATGAATGTATTCCACTGCATTTTATTATTAGAACAAACATTAACATAATTCTCCACTTGGCCGCTGTCCAGCCATCTTCCATATCGAGACTGATGGCAGCTTGGCTGCCTTTCTCCAATTCCATGACCTGCATTCTCAATAGCCTCCTAAAAAAATTTTTAAAAAGTGAGGGCTTGGGGCCTCTGGGCGGCAGAGGGGATTAGCCATGCAAGCACTTCCTCCATTTTGGAGATTTTGTTATTGAGTTGCACTTTGCCAATGCTAATTGCCTGTGCCCACGCAGGGTCAGAGAGAGCCACTTCCCCATTGGGATGGATCTCCCCACTTCATCTGGACATTATATTACCTCCGGCCATGATTTGCGTCAGCAGGCTTGACTTTAATTCCCCTTAATCACATTCAGGCACCCTGGCAGAATCAATAAAGACACAACAGTCAGGGCCGTCCTTTGTCCAACAATCCATTAAGCAGATAGAAGCCTCAGCAGGCTGCGCCGGCAAACTCAGCTGCTACACACATAGGATATAAAACCAAGTGATGAAATCAGTAATATGAACACTGTCAGGCATTTTCCTGAATTCCTTTTAATTGAAAATTATCATGGCTGCAAATGTACTGGAGCAGACTTCTGCTCTGTTTTTCTTCAGCTGAGGTGTCTCCCTCAAGTTGTCGTGAAGCAGGTTTTGTTTTGCAGAATGGTGCTTGTGACACAAAAAATAAAGGTGTTGGTGAAGGACATGCTTTGACACCTCCCGTTTGGCTTACCCAAACCACTTTGTTACAATATAATATGAGGATAATTTGGTCTAGTAACACGTAACAAGGAAAGGCATTGTAGGCCAAAGCATTGTACGTTGGCTTAAAATAATTGGTGTATGGTTGACAAAATAAGTTTCGCTCATCTGCTGATAAAAAGTCATGTAATGTGATTCAAAGCTACAGAACAACTAAATTTATAGTCGACCTACCAACCTCAACTTTTAAGAGTAAGCCAACATCCATTAAGTGCTCCTAAACCAAATTCAATGTGAACATCCCCCATTCAATGTCAATCTCCATCTATTTACTGTATAAAGATTTTCCCCTTTTGTGTGCAGGGATAGGTTCCCACCTCTTGCAAACCTGAAAAAGATAAGCAGTTTAAAAAGCAGATAGAGGGGATCCTTAATACTTCTGTGCTTCCCAGCATATCATCACCGTGGCGTGCTGAACTGGATCCGTCAACTGACATTAGTGACCAGGAAGTTAGCAGCTAAGAGAGAGACATTTACAGGTCAGGTCTTGAACGTATGTGTGTGTGTGTGTGCTGTGCTGTGCATCGCTTTACAGACAGCATGTGAACAGATTTGTTTGCTATAGGCATGACTTTAATGCAGCATGTCACATTATTAGCAATTTACATGTGCCTCCTCTGATGTGATTTAGTGTTGTGACAACAAATGAGAGCAACACAAACCAAGCCGGGGAATGATGAGAAGGCTAAACGGCTGGTCTTGAACTATAATATATATATATATATATCCATGTGATCTAATCTAAAAATATATGTTGATGTACAGTATGTGTTAATCTGTCTTTCAGCATGTGTCTTCTGTGAGTGTAAACTCTTCAACCTCCTTCAAAAAAACGTAGGCCTATAAAAATCGAACCATTCCCCCGACACCAGACACGTGTCCCATCAGGTCGTCTCCATTTGCCCCCAAAATTAAAGCCACCTTCAGCTCCGAGAGAAAAAGAAAAAAGAAAAGAAAATGGGAGATAAATTAGCTAAATAACATCCAGTTCCAGCAGAAATTGCTGCTGAGGGCGTAATGCATCACTTTGAAAAACTGTTTGATAATACTGTCGTGTCATTTGGCTTGAGAACAGGTCATTTTGGCTTTGAAGGTGCAAAGTGGAAGTTGAGATGAGAGCGGTGAGAGTGAAGCAAAACAATAAAGTTTTGAGCTGTTCAAAACAAAGTGCTAAAAGACATGAAAATGCTTGTTTGAGCTGGGTGGAATGTCTAAGGATGAGAAACCCCTCCCTTACACATAGTCATATGATCCAATGTTGATACATAAACGTTTTGGCAGCTTTAATCTGAATATATTATATTATTTTCTGCTATATTACTTTATCTATAAGACATTACATGCGTTTTGCACTTATATGAAAGTATTTTAGTGTGTGAGAATGTGTTCCTGCGTGAGCATGAGTGGGTGTTGTCTTTCACAGAGACAATATTTCGTATCGATTCATAGCGGGGTCCCTGTGGTTCACCACTGTGGCCAACCAAGGACTTCAGCACACAGCATTTTAATCTGTCAAGATGTCACCATTTCCAGACAAGAGGGAAAAGAGACAGCCGGGCAAAGTTTGGATGGAAAGAGAGAAATGACACCCGACTGTCACTGCCGGTGTGCCCAATCGTGCGAGAAAGCACACACATACATGCACCTGCACAAAAACACACATAAAGCCTGCCAGTCAGTCGATCAGTCAATGTCCACTTGAGGGACTCGACTTCTGCCCTTTGTGTCCCCGCAGACGTCTCAACATAGCTCACTGACTTGTACAACAGTCGGCTCTAGCTCATACCCATTGATAGTGACCGATGACGATACAGTGCATGTGGTGCGATTTAATATGTTTAATTTCAAGTGATATTGTTCTGCTGCTTTACATTTCTCTTTTTATTTTATGGTGATGGATATTGAGTGTGAATTCTGGATCCCAAAAAAAAAAAAAAAAAAATGTCAGTGTTGCTGTTGCCAGCTGGGGGGTTTGTGGTAATTCCCATGACAGCTGCAGTGATGCTTCAGAATAAGCTCCTAAACAGCTTTGATAGGCAAACATGCCAAAAGGTAAGATGTTAAATTTCAACATTGTTTTTAGGCTGTAAGTTGAACCCCGTTGCTTGCAGTATGTTTTTGTGTACACAACACATAAGAAAGTTCTCTCCTAGGAATAGTCAAGGTTGTATTCCTGGGAGATAGCACTGTTAAAATAAATTAGAATGAGGAGGGAGGCTGTGAACAGAAACCAACTCAGGCCTATATCATCTGGAAAGAGACTGCGCACAATTCTGTAGACACTTGTGTGAAAGCACATTTAAGCATTTTAATTGGGAATGAAGAAAAACAACACATAATACATATCAGCCAATGGAGCACCCACACATAGTGTAAATGGGCTAGGTGTGTGGTCATGCGGGCTCAGTTCAATCACATTCCCAAACTGCTAGACAAGCAATGATGGTGCCCAATAATGAACATGGCTAACACCATATCTGGTCCAACAACCGCTGACATCATTTCTCTTAATAGCGCTTTCATGTAAAGAGCAAGGGAGGTCTCAGATGTTTTCTGTGTTCGATTTATGATGACCTTGAGGCCACGAGCTGCAAGAAATTGGTCTGACAATAAAGTTCCTTACACTACAAGTGTTGCTCGGGCTTTGACCTCTTCAGACTTTCTCCTTCTCCATGCACCTTGGAAGTAAGTGAATTTGTGCCAGAAATCTACTCTGCCTCTAGGGTGAACATTGTTTCAATGCCATACTTATCCCTGTCTATTACCACAGTTGGCAGGTATTTATTAGTCTGTTAGGATCTGGAACAGCAGTCAGAGATAAGTAAATTTACTCAAGTACTATACTTACAAAATGTTGCATTTACACAATATAATGTCAAAAAAACGACTAGACCTTTGTTACATATTGTGGTGTACCCCAAATATTTCCAACAGTGTGCGAACCCAGAGAAATCTATAATTTTATTCAAGGTAATGGTGCACTTCATTTGGTTGCCTGTCGCTGTCATTTCATCATGTCAGGTAGATTTTCATCTGCAATGGTGGTTGTTTAACAGTGGAGACAGCAACGGCCACGATCACACACCAACTCACACTAATTCTATTGATACCGCCTTGTATAGTAGGAGAATGTACTGATTTGCCCAAAATGTAGCATGTGGTGTGCAAACAATAGCAAAGTGTGCAGTACGGCAAAAGTTCCCGGATGTCTTACTGATTTGGAAAAATTCTCCAGCGTGCATCGGACCAGTCTACCTTGCTTGCCGTGTCCCACGTTCCAAAGCGCTGGGACGATCCCAACAAACATGTCAAGCCAAAGACCAAGCCAGAAACTTCTTTTTTTTTTAAAAACAATTTTTGTAAGGTATTTCATCACTACTAGGCACTTTCATCTGAGAACATTTTAGGCGCAATAATCAACTTTGTAGATTTTAAATATTGGCAGTTTCACGAAAATTGATGGCAAATTGAACACTTGCTCCAACACTTGTTTGGAGATGAGAAGCTCCACAAGGGGAGACCCTAACCCACACGCTTCTGTGGTGGTAGCTTGGTAGCCAGCCGGTCAGGCTCACAGGCCCCTCCTGACCCACAGTCACACAGACCACTGCAGCCAAACCCATCAGACGACTTCTGCCATACTGGCAGAGGACAACCAGGCCCACAACTGTAACGCGTTATAAATTTTTGTACCGCTGCTTTCTGTCATGACATTACATCTCTGACGGATTTTGCTGAAATAATAGAGAAAAAAGAGCCAAGGAGGAAATCTTAACAATATGATCAGTATGAGCATTAACATTAAAAAAATCTACCAGGCAGTTTGATTGATGGCAGAAATTGCATACTGTACATTTTAAAGGGTAACTCCATGCTTGATCTTGTATGGAGCAGCACTGCTGCAGTGACCTCTATGGGGTAGAAGGGATGAGCTTGATGATCACCTGCTCACACAAAGCTGGATGCTGCAGCATAAAGGGCATAAAGTCAGCACTAAAGGGCAGCGCGATGGATTGGTTGCACAGCAGGTGGACTTAATACAGTAACGATGGCTCAGTTCTATTAAGTGCAACAGTGAACCAGCGGGCGCAATAACATGACCTCCTTCAGGCATTCATTAATAAACCTGAAAGTTTCCTGACACAAGGTGCCAAAATGTCTGCTGTGCAACCAGTCCATTAGCATTATTAGACTGGGTGCAGTTTTGAATACAGTTTTGACATATTTGTAACTTTATACTCATTGTACACTTTACGCTACTATATTGTCCGGGTAAATGTTGTTAAATGCAAAACATACACCGATCAGCCACAACATTAAAACCACTGACAGTTGAAGTGAATAACATCGATCATCTCGCAACACTGCAATATTCTGCTGGGAAACCCTGGATCCTGGCATTCATGTGGATGCAACTTGACACAAACCATCCGCCCAAACACCCTTGTAGATCAAGCACACCCCCCATGGCACCGGCACACCACCATTCGGTGAGACCAGGCTGGGTTTTGTTGCCGTTCATTATCGGCTTTGGCAGTGCTTTAGATATGCACTTGGGAGACATAACATCTGTCTCACATATTCTAATACGGTAACAAGTCAACTAAGCTCAGACATGCTGCCTCATTAATTACAAAAATAACATCACATTTATGCACACTAACTTTAGTCTGTGCATTCACTTTGCACATTATTCCAAATGAAGGAACAACTGCGTGCTGCTAATTAAGAGCCAACCTTTTGTTTCCTCAGGTAAAAGTCAAACAGTTGTCTCGCTGCCCTCCTGTGCAACTCCTGTGCAAGCATAAAGTTAGTGCTGCCTAGAGAGAGAAAGACTTAGATCCAACACTATCCCCCATGCAGGGATAAATATATTAATTTTGAGAAGCAGTCCTCTTAATGGCTTGCTAAGACATTAAATATAAAGCAGATAAGGGCAGTCTGGGAATGTGTGTTGTGGGTGTGGTTGGGAGGTGTTTTTTAAAAGAAAGAGGAGGTTTCAGGCATGGGGGGTGGGGTGGGGTGGGAGGTGGGGGTGCGTGTCCGCGCGCCTACTTTGTTGAAGGCTCATCTATAATGTACAAAGACGATTAAGTTTGAGCAGTGGCTGGGGCAGATAGACAGTTGGTTGAGTGGTGAGGTGCAGATAAGAATGAATGCAAATATACAGCAAGAGTGACAGATTAACCTTGGACAAGGTTGAGCATTAATGCTGTGAAGAGGCAGGCAGCATTGTGGCGCCTGCTGAGGTAAAAAACAAAACAAAAAAAGACACACATGCAAACATGCACGTACAAAGAGTTTTACACGCACTCGCCTTAAAGACACACTCACTCACAAAGTGATGTGTATTATGCGTGTACACGATTGGTCATTGATTATTCATCAATCACAATGTTAAATCTTCAAGTCATCGAGTGCATATTGTTTTAATAGACAATTTAGAGCTGCACTATGCAAAAGATCTCAACATCCAATGTGCTTTTGTTTGTTTTTTTAAAAAAAAAAAACCTTCAGAAAAAAGAGACGATGAAGTCTTTAAGCCACATTGATCACAGGTACAGTGCTTCCCTTTTTATCTACATTTAACAGCCATCTGAATACTGTTTGTGCTCTCACGCCGTTTCTTTTCTTGTTAATGTGTGCACGAATACATTATTAAAGTCTAAAAGAAGGACTAACACTGCCAGTTCCATCACAAACATTTTGAGAGAACCACGATAACACCATTTTTATTCATGATAACTTATTGTTTATTATAAATAACGTTGTAATCCTTAGAATTTTCAGGAACTCAAACTCCATTTTTGATATTTTTTTATGGTCGTCATTTTTTTCTGCAATGTATTTACATTCAGTATTACCTTATTATATGGGACTTTTTGTTGGCACTGGCGGGGTCCGCTGCTGTGTTCTCATTGCCTACTGAAGCAGGAGAGATTCACAGGAAACATCGTATGCAGGTAATCCAGCCCAGTTTCGTCTCATTTTCAATCTAATACTGTTTACTATTCACTTTATTTACACCAACTCAGAGTTATACCAAATTACTGCTGATGCAAGGCAAACATTTCCTACCAAGGAAGTTCGGGGGGGCCATTGCCCACAACACTTTATGCTCCTGTCCCACTTTATGTATCACTGACTCACTTGGCATGAATGCGCTGAAACAAACACAGGACGTCCGGGGGGCTGCGGGCCGAGCAGCGCTGTTAACGTTAGCTTAGCTCAGATAACTTAAGATCCAGGCGTCCGATGCCGTCATCCGGTTACAAGATATAGCGAATGTTAAAACGATCAAGTTCTAAAAAAGTGACGTGACTTGAAATAGAAAGTAGTCGGCTGAAAATATTTTAATGTCCGGCCGTCCATCTGATAGCTGACGCGTATGGAAAACTACTGAGCGAACCGGCTAACTTTGTTTTAAGATTCCGAGGCTCAACACAACTAAGTTACAGACATACGGCAAAGACACTATTAAACCCCCTCTATGTCAGGGAGATGTAAGACTTGATCTGCCTGCTTTCTCAAACTACCCCTACACCCTATCCACTTCCACTGGGTTTGGGCGTCCTCGTGGAGGGTTCGCCACATTAAGTGTCATCCCAAACCCCTTACCCTGCAGTGGAAGTGGAAATTTTCTCAGCTGGGTGAGACAGTTGGAGGTTGCGGGAGGCGGCGGTGACTAAAGTGTTTAGCTGGTGTGGATTCTACCTACTCGCTTGAGCAAGTCAGCTTTTCTGCCACGAGACAGCCTTCCTGATACAGTCAACAAAGCCGACAACTGACTCCAGGGGTCGATATCATCGTCCATCGCGATGTTTCACTGTGGACATCGTCATATACAAATTTAACAGACATCGCCCAACCCTTATATGCACACATTTATATAAATACCTTATATGTTGCTCTATTTTTTTTAATCATCCTATTCTATTCTAAATTATCTGTGTGTAGCATGAAGGGGACTACAAACTCGTGTTGTACAAAAGGACAAATACATTTTCTTGATTCCTTAAAAATAATCAAAAGAATTATGCAAAATAAACACCCCTTTGTGTACATGCAGATGAATTAAAAAAAAATATCACACATGCACAGGCAAGGGCTAAATTCAGAAACAATAGCAGACTGTAACACATGAATGCACTTATTTGTACAACCATTAAACTTGCTGTTATATAAAGAGATAATACAACTGAAGCTGCGCGTTACATGATTTTAACAACATATGTGGATGATGCTGTTACACACCCATCACTCCCAGCTCTGCCCTTCACAAGTTCCATCTGTTAAAGGCATGTCTCTTTCCAACACTTGGGTATTACATACTGATAACTTTCTTGGAGGGTGACAGCAGAGAGCTAGCTAACCCACACTGTCGATGAATGAAAACAGCTCTCTCTCTCTCTCTCTCTTCCTCTCCCTTTCTTGACGTCACATGCAGGGAGACAGTATCTAGGAGCAGGTAAAAATAGTGCGGCAGAGGTAGGAGACATCAGGTCGAGATGTGCTGAGCAGATGGAGAGAGGAAACGGTGAATACCAATAAAGCAGATGGGTTTGGCCTATGTGGCTCTCTTACTGTACTGTATTTGTCATGTTGCTCTGTGCCGAGTTCTTTCGGGGCGCCAGGATATGAAAAGCTGGGCCGGATGGAAGCGGTGAAGCTGCCGGCTCCTGTTAGGAGACTTGCACTGAGTGTCGGGGTGTTATTTTTATAATATCAAATGAAAACACGATCAAATGAACAACAGTTTATGAGCCAGCAAGGTTTCAATGTATCATGTAGCATTGCACCATCATTGAATGCAAAGTGTGTGCTGTGAGCAATGGCTGTTAAAAAGAAAAATGTCACACTCTGCCTTTTTCTTTTTCGTGGAATATTCACCGATATGCTTTTATCTTCAAAGGCAATACACAATACACGCTGTCTAATGATTCAGAGAGAAGTTCCCACGTGTCTATCCTGGATGGACATGTAACAAATAAACCAGTAGTGGTAAAAACTACAAACTATATATTTGCATATTTCTGCGATGATCCTCAGAGGAGAAATTCTAATAACTTTTGTATTCACTTTTGCTCTAGTGCCACCAGTAGGGTCATATTTTTCTGTATTAGTGACAGGTCTTTACAACTACTGGATGGACTGCAACACATTGGTCACAGGGCGAACTGTACGAACTTGAGCTGAGCTCCTGACTTTTCATCTAGTGCCATCATCGGGTGACAATTTAGATTCATCCATTAACATAAAGATGGACGACGCGTCTCCACTTCATCCCACTGTACAAAAATGAAGCCAAAATATCCCGCATACGAGCGCTGCCATCTTGCCCTAGTGAGGTCATTTGGAGCCAGAGTCTGCGCAGCACCGACCAGTCGGCAGAGTTGCGGTATCGAGTTCCCGCTCATACACCAGCCCGCCCAATCACGAGCAGGGCTCAGCTGTCAATCATCAATCAAATAACTAGTTTAAAAGAAACTGATCAGAAAAATGAACACTTGAACATACATCAGCATGATAAGAACTAGCTAAAACAACAGAAACCATCTTTGGGAAAAATTTATTGAGGTGTACTTTTTAGTTTGGCCCATGTCCTTCTTGATATCATTGAGGGGGAGGAGCTTATGACCTATGTTGCAGCCCACCACGAGATGAGGGCTGATCGAGATGCTTTGGCTTCACTTTTGGGGAGCTCTCATTTCATCCATCTTTAAATACAGTCAATGGTCCATACTTTGGTTTCCAACAGTTACAGTTGCGTCAGTTGCATTTTGTGCTTATTAGCTAATGTTAGCATGCTAACACTCTAAACTATGAAGGTGAACATGGTAAACATGACATGACAGCTCAAAGTATAAATGCAGCCTCAAAGAACGTATGCCTGCAGACTACTGATGCTGTTTACATTTAGCCATTTAGCTTAGTTTGGATAAATGAAAGTTAACTGCTGTATATGTTGTGCATGTGTGTGTGTGTGTGTGTGTGTGTGTGTATCACGTCAAAATGTTGGAGTTCTTCCTATCAGCCCAATGTCCCAACTTTTGCACAATGTCATGTCGGCAGACAAACACGCCCACAGACGCAGACATAAAACCATAAATGATTTATCCAGACATCTGGATGATGTCACACTGCACTTTCGTAATTGTAGACAGTTCAAAGACCAGCCTGTGCTTCACCATCTGAGTTTGTTTTAATAGAGTGAGGAAACAGGGTTCATCCACCGGGCCCACCGTGTACAGTAGACCCTTAGAACCAATTAGAGAACGTTTCGCTCCGAACATTTCTCAGATCACTCCATTCCAATTTTCCTGGAAAGGACACAACCCTAATTGGCAGTAATGAAGGAAAACACCGTTTCCCACCGATTCACTGTCTCACTTTAAGATTTTTATTACTGCTGATAAGAGGTTCACTCTGCATGGAGTTAATGATTAAAAATAAAAAGAACAGCATGGTGTGATGAACAATACGACAGAATAAGGAGGCGCTGAAAGAAGTCACAATTCATGTTCACTGGCTCGCATAGAGCACTGACACAGTCACACACTGTATCGTGTACTACATGCAGTGCATGCACACACACACACACACACACACACACACACACACACACACACACACACCAGAGTGTAAGAAAATCAAAAATTGGGATGATGGAGAATGAGCCTGGCTGACATGCAGCCCATGAGGTTTGACGGATTAAGACTGTGATAAGACGCTTGTGGGAAGGAGCTGCTAATGGGTAAACAAGATGGATTGAATTAATATTTTAATACTTCAAAACAAAATTATGATTGTCTAGGAGAATAAAATGAAAGGGCTCTTCGATTGCGTGGGGCTGACATCATGTCACTTTTGGTTTGAGGTAACGTGCCCAGGCGTGCAATGTCAACATGGAAGACTTGATGCCACTATGAACTACTGAGTGGACTGCAGCTGTAAGAATATTATCACTGATGCTGTACGTGTTTGCAAACATGTACATTTTATCTGTGTCCTTTGGGGCATTTGATGGAAATGTACAGAACATATGTTTTGGTTGTTGCTTTTTTCTATTTTGATGAAAAATAAGCAAATTATACTTCACATCGGTTCTTTAGAGACCAACCTTACACCTCTTTTGGGTAATCATTGAAGATGGATAATCAGTGGATCAACCTCTCGTTTAAACAAGTTGTTCAATGCACCTTTCCAGTCCAGCTCTCTTTTGAAGAGGACTTCTTTGTGCACTCCACATATATTGTTTTCCTGACCTTTTCAACGCCTATGAATCGCCGTGCCTTGGCTTGTTTCCCCGTAATGCGTGGCGATGGCAGGCACATTTCCTGCTGTCATCGCAGCAGGAAACCCTAACCCTAACCCCTCTAGAAATGGTAAATAAAGAAGTCAAGTCACTGATGTTCACCATTAAAAAAAAACCCACAGTAGAAGAGATGGTTTTCAGTGTTTTAATACGCACAACAGCAAAAGAATATACACTATTGCCAACAGGGCATACTAATTAGACTCATAGTCACACAAACAGTGAGGTAAATAACCCATCAAAGAAACCATACAATACCTACACTACATAATACAAACATACAAACACAGAAAACAATTGGTATTATCTTTTGACAGAACACTTTTCAAGGTTCAAGTGTTGTAGGTTCAGCCTACAACACTTTACATTCAAATGAACACATCTACCATTTTCTAGACTTAAATCAAATATATCCTTCTGTAAATACAATGTAACCTGTAGGTTGTTAACGTCTACATGACAGTATTTGAGTAGTTAACATTTGTAGCGTAGTCGCACTGAACTTCGGGTGCACACTCGCTGTTGGGAGGGTTTTACGAGTCACTTCCACTGCAGGGTAAGGGGTTTCGGATGGCACTTAATGTGGCGAACCCTCCATGAGGACGCCCAAACCCAGTGGAAGTGGATAGGGTGTAGGGGTAGTTTGAGAAAGAGCCTTACTTGGAAATGACAAGCATAGTCATCCTATGTCATTTAGTGCCTGTTCTGGAGCTTTCAATCATACCAATAAATGAACTTTGATGTCAAATTGTTTGTGAAGTACTGTTGTTTCCAAGATGAAAAATTTAACTTTAAAAATAAACTTTTAAGCCAACATTAAATGACATTTAAAGGGCATTGAAAAGATTTTACAGATGAAGGTGAGTTTTATAGTATCTAGATATATAATATAGTATATTATACAGTATAAAGCTGCATGAAGGGAAATGTAGAATCTAGCATTTCTGGAGCTTGACCCATGTGAAAGGCTAAAAGTTAGGATATCTTGGCCTCTGACGCTACGATTTTGGCAATTCTTTATTTGAACCCTACTTTCTGAGTTCACCAAATTTAACGAAGTGCGGTGCTAAATCGCTGGATAATCCCTTTAAAGTGCTCAAACAATTTGAATTCGAACACCTGCTTTTCCATGACAACTAGGCAAACTCCACTACCTTGAGGAGAATTTGTTTTGTCAAGTATGCCCATATAATTTCAACCAAAGCGACAATGCTTTGTCCTACAATTCTCACGTGCTACAAGGCGAACAACACACTAATTTAAGACCTTTTCGAAGAACATATCTTGATGAAGTGACTTGAAAGTTTTCCTTTACTTTTAAATCATACTTCCAAAAACGACCGGTCGCGATAACCTGCGAAACAACACAGCTGAGCTAATGCGATTAATCATACCTGACCATTTCATGAGGGACAAGACTGGAGTGCATTTTAAGATCATGGCAGCACTTCAGGTTCATGGGTGACTTTTCTTCACTCTCATAATGAGTTATTTTGGGGGCTTTTAATCATGTGTTGAAAGGTCTTCTGAAAAACAAAAAAGTACCGTTAATCAAGGCAGCCGCTAAAGGTGACGGCTGCTGGAGTGCTTCAGCATTTTTTTGGTCACTGCTAATAATGTTGTCACTTCAACTTGGTTCAACTTTTGAGGAAGACAAGAAATAACTTGTGGGGTTTACTTTGCTCTTTTGGAATGGAGGCACTTTTATTACCCGGACAATTGGATTTGGAGTCATTTGTTTACGCCAGAGTGGCAGAGGCTCTTTTTTAATAACTGTAGGATGCATCAACATGTCTCAGGTATACTGCACTTTCAACTACAAGCGCGCGTGTGTGTGTTTAGGCAAACCGTAGGTGTGTATAATTATATGACTCAGAGAGGAGAAGTGCTCGAGATACCGCTGCAGACAATGTTATTCTCTCTCCAATGCTCCCGTTCCCCCTCGGCTGCTCCAGCCAGCGAAGGAGAGAGGGAAAGGTTACGTCGGCAAGGGTGGGTATTGAAATTCAAGACTGCTTCACCTAGCCCAGGAGTGGCTGTGTGAAGATTAATGAGCTATTTGGGGAGAGTTCAGCTATTTCACATGCACGGGGTCCACATTAGTGATATAATTAATTTTACAACACTGGGGTGTTGTCACCGCTCACTGGCGTGCCATGTGCCTATGATAAGCATTCCCTAATTAAACAACACCAAAAAAAGGGGGTTGGGTGGGGGGTTGACATTCAGAGTCTTAGATGGAAAAACAACCTCAAGGTACAGTCAAACCACAGCCCGATCCCTCCTGTCCTCACAGGGCACCTTTGCATGAGTTTTACATACTTCAGAATCAAGTAATTGGATGGATATTGATTTGGGTGTCCCCATCGAGGCTCTGAGAAATAACCAGTGTGCAGGGAATCCAAGGCAAGTATTTGGACACACTGTGTGTGTGTCCAAATGACACACACGCAGACCTTTCTTCTCAGGTGCCGTAACAACCTCCCTTAAGAACTTCACAACATCCTTCATGAGTGACTGTGGATTTGACGCTAATCTTCCCCCCGCGCGTACGGATCAGGCAAGCACGACTCTCACGCGCATTAGTAAGGGTCAGCTGTACCTGTGAATCATGTGGTGCGAGAGGGTAGCCGTTCTCATCATTTTTGAAGAGAAAATATGTCATCACTGTGAAGGAATTTTCCTTCATTTAAGCATATTTGGTCACTTTAATTATATTTGGCTCATTTAATACATGTTTCTATTAGTTATACTCTATTTAATTACCTTTGGTCCATTCAGCGCTTCTTTACAGTTTAGAAGGTACACCTTATCTTGTTGTGACTACCATGTGCTGTACTCAAGGCCCGAGCCTCGACAAACGCCTCTCTGAAGAGCTGATGCCCTTGGAGTGCAACATGTTTCATAACATAAGCAGGACCTTATATATGCCCTTTCTTCAGGAAGACAGACTTGGTGATGGCATTTCACTTGTTGAACTCTTGTCATCTTTGATTCTCCTTGATGCATCAAGCTGCAATAAATACTTCTGCTAAAGACATCTTCAGTCTCCAGAGACCTCGTTGCCTCGAATTTCCTTATAAAGCCATAAACTGTATACCAGTTTACTTATTGTAAACAACTACTGAAAAGCAAATGGTCAGCACATGCCCTGAGAGGTACAGCCATTCAATGAAGGAGCTACACTTCCTCTATATGCCTTGAAATGGCATGTGCAGGAAGGTGCAAATAGAAGAGAGAATTATTTATATTCTGCAGGATTCCGGTTTAATGGAACTGTGGAGTGGATGCCCTTGAGGGGAGGGGGGGGGGCAATGGAGTAATGAAGAATTAATTGGTGCGGATACAATTTTCATGGTAATTGTTTGACTCATGTTACATATTAGAAAAATTCAACGTTCAAACCAACAAACAAAGAAACCGTCATGTGGCCTTTAGCAGGCTCTGCAACTGGCTCAGGTCAGGGTCTCGCACCAGTTTTTCTAACATACCAATGCAGTAAACTGGTAAACAGGTTTTCCTGTTTACTAATTACAGAGCTGTGATTTAACTGCTGCTGCTGCTACAGTATTTTCATTTTTAATAATGATGATAAAGCACCATACTGTTTGTATGCTTTACGCCTCTTGGTAGAAAAAGCCTGCTGGAGGCTGCACTGTGTGTGTGTGTGTGTGTGTGTGTGTCTATACATGTTGTACTATGGTGCATTCATAACTGGGGATTCTCCACTGTGACATAACCATGTTTGCTTTTTGCTCGAGTTGCAGCTTCTCTGACACCAAAGTTCCTAAGTTATGTTGGCACTCAAATTATGACCAATCCCACGGTGTCTTGTTTCATGAGTGCTGGGCTTCTCCTTCTGGATACAGGTGCCAAATGTATGATTCAAAAACATACATTTTTCAATCACACACAGACACACAACCACCTCATCACTACCATCAGTTTTACAAAATCGAGATTACACACAGTCACACCCACCACATGCCCTGAAACTGAACTCGTACATTAGATAATTGACAAAGTAATGCGATCAAGCATAAAGCACATGTAAACCAAACCTACCTGTAAGGCAACCATGTTATGTTTACATACCATAGGCCTCATCGTTTACTACCAATAGGTCTGCGAGCTTGTTATAAGGTTTAGTAAAAACATGAGTGGTGGACGGGAAACCAATAAGGGCCTGTCAGATGACACCGAGAAAGTTAGGAGTGAACACGTTTAGCTCAGTTCAAACTTGCTGCTTTTGTACTTCCGGACACCCCGTCTCTTTCTCCAATCCTCTCTATTGGTCAAAGTTACTTTTCTCCTGATATGGTCGCCCCCACAGTGGGATTTCCCCGTGGGTGCTCACAGTTAAGCGCACCTACACAATCGCCACCTAGATCGGGACACAGAGCGGGATCGCAGCATGACACACTCAGCTTAGCCATGATCCCAACAGTGTGTCTTCAGTGCAGCACCGACCATAAAAGACAATCTGGGTGCACTGAATCAACTTAAGTTAAATGCAGGTTACATGTACAGATACTGTTCGTAATTGAATCCCAGTCTCGAAAAAGTCTTTAAAAGGACACACAAGGGAATTGCCCATCAACTTTTCAGTTATGCTACAACTGGGAAGCAGCTTAGCTTTTCTGTGACCTTTCAGATTTATTTTTTTTATACGTTGTATTACTGTTCTGTGAGTTCCAGTGTGTGTGTGTGTGTTTTACAGTACTTCAACAAGTCAACACTATGCACAAATGCACAAACCGTAAGCGTGTCTCCTTGCACTGGATACAGGGTGCACACTAAAAACTAGATATTCGTCAAAAGGGCACCCGTGCGATGACGACAGGGGCGAGGCGGAGGTATGGACAAATGTTGCTGATGTTTGCACGAATTAATTCCACGGGCTGTTGCAAAATTTCACACTTATTTGAGTTATGGGTGGGGTCCATAAGTACGTATTCATTAGCTTTGAGACTGGTTGCTCCGTTGGTTTTGCCTGTCAAATCTGTAGCTGCAATGGCTTTGGGGAATTTTTTTTTTTTTTTTGCATCAAACATCATGAATAATTTTGCATTTAAAGCCATCTTCACGTTTCTGCCATTTCATATGCAAAACAGATGAAGCAGAAAACACAAGACCTCGAAGAGTCTGTCCCTCCTTCGCTTTGTCTTTGTCATGGTTCTGTTTTGTATTCGTTGACGTGTGCATGTCTATTTTTAAATGTGGCCTCTGCACAGTTTAAGCACAAATTCAATCAAGTCAAATTAATATGCACACATGTGGAAGTTTAGATTGATTCTCCATCAGCCCTCCATTTTATCACCAGCCCTGTGAGCTTAACAAGCCTCCTCTGACAGCAAACCCAACATCCCTCCAGGTTTGTCACTTTCCCCTCACCAGGCTGGCTGATAGGTAACACTAATGGGCAGAAGTAATGGGAGATAACACAGGCGGAGGCAGTGCCAACAGCTCGCGGGTCCTGCATGTAGCAAGCTGTGCCCATGCGACAGATGGATGTAGTCTCTGGACTGATTAATGTGCTCGCTGGCCTGCGCTTCAGTGGCCACAGCGATGAAGGAGTTCACAAAAGTGGTCCGGGTATTTGTTCCTTTTCCAAAACAGGTGTTACACTTGTTTGGTCCCCTCATTCCACCGCAGCAGTTTGAATAGCTGGATGATCCACCCGAGCAAATCTGACACGAAGGTCAACCACACATTGTTCCCCACCGGAATACAAATAAATCGAAAGGCAAGTCAAACCTTGTGCGTGCATGAATTCATCACGACACATAATGGAATACCGCGACAGCGTGGAACAGAAAAACGCAGTCAGAGTCAAGGTCAATCTTATTTATAGTGCCTTTCACGGAAACACATCACTAAGCGCTTTACGAAGCAACAAATGACATAAACAGTGGCTGAAATTATGCATTAAACACTTGTGGTTTTAACAGTTCACACACATGTCCTCACTGCTGGGCCTGCTTAGCACCAATTCCAACTTGAAATTATTTCATGCCACTTATCTGACTTCTTCTTCTTCTGGTTTACATGCCACAGTGCTCTAGTATTTGCTCAAATATCCTGGGAGCCCCCCTACAAGGGCACCATCTATATAATAATAGGGAAAATCAATATGCATCCCTTCTCATGGGCCGGACGAGCGCCCCTCCTCAATCACAGCATGGTGACACTGGGAGCTTGCCGGAGAGCGGTCCAGGACGCCAAGGCTGATAGTTGTCAAAGCCAAGTGACAGTGAGGCTTATCTGTGGTGAGCCATACTTCCTCTGCCTCCCCAAAGATCTGGCTGGACAGTGTGCGTTATCCCTCCCTCCCGATAAACCTCATCTCCCACACACAGAACCTATACGGTATGTCACATCCAGGCTATAAGCTACAAGCAGTTAGCTGTAGTTTTTGTTTCGTAGCCCACCTAAGCCCACTCGGCTGACACACATTCCCTCCTCCGCTCCTGCTCCCTCACACTTACTTGTTCACACGTTTTTATCCTGTCTTTAAAGATCCCGTCTTTCCCCCTTTGAGATTAGTGGTGGGTAAAGATGAAAAATTGCATTTTCAGCACAGTGACATCTAATCTGTTTGGCGAGCTTTAATTCCCCTCGACGATGTCAGCGCTGGTGGGCCACATGCTCACGACAGACATACTTTTGTCAAAGGACAAGGATGACACCGTAGGGCAACACTGCATTCAGTTTTTTTACCCTTAAAAAAGACTGTTCCCTTTGATTTGACCCATGTTTGAAAATGAAGAGCGTTCTGGATCCCTACTTTTCAGATTCTTAGTTTGCAAGCCGTAAGACTAATGAGATAATATAACCTACATGTTTTTTAACAGGTTTTAGCCATACCGTCAGCATGCCTCTTTCATTGGCTTTATCTGTCAGCTGGTTGTTTGACTATTTTCTGACTGAAATATTATAAATTTGCATAATTTGTTTGAGCAGATATTCATGGAGCCCAGAGGATGGACCCAGATTACTTTAGTGATCCCCTAACCAGCAGGTTGAGTTTTCACTTATACTGACAAACATTTGCATCTACTTGATGGACTGGCACAAATTCTTAACCAACATTCATGATTTGTAGCTGTTTTTTGCTCTAGAGTGATCATCTGGTCAAAATGTCAGTTTGTACAATACTCTGATTCATGACCATACCTGCAAAACACATGACGGTCCCATCAGCCTCAGTTGGACTTTGGGTTTAGTGCTAATTAGCAAATGTTAGCATGCTAACAAACAAACAGAACATGATAAACAAGGAAACCATTACACCATGCTTAACACAAGCATCTATGATTCTCATTGCGAGCATGTTAGCATGCTTGTGTTAGCATTTAGCTTGACACTGCTGCTGCTGTGTAGCTTCATTCTAAAACCAGGCCAAGACATTTTCTTTCCTTTCCCTTTTTACCCTGAAGTCTTTGTGAAACGCTGCGTGGACGAAATAACTTTATTACAAAGCTTAGTAATGAAAAGCAACCCATTAAGTGAGGACCATGTATTACATTTTGTTAATGACGGAAATTTCTGCAACAGAAAACCATTGCGGTTAAAAACAGATCAGCGCGCACAAATGGAATAAACAGACGACCGTCTGCTATGAAGCTTTTAAATATAAGATGAGGAATGTTTTCTTTCCAGTAAAATGAGGAACATTGCTTTTCGGCCTTCTCTTATTGAGCAGCATATTAGTGCAGCAATGAGGAGACCATAGCTGTAAGGCTACTATTTGTCCACACAAAAATAGAGGCTATTTTTCATCCTGACAGCTGTAATGTGGCCATGTTATTGGCATAATGTGCAAGTAAGATGAGTAACACAGGAGTTTCTTACTGGCCTCAACCTTCTTGTGCAAAATGGGCTCTTTTAGGTTTAAATTAAATTAGCTTTCCTGACACATTGACGCAGCAGTTCCCTCATCCCAATCAGCCCCCGAGAGTCATCTTTCAATTTCTTGAAATCAGAATTACGTTGTCAAATTGCCGCCTTGTCTCTAAATCCATCGCTCGCTCCTTCGTGTGGCAAGTGCCCACTGCATGCACCTCTGTGCAAAGACAGATTGAGTAACAGATTGATCTCAGGCAGGAAGAGGAATGGAGAGAGGGGGGTTGCCACAGAGGTAGTTGAGTAAATCAGATCTTCATTTTCTACCTCTTTGACATGTGTCACAGTGGAGCCTGCTGCGATTACATAACAATGAGGGCCCACAGAGTTCACTGCCGGGCGTCTGCGATATCTGCCTGATAAATAAACTCGGGGGCTTGGAGGCAGGCACGCAACAAGCCACGTTAAAGGCCAGTGTCACATTAAGTGGTCACAAAGCGTGATAAGCTCAGCGTGTCACTGGTAATGACAAGACGGTGCCGAGCACAGAATTCGTTGCGCGTTCCAAATTCCCTGAGGCTTTCAAAACATCACTATTAGAGTTCCTACTGCTGGGAAAAAATATTACATCCAGGTGGGAAACAGGCAATATGCGCGGAAATGGAAACATAACATGGCAATATGCAGAGATAGCTGTAATATCTTTTAAATTTGTTTGATATTTTGATTGTCATGGAACTTCAGGGATGGTATTTGATTTAAGCTGAACATGAGAGCCCAGTGAAAGCCACCGCTGATGAACAAAAGTCATACTCCTGTATGGTTTGACTTAAAAGAGAATACTCAGATTTCCTATGTATTATTTTCAGGACTAGCATGACAAGCTGTCTAAAAAGCCACTTAAATATTGAATACCCTCTTTTTTTTCCCCCACTGTCTGAATAATAAATTAAGGCTGCGTTTCATCATCTAAACATGTTTTCTGTCAAAGAAAGTGTGGCTTTGACAAAGACTTTGTTCCCACCACAACGTGGATATCTTCTTCGTGTGCGTGCATCTTTTAAATTCAACACCCACTAAAAAAATCCATTTAGCTACAGGTTTGACCTTCACGGTGTAGAATTAGGTATATGGCGACTTTGACAAGGGGACACAAATTGTTATTTCAAGTAGAATATTTATGTGTGTCTATATCATCCCTACCGGTGAGCCATCGCGGGAACATTGACACTGGTTTAAAAACTCTGCTGTACTGTGAAATACGGAGAGATTTATCCGAATTTGTAATGTAATTTATATACAAATCTTTGATGAAAAAAGTCCCGTTCTCAGGACACATCTTAGCTTCAGCTCTAGGGTGAGCTCAGAGAAAGTTTCCCCTTTCAACAGTTGAATATGGAAACAGCCTTCTTGTGTCAAACTCTGGCCATACATCCTTCTGCACAGACTCAAATATTTCAAGCCATAATAAAGGAATCATACAAAAAAGGATATAATATAGGAAGTTTTAGTAAAGTTGCAGCTCAATTTTAATTGTTCAAGTCAATCATGATTCTGAGTGACGCCAGCAAAAATAATTTCTAATTTCTTTGCAATCTTAAGTCCCCCAGGTTTTTAGTAGAATCCATTGTTTCTGAATGATCCAGCAAACTTCTGAGTTCCTCCAGAAGAAAAATCTGGCAGATGTCGAAGGTGAGAGAAGTGTAACCACCTCAGATTCAATAAGACGACTCTTCACCATCTCTGCCCGTCTGTCAGTCAGGTGGAGACTGATGGCTGGTGTCTGATGTGGTGCAGAGCATTAACCATGTCACGCATTTGCACAGGACAGTCCTCCATCACATTCCCGAGCACTTAGCCCGGGCAGCGGGGGGAGACCCGGCTCATCCCACCCCTGACGGCTGAGACTATTAGGGTGATGCACAGCAGCTCATTCCTCATCCTGCACTGGGAAGGTGATGGATCCACTTCAGCCACGGGCTCCAAGTGGGCCTCCCTCATTTGGGAGCAGGCAAGTGAGGGGAAAGGCGTGGGTTGTGGATGCATGATGGAGAATTATGAGGTTGAGCCATGTGTAAAGGGTGCAGAGGTACTTCCCTGCTGACCGTGGGGGTCACGGGTTCAGCTCCTTGCCAAAGGACAGTAAAAGATTTCATATTTATGAGTCATGGCGCTGAGAATTCCCTTTTTTTTTTTTTTTTTACAGCTTTCACAGATGTTGCATTGAAGGCACCATTCATTTGAGATAAAAACTATTTTCTGTATTGATGCAAATTCAATTAATTAGGCTTAACCTTCTCACTTTCTCCATGACTTCCCAACTGAAATCTATAATGTAAGCATATGGTTTTGTTGATAGTTAATCAGCAAGGTAAGAATTAAAAGAAAAAAAAATCAACAAATGCTAAACAACCTTGTTAACAGCAAAAGATGCGCCTTTCAGCACAATTCCTGTATGATAATGACATATAAAATACTGCTTACTGTACATCCATGCCAGCCAACACACATCCTCATGAATATCTACACACACACACACACACACACACAAACATGCACACACCGAATGCAGTATAATGAATAATCACAAAGTCATAATTACCTTCTAACAACCTTTTTCTCACTACAGTGCGTCTTTGTGATTGAAGTCCACCCACATTGAGTTAATTGCATTTATTCCCTGATGCCACAAATATGCAATTAAAATGCAGGCATTACACACCGCCCTGCAAAATCATCAATATGGTGCGCAGTTAAAATTAGGGCCAGTGTTTGCCTCTGGAGTGCAACCTAAAATTTGTTTGTGAAGAAGTAAGGGACCTCAAAGATGTGGCTCTGTATTTGCATTGTATTTGTTTTGTTATTCTGCACTAATATCACCGTCAATTTACATTGATGGGAAACTGATTTAGAGATTATTGTAACGTAACGTGAATGTGACAGTGACTTTGGCAACAAAACATTTTATGTGGTTAATTTTTATGAGCTAAAAGGAGAAAACATTCCCTTTTTTTTTCCGAAATTGATTTGTCCAGATACTCAGAAGTGATTTAAAGCTGAATACACAAGAAAAACCTCAGGTAGCATTACATCAGATACCATTCAAGTTTTATATGGAGAATAATTGGCCTGTACCTGCATGTCAGACAAAATATATTACAACTGTATATGTTTGTAATACTTGTGTGTGAATCTATTCTGTCTCTGTCTAATGAAAGAGTAACTTTCATTTTAGGGCTGCCACAAACAGTTATCAGTTAATCTCTCAATAGTTATTTCGAACAATCATTTAATTGTTTGGTTAATAAAATGTCCATTTGTAATGTCCTAATATCCAAGGGCACTTCTTCAAATTGCTTGTTTTGTCTGACAAACAGTCCAAAAACAGGAGAAAAAAAAAACTGAAAATCTTTTATAAACTAAGAAGCTGGAAACAAATAATGGTGGATATTTTGGTTAAAAATTGGTTTAACTGATTATTCAAAATAGTTGCAAAATGATTTTCTGTTGTTTGACTTAATAATGAATTCCATTTGAATTCTAATAGACACAAAAAGAGGTCATAGTATATAATATTTCACAAAAGAAAAAACCCCAGCATAGTTTTGAAAAAAAAAAAAAAAAAGTATGAAAAACTTTCATGGTTACGTAAAGAATTTTTTTCCAGGTAGTCTCACAATTTCCTTACATTCTGGTTCCCAAGTTAAAAACCAATTGATCTATGTAATCCAGCACTTCCTCTTGGTGGAGATACACAAATACAGGTTGAAATCAATGAGCAGTCAGTAAAAAACTGGGCCATCTATTATGGCTATGGCTACTTACTTTTCTTTATGGAAAACCATTATGTTCTGTATGTTGTTTACATAATTACAAGGACAAATACCTATTGGGGGAGGAAGGGAGATGGAGGCCTATACATAAGTCATTATCCCTTCTAATGAAACGCATTGAGTGTTTATATTGATCAGAGCCAACCTGATGGCCTGCATGTGTGTTCGTGTCCGTGTTTACTGGAAGATAAGGCTGGAGACAAAGACTAGGTACAGTACGTTTCAGTTATGTACTGTGCTGTATGTGAGAGGGCATGTACAGTAGACCCGTTGAGCACAGACAGAAACTCTTAATAATGCAGCTTGTTGAGCAGGTTTGCCCCTTCTCCATTTGCTTAGGCAGGTTGGGAGAAATGCTGATGATGCAATGTGCTGACCCAAATACACTACCTGCTCCCAGCAGACTGCACCAGCTGGAGCAATCTCTGTCGCTCTCCCTTTCTCCTTCTGCCTCTTTTGTAAACCCTTACCTTACCTTTCTTTTCATTTCTTTTTCTGCTTTTTTATTTATTTTTTTTAAAGAAGGCTCAATTGTATGTTTTTATTTTTTCCTTATTGTCCTGCTTTTGCCATTTTCTTTCTCTGCGGTCCGCCATGTGCACCATGATCACACTCACAAGCCTTCAATGTCTTCTTGTTGTTTTCATTTTTGTACCTACCCTCCTGTAGCCTCATCTGAAAAAAAAGCCTTTTGAGTGGGACATATGCCATTGAGGTAGCCAGGAATCAAAAAGCAAAGATGCTCAGTCTTCTAGCGCAAAAGTGCCAGACACATAAAGGATGATGAAACTCCTCACCAGTCACTGACAGGGGTGGAAATTGTGCAGAAAATGTGTCACAGATTAAATAAGGGCAGCCTTTAGATCAGCTACACAAGACACCGACCAACATGCTGCTTGACCGTTGTTCCAGATCACCAATTTATTGCTCACTGCTGTCAATATACAACCAGATTTATTTTTTTTTAATGCCACTACAAAACACTGCCTTTTATATCACCACTGGGTGCCCAGTTACATGCTGTATAGAACTGTAGATGTATCATGTACACAGACAATAAAATGTCAGCAGGGTCACAACAAATGACCATTCATTTTACCAGTGGCGGTGATACCAGAGAACCAGACAGTGCTAATTTTATAACTGCCAGACTGTATGATATAAATGTGAGCAAAAACAGAGCAGATTTTAAGTCTTTTGTGGAAACTAAAGTCCAAGAGAAATGAGCTTAGATCAAGTCAGATGTCAAGACATGTTAAAGAAGGTTACAAGTCTTGTCAAAGGAAGCTGTAAGTTAAATTTCAAGTAAAGGTGAAGACCATATCAATTGTCAAGTCAGTTGAGACCTGTCCAAGTCAAGTGATAATTGGGAATAGACAAGTCCAAGTCACATAAGTCAATAGAGAGAAGTCAAAGACGCAAGTCAAGTGTAAAGTCAGTTGAGGTAAGTCTGAGTCAAGTGATGACTCGGTCAAGTCCGAGTTAAGTAAAAAGTCAGTCCAGACAAGTCCAAGTTGAGTGAAAAGCCAATCCAGATAGGCCCAAGTCAAGTGACGAGTCAGTAAAGTCCAAATTGAAATACTAAGTCAGTCAAGATCAGTTCAAGTCACATGATAAGTCAGTCGAGAAAAGTCCTAAGTCAAGTGTAAAGTCAGTCAAGGAATGTCCAAGTCAAGTGACGAATGAGTCAGCACAAGTCCAAGTCAAGTGTGAAGTCAGTCAAGACAAGCAAGCGTCATGTCAAGTCGGGCGAGACCAAGTCTAAGTCAAGTGATGAGTCGATGAGACAAGTCCAATATTCACAATGTCCAAGTCAAATCCTAATTTTGAAACTTAGGTCTGCCTTGAGTCTAAGTCTCCAGTCAAATCTTCAGCTCTGGTTGGAGGTAAGGAGCATTAACCCTGAAGTAGAAAAAGTTAATCACTAGTAGTAAAAGGTGTTGTACTGTGCAGTTTTAGGTGAGACAGTATGAATTAATAGTATGAATACAAGGCAAGGACATGGGGATGAAAACATTAACAGCTAAAGGTTCATATACAGCCTATTCTGACTGTATCTTCAGGATGAACATTGGTTGCTTCGCATTCTAAAATCACAACAGTGATCATGTCCCACAGGGGCAAGACAGTGTGTATAAAATGTATCCCTGTCAGAATATCAAAATTCAAACTGTAAAGCAGAGATAATTCTGTGGAACCATAGCAGTTCTGAAACTTGAATCCTTTTGTGGCTGGATCAGTGTGGTTTTTAGCGAGGGGGCTTATGCGTATAATTACAAAGACACACTTATTTTCTGCATGACAGCCTTCCTGCCATAATAGCTTCTGTTTTCAGGGGGAAAAAGAAGAATGAGTATCAGGTAAATTGGAATTCTCTCATCATGTTTTTTTTCCCCCTAAGCCTGTGTCCGAAATTACTTTTTCTGTTTCTTTACTAAAAAGCATGATTGTATAACCAAAATGGAGACGGCTAAAAGGACAAGCTAATATGGGCTAAATCAGATGTGGGGGTAAATTTTCTTGCTAGCTGCTAGTCCAATTTCTCCATATGATTCACCTTGTCATGGACCCCCTGATCGATTTATAGACTCCTTGATTCCCAGACAGTGTAGCATCATCAACAATTTGCAATGGCATTTGCAAACTTTAGAGTGGTTTGGTCTGTAAGGTGTAAATGAATGAAATAACAAAAGGTCATTGACAAGAAAAGATATTCCCTTGCTTGGCCCTCAAGCAAGGGGGCAGAGAGCAATGTAAATGCATTCATCAAGAGGTCGTGGTTTACACTTATTATTCCATTATCGACCTTGATCTAAAATTTGCATCATGCTTTATTCTTTATTCGGGGGTAATCAATGTGTGCTAGCCTGTTGAGTTTTAAAACCGGTGATTGGCATTGATAAATGGAGATGCCAGTGCAACACAAAACACAAAAACTGAGCAGAGGAGACAAGCACTGTAGGGGTGCAGAGGGAAACTAATATCATTAAAACCGAGAGGGAAACGTAAAGATGGCCAACATTTTACTGGAAAATGAAAGAAGCAAAGACAGGGTCCAAATCTGTGCAGGGAGAAGAAAGCCTGGCGGTCAAGTTGATGTGCAGACACCCAATCAGACAGCCCTTCATCCCTTAACCCCCAGCCAAGAGTAGAGTAGCAATATGAGAGTAGAAAGGTGGAGGGGAAGAAATCGGCTTTAGAAGTGCTGAAGCTGGATTTTTTTTTTTCTTGAGGAATAAAGAAATATAGGAAATGGGGGGGGTTACTTGGGAGAAAGAAAGCACAAGGGCTTATCTTCTAAAACAAGGAAAAGGCATGAGTCAGATGAGAGCAAGTAGAAATGTGGTGCTGAAACAACATTTAATTTTTTCCTTTGCAGCAGAGCTTTTGACCCTGCGAGACAAAACTTAAAGCAACATTATGCAAGAATTGGTGGGTTTTTTTGCAACTTGGCTGCCATACAGTTTTAGAATGCAATTCATATACACAACTGTTGTAAATATAGACAGGTGTACTCATGCATTTGATATAATTACATAACTTGTAATCAAAAACTAGAGAGCTGACAACTTTGCTAACACAGCCAAACATGAAGCAAATGCAACAAAACAAGACACAGCACGCCAGCTAATATTACTTACTGGGCCAACACCAAAAACCGCAGCTCACTATCTGTTTTGCAACTTTTTATTTTGTGAAGCTTTCGCCAACTACTAAAAGCAAGTCCAAATTTCCTTTTATCTCTTGCCTCTGGCTTGGTCACTCTTAGTTTTTCTCTTCTTAGCTTTAAATACGTCCTCTTTGGTCTCTTCGCATCTGTCATGATGTCCGTAGAGACTGCTGAGCACAGTTCTGATGCCTGCTCGCCCAACTCGGATTCCCTACTCCGGGGCCTGGAAACCCCCTCCTTGTGCTACGTGAGTAAACAACACTCCCCAGGCCCGAGGTCCCAGGTTAGCTGCGTGGCTAACTGAGCTAACTAACTAACTAGAGCTACATTTATCAGAAGTTAGTGGTTACCTAAGCTAAAAGTTAAGCATTGCCCATCAGGAAACTCCATTAATCAGGAAGAGTTGAGGCAGACCGGCAAAAGGACATCAAATGGAAAACCCAAAAACACCTTATCCATGAAATGTGATCCAGTTTCACTGACGTAGTTGGTGGTGTGCAACTTAGTGTTGGGAAGTGTAACGTACTACTTACAAGAGACTACGCTCTCACTCAAGTTATATAGTGCAAGAACAGGGATTTTGGGCGAGTGGGAATGACAAAGGCACCATTCTCCTTACAAGTCAGAGTACTATCATAATGATTTTTAAAATGATGATTTTAAAGTCAAATAGTGACATAATGTTGCTTCAAAAGATTCAACCTAATCTTAACGTAATACCCTGTGACATACAATGGAAATTTCTTTCTTTTTATTCAGTTCCACAACTAGAATGAGATTGAATTCAAAGAGGAATCTGAAGGTCAGGTGTCGTACTATGTACAGACTTAATCTCCATGGCCATAAGTGCTGACTACTTATAAATCCATTAATATCCATTATCATAATTACCGTTGCTTACTCACAGAAGACATTGTTACTGACTGTAATCTATGGAAGTCCCGCAGAATTCTCTCCACCAGCCATTAGACTCTTTTTCTTGCCCCGCCGTCATCCGTCGTCTTCGTTGTCACTTTTCCACCTGACTGCCCTTGCCTTCTTTCCGTTTTAAAAATATTACACCGAGCCGCCTCATGCATATGTTTGCTTGCCATGAAAAGGTGCACTATTAATATGCAAGTGTATTTCATGAATAAGTAATGCAGCCCCCCGCCCCCCTTGCCAGTGCAGTGTATGTCAAGTTTCGTAAGAAGGTAGCAGAAAGAAGATGTTTGGCAAGTTGCATCAATATTTCTTCACCAACCGTTGAATAAGCAGGGTTGTTGTTTCCCTTAAGGGGGCATTACGTCCCCATTCCATACCTGCAACTCAGCTCCCGAAGGGATGCAGTTTTCTGCAAAGCACAATCCTTCCTTCTGTAGAGAAGCTGTGGCAAACTCACAAATAGAACTTTTCAAGATCTCACTGTTGTCACAACAAATGTGGACTGTGTATTTTTTTTTAATCTCTTTGCTCATATTGCTCAGTGCAAAAGAATCTCCATCTATTCATTCAATCCCTCATAGACCTCATTAGTGAAAGCCTCTCTAGTGACAGCGCATCTCACTTTTCTTGCCCACAGCGGACATCCAGCAGCACGGTTTTCCCTTCCCTCGAGTGAGTTTTCTTTTTCCCAGCTGCTGAATTCTCCAAGTGCCGTGATACTTAAGGTCAAAGGTTGATAATGGCCAACAATCCAATTTCACAGCGCCTGCCTCTGACAGACACCGTGTGATCTTGGGTGGGACCCCTCCTGATCCCGCTCTCTGCATATCCTCAAGAACACTCTGAACTTAATCAAACTTTAATTAGCCCTCTGCTTTGGCGATAATTGGCAGTCGAGGCAGGGCCAGAACTGTGCTCCTCCAAGATGCAGTCTCTGAACGTATCCACAGCAATCTTGGAGGGAGAGATGCGGAGCCAGTGGCCATTATCTGTTTCAAAACCTGGTGAGACCTCTGTGTGATTGTTTGCAGTATGTCAGCCTGTTTAAAATTACAATTACAGAGGGAAAATGTATTTACAGATATGGTCTTGGAAGTATTGGTGTAAAATATATGCCTGGTCTGATTAGCTGGACATCAAAAACTAAAAAAAAGCAGGGACAAAACAAGCTTTATTTACCTGATTTGATTCTTTCCACCCTTCCTTTTTCACTTTTTGAATTATGTTCATGAGATGCTTCACCAGGTGATTAGCAGTCATGCCAAAAGAAATGGCAAAGTCTTAACCCTAATCATGTTTTTCATTTTTGCCCCAACTCTTGCAGGCCTGAGGCAAAAACTTTCCACAAAGACAGTGTGGTGAAACTTCTAGCTGATTGGGGAGAACTGTCCACATTACTTTATCCTGAGTCTAGGATCACTCAATAAAGGATGTAAGGAAAAAGGTAGAAAGGAGCGCCAAAAGGTAAAAGAATCATGAGTTGAATAATGGTGTGACGTGGTAAAAGCCTCTCAGCGTGGTAAAAAGCTTGCACCAGGGGTATTAAAGTCATAAGGTCTTTATTTCACATACGATGTCTGCAGAGGCTAAACAAAAAGCAGGAAAAAAAAAACATTTCAGTGGGCACCTCTATTACACTTTAAACATTAAAGGTTCATGGGTAATCAAATAGAGTTTCTCAATATAAGACGGCAGTAAAGGAATCACGTGGGGGGGGGGGGGGGATTATCTATGTCGGTGTTGTGTGCATGACATCGAGCACTACTCAGAAATATGATACATGGGTATGTTTTTTAGAGCCAAAAAGTAATAAAAAACAATTATGGTCTAAGCCTCTTTGACCTGGTGGAGAAAATCCATGCCAACCCAATCTTGTTGCAGGTGTGATGATCTGCTGAATTGAATGCCCTCCGAAATGAAATCAATGGAGTTACTCCAGAGCCACATCAATCTGCTGAGATTGCGGTGCACGTGGATTTAAAGGCCTACTGTACCCCCTAAGAAGACTCGGGTCAATAGCATTAATGTGAAAAGTTTGCAACAGGGCAACAGGGCGCTGGCAATTGTGGATGGTACAGTGCAGTCGGTTTTTTGGGGGGGTTTTTTTGTGAGGAGGCAGTTAAAAAATGTCCTTAGCGTGACAATAATTTATTCAGGTTTGAAGGTTGAAGTCTACTGTATGTTGGATAAGTGATTGTTTCCATGCACACAAATAGAGACAGGAGAATGGAAATGTTACTGTGGCAACAGAACACTGACAAGCAATCAATATCTTTGGGATAAGTTGAGCCTTGATGAAAGTAAATTTGCAGAATTGGTCACTTTTTTCACTCTACTCATTACTTCCCTGCTTTATTTCTCTTCTTCTGAATTGCCGAGACGAGTACGATCGTCCTGATATTTAACAGATTTTATAAGGGCGCATTCACAAAAAGAGAAGACGACATTTGCTTGCAAGTTGGTTTGGACGTACAGTAGCAACCGCACACTTGCTTATGTGATATTTCTTTAATGCACAAGTTCAACTCAACAGAACACTACGCTGTTTGTCAGTTTGTTATTTCCTGTTTTATTTCTTAGGGTATATTAGGGAACTGACAGTGTAGTTGTGAATAATGCGTAACTTGCTGACATGTCCAGAGAGAATGGGGTCCTACTTCTTATGGTTTTGCATGGATACTATATGATAAATAACCATAAATATACAAAAAAAGAACATCAGAAAGCAATCTAATTATGAATTTTAGATACTGCTACTAAATAAAACAATTAAAAAATTTTTTTTTGAAACATACGAACAAAAGGTTCTTGGAAGTCCTTTTGCATCATTCCAGCTTCCAGCGATACGTCTGACTTTTCATTCTGGATTATTGTCGAAATTTATCTCAACATGCTCAAGTTCATTCAGCTCCAACTGTGATCACGCGACATTAATGTTAAGTCGTTGTAAAAGGCTCAAACGCTCCCAGTGTCATTGGCTTATCCTCTTCTCTTCGAATTATCCATTTTCAAGTTGTCATATCAGGACCAGAAAAGAGAGTCCCACACAAATCCATTTTGTCCGCAGTCAGTGTCATTACAAGAGCTGCCTTGCTTGCTACTTTGTGGCTATGGAAATCTGCATCAAGCACAAGTGCTTTGAATGTGAAGGATTAAAGCTTAATTTTGTACATTGCCCCTTTTTTGTTCCATGAGGCATTGAAGCTTTTTAAGCTTGCCGAGTGCTTCCTGTGAAACTGTCGATCAGTGTGGCAAGAGGACATTGCTCAGCGACATATTGACATGGTGAAGAGGACAAAGAGAAAGGTAGAAAGACTCTTGAGAGTCTTGTGTATCATTTCACTGAATTCCTGCTGCTGCCCTTGGAGGCAAAGCACTTGGACCATGACAGACCAAAGAAAAATGGACATTTAGTTGTGAGACATCTGTAGCACTTTGAATGGCTCTTATTGATTATGAGGCTTGATGTTGACAGACTCTCAGACTGTCAGACATCTTATACATCATTGTGCACTTGTAGGTTTGCTCTTGTGTGTGTGTGTGTGTGCGTATGTGCGCTTAACCAAACTGCCAAAAGCTCCAATACTCCAGAGATCTCACCGTGCACTGATTGTGATAGGATTTTGAAGTTCCCTTGTGGAGCAAAACAAAGTTACCTCTCAAGGACATAGCATTAGCGTTCAAGGATACCAGTTTGACACAGACTGGGAAGACTTGTGTCCCTGCTGGGCTGATAAAAAGAGAATGGGAAAAAAAAGGGGGAAAGTCTTTGAAGTACAGGCTTCATGGATTTGTCAATAGCTGGTATTGACCCTCCCGCTTTTATTTAATAAGGTTACCATTCCTAAGGCTTGATTTGCTGGATACTCATTGCTATGCTAGCTGTGCTGCGGCATGCTGTCATACTGCTGATGCCATGTGTTTCCACATTGATTACACCTCTGGGATTAGCTCAAATGCAAATGCGAGTGTGTGTGTGTGTGTGTGTGTGTGTGTGTGTGTGTGTGTGTGTGTGTGTGTGTGTGTGTGTGTGTGTGTGT
>JBBPCS010000878.1:12440035-12460898 GCA_037974645.1 Hollardia meadi | reverse complement strand
CTGTCAGCTATACTCCCCCTTGCCGCTCTATTTTTTTTTTTTTTTTCCCCCCCGCTTCCACTCCTCCTAGTAAACCGTCACATTAGCAATTTGTATCTCTAGGCCCCCTCAACTCTCAGCAGTCAAATATCTCCAAGCATTTTTTTTGTTGTTGTTGTGTCCCCCCCCCCCCCATCTTTCTATGCTTCTATATCCAGTCCTACAGCTTGTTTCATGCACAAAGAAGGTTACTTGACCTCTGATGTCATACATGTACATGAGTGGACCACGACAAATAAAAAAAAAATCCATTATATCATTATTATTACTACCAACAAGCAACTTTTGAATGTACCTGTACTCATTCGGTAATGCACTATGCTAGGAATGATACGTCAACAAGATACGTGAACCCATTTCAGAACAAGTCTTACAGGCTCACCGACATTTGACTGGTTGTCCTCCGAGAAGCCTTTGACATCATGGGATTTGATCTACGATATGCAAATGTGTTTCAGTCCGTTCTTAAAATGCCACCCCATCTACTTTTGTAAGCATGTCATCTTAATTGTATGCACCATTCCAAACCAACATTTAACCATACCTATTGGTATAAAAAGGCACAATTGCATATTTGCATTCACTCTGGTATTTTCTTTTTTTTTTCTTTTTTTTTTCAGAAGCACTCTAAATATACAAAGTGGCACCAGATAAAGAAAAAAAAAAGTAAAACACGTAGTACATTGTCATGATCATTTCCACGGTTTTGACTGTTATCGTGTAAGAAATCGGTGTATGGGGTTACAAAGTAAAATACTACATGAAGATAAAAAAAGGAATCTCATGGTATAAAGGTGATTTAAATAAAACATGAGATATTTGGGGTTGTGTGGTGATATAAGAAACATGGATGAGATTTAATAAAGTATAAATATATAAAAAGGGTATGGTCTTAACTGATGTACTAAGTTGTACTACATGTTTCTTTAGGTATAACAAAAGCAAGCAACAAGGTGGATTTCCATGTTTACAGGGAAAACATTTTTTTGTACATTTTGTTTTACAGTTTTTTTTTCTTCTTCCTCCGCAGTAAGTGAAGTAAGTTCCCATTAAACGTGCAGTAAAAAGTAAATATATATGTATACAGTTGATAAGTATAGGAGCACTTTCTTTCGAACAACGAGTAGTACTTACAGAGATTGCCGGAATGCACAAAAAAAAAAAAAAAAAAGCAGCTCCGGTCAAGCCAAAGGGGTTTTGCTAACATACAAAAAGTTCCATTGCATCTGATGTTCTTTTGCTTTATTACAGTCATGAGATTTTGCGCCTCCGTAGCTGTGAAAAAGAAACATCACTGTGGACAGGGAGGCACAACATCTAAACATTGTCATGTGTCTGTGTGTGCGTGGTCGTGAAGCGCCAGTTCGGAGGATGTAATGGAT
Source organism: Hollardia meadi (assembly GCA_037974645.1). Taxonomy (NCBI): domain Eukaryota; kingdom Metazoa; phylum Chordata; class Actinopteri; order Tetraodontiformes; family Triacanthodidae; genus Hollardia; species Hollardia meadi. The sequence continues at coordinate 12,459,477 of JBBPCS010000878.1, read as the reverse complement.
GTTATGGTTGAGACATCACATTCTTATCGTTCAATCCCAATCCTTTATTTCAGAAAACTCTTCACGTAATGCGTGCTTAAAGCAAAGTTCTCCCGGAAAGCTATCTTTGTGTGTAATGGTGGAATGCTTCATTCTGTTGGCGAAGCTTTGGTTTCACGTTGACGCATTTTTTCATAGCCTGTAATCCAAAAACACAAAACCCTTCCTGGTATCTCCGCATACAGACGTTGCTTTTTGATTGTTCTCCATTGAGCTGATTCTTACATTCGTGCTCAAAGATGCCATCACCATGTACTATGAACAGCAACATCTACTAGTGCTAAAAGGACTCTTGGACAGTCATGTGTTGAAGGCTTGAGAAAGGGTGAAAAAGAAGTTGATGCTTGTTGGTCACGTGTACATTATGATATTTATTGCTCAGTCTATCACACAACAAAAAATTGTAAAAAAAAATTGTAAAAAAAGAAAGAATTAACAATAAAAAGCTGTCCTTGCAGCTGTTTTAGGATCAGCTTGGCCATGTTTACACCCTCCTAAGCCTATTATCGATGTACATCTACAGTATACACTAAATATAGCCAAAACACACACATTATATACTGCATATCTGGCCCATACACATACATTTTCAATTGCACCTCCATAATCTTTAACTCGACATGCCACACACTGTGCTTGCCCAGGATTTTCAGTGAGTACAGCAGCGCCACTGGCCTCAGTTAAATTAATTTCTGCATCTGTGTATGTGTTTGTCTGCATGTGTGATTGAGAAAACCCAAAAAACCAAAACCAGGGTCAGTATTACAACTTGATATAAACAGTGGCATCCCACTGAGCTGATCCAAATATGCGCAACCATGTACACGTATGCTTTTCCGGACAAACGCTGCGCAATGTCATGGCTCTAACTTTGCATTTCGGGAGGGGGGTTTTGGTCTCAACCTCGCCAATCATAGACAAAGAACAAGACACTGTGAAAAGGTTGCAAGACAAAAGGGGATGAGAGCAGTTGGTGTTGTTGCTGTGGTCCAATGTTTATGTACAAGTGACTTTTCGCATGTGAAGAGTGCACACACTGGTATGTTAAGAACCAGCCATCATATGTTCGTCATATTGTACCAGTGGTGTTTTAGTCTGAAGCAAGGTGTTGTTGCAGAATATTCCCTTGGCTCCTATTTCTGTTAAAGAATCTCCCTTTGAAGAGATGACTGACACAAATCTTGTTGTCTGGGCTAAGTATTTAAAGCTTAGTCTTTCCCGTCCTTTATGGTATTTGAATATGGCCAACTCTTGGCCTGCTATTGAGCTTTTATCACAAACAGGCAAAATCCACGGACAGCTCAGTATGATAAAGACCATTATGTCCAATATATTGATGCAGCCACTGAACATCTTGGCCAGGAGTGTTGCACTGTTTTGAAATTTTTAAAAAAAGGCATGAGGAGACACATTTTGAGGTCAAAATAGTCCACACGTACAAGTTTGTTTCTACAAAAAACACAAACCAAAAAAAAAAAAAAAGGTCTCTTTTTGTACAGTGTCAGCTTCCTGGAGTGGGGCCTTACCGGGGGGACAAGGGATAATGCATGCATGCACTGTATATGTAAAATGAGTTGATTATTGTACAGATTGACTGTCAGGCAGCAGATCATGTCCCAAGAGCCCGACTCGCCAGTAGAACAGCCTCATCCCAAGTTCCGTCACTGCCCTCAACAGTTTTCCTCCTCCTACTTTCTTCCAGGTCATGGCCAGAGTTAGCACTTTAAAAATGGTACTATGTTTATATATCCACTTAGATTTTTCATTAAGGAGCTGTCCTAAAAGTCTTTGGAGAAAGTTTAGTCCTACCTTGCTTGGAACAAGGGTGGCTAAAAGCTTCTAGAGCTCTAACGGTGGTGGTAAGCAACTACGCTGAGTGTTTTTATGTCATATGTGGTGCCACAGCAGGTGTGTCAAACCCTCCCAGCTCACAGGTACACCTCCCGCCGCGTCAGAGTACCACAGGACGTGGGCTTGTACTCCCCAGTAGGTGCCAGAGGAATCTCCTCGGTGGGGTGGCCCAGCGCCTCCTCCCCACTTCCTGGCGAACTGTAGGAGGGCGAACCGAAGGCCTCATAGGAGGAGGAAGAGGAAGCCATCTTCTTGTTGAGCAGGTTGCGATTGCGGTCGCCCATCATGTGAGTGGCGGTGGGGTCTCCGTTGGCCATTGCAGCCATGGCGAGGGTCTCTTGGCTACCAGGCTGCTCTGCGCTGCTGCTGCTGCCGCTGCCGCTGCCGCTGCCGCTCATGAAAGTGGAAAGCTTTGGTTGTTGTGGGGTGGTGGTTGACTTGGATGGCCGTCGCTCAGGCGACGTGCGCACAGGCATCCAGCAGGAGTCCGAGTGGCCATACTCGTCACATTCCCGGGTGCACTTGCCAGTCATGGCTACGTCAGGCAAGGGCCGGGCGTCTACAGGAAGCAGAAGGAGAAAGACAAATGTAAATTATATTGTTTGTTTCCCTAAAATGGGAATATTTAATGACCTTTTTTGGCTAAATAAATTTCCTAGCACTAAGTGTTTGGTGTGGTATGTGTGACATGATTTGGCTATTATGAATTCACTCAATTAGATGCGTGAATCTGTATTTCCCCCCTGATGGGGTCATCAATGCATCTGAATGTTAATGAAGAAGGTGAAAAATAACAAAAACTGGTCGCGATGGCTACCAGGCACCTGTTTTCACAGCTGGTGTAAGTTCTGAGTTTTTGCAACAGTGGACAGAATTGAGCTCGTACGGGTAAAATTACATGTTTTCATGCAGAACCCATACCACATGACAGAAACGGTAACAAAAAACAACAATGAAAAGAAGACTCCACTGGCTACGACAACAGCCTCAAACTAAAAAACAGTGGCGTGAATCAGAGTTGAAATAATGTCATGCTTCAAAACGTGTTTGTGCTTGCGAGGGGGAGGGAAGGGTGGGCGCAGCGACGGGGAGAGTGGAGGGGCAGTCAGTTTGTGTTTTTCAGTTTGCCTTGATCTAAAATGTAAGATGCACAGTTACGCCTGCTCTCTGTCTGTAATGTGTACGTGGGCGAGTATGTTTGTGAGATGGGAGCGCCAACAACACCATGTTTTCTTATCTGCTGATTGACAGACGGCAATCACATTTTGATCTAAGTAGCTTAATAGCTTTGTGTGGCTAAGGCACCCTGATATCCTCTTAAATCCACTAATAGGGGTCTTAACCAATTACCTAGCTAGAGGCTGGCCTCAGATTAACTACGTCTACTGTATTATTGTAGAAAGCAAATTATGTGCTTACAATGCTACACTAGGACAACAGGTTTGACAGATACCCTACTGTCAAACAGTGCAAGAGTTTATTCCAGTGCAATGTGAGAGATAATTATCCCAAATACAGCAAACCAAAGCTGTGTAGCTGACTCAAGTCAGTCTACTCCAAAGCCCTGACCGAACGCTCAGACCTTACACAGTAGAGAATTAATACGAGTGCCAATGTTATTGAGATGCTATGTTAGATGTAATTTATTCATGACCTGATGCGCAGTATGGAAAACCAAAATCAAGCAAAAGCGAGGGTGAGTGCAAAGCAAGCCAAGCAGTAAAAGAAAAGAAAGAATTTGGACCACGGCTTACTTTTAATGCTCTTTTTCTCCTGTAAGAGAGAGAAAAAAAAAATAGAACAGAAATCACTCTTTATGTTTTGCACTTGCAAGAATAGATATAATATATAATGTATGACAACAACTAATCAGCACTGAAACTGTAACTTAAATACATAAGAGCACCAAAACAGTGTTATGCAGAGCAGACACAGGACACAATGCACAAGCCGAACAAGACAAGGACAGCAAAGACAGAGGAGATAGGAAAAAACAGAATGAGAGTCCTCAGTAGTCCTACTGCTTTGAGTTTTTCAGTCGACTAATGAATCACTTGTTTCACTGCGAGTGCCATTCCTCTGCTGCCAGAAATCTTATTCCTCAAATCCATTTTCATGTCACAAATTACCTTTGTCCCAAATTAAAGCATCAACTGATGACTGCCAATCAATACGCAGCCAATGCCTCAGGGAGCAACTGCCACTTGATAGAAAAATCAAATAAATTTTTTTTTTTTTTTTTTGGTCATTCGTGAACCCAAACAACTGAGCAGTTCGGTTTAATGAAACGTAAATAGCAGGAGAACGGCGAGAAAATAAGAGAGAGATGCGACTGGAAATCACAAATAGATCACATGCCGGCTGATTTGGTGAAAATGATAACAGAGACTATGGATCACGATACGTTTTTGTCCTCCTCCCTCCCTCCTTTTCTCTGTCTCAGCTTGAGAAACACAGACATCAAAGAGACAAGCGGACACTGTTCACCTCGCTCATTTACAGCTATACGATTGAGCCTTTAGATTACCCACAAGGCACGGCGGCTCTCATGAGGCCTCGGTGCCTTGCCCCCCTGGATGCTCATCCAATTGCCCACTCACCCCAGTTGCATTCAGACAAATTGGTGGAAAAAAAAAAACAGCGGGTAGGACCTCTTGCTTCCTTCAGCTCTCGCAGGTGAGCAGCCGAATCTTCGTCCTGCGTGCCGTGCTGCTGAGGTAGTTAGCCCGGCTGCCTGTGTGTGCTGTGTGCGCTGAATGGAGGCTGATTATGTCTTAGGCACGGTCCATTGACTCTGCAGGCTTGCTAAAAATGAAGACGTTTCCCACTGAGCTAATGAATTGGGCTGCTATATCAAAGAAAAAAAAAAAAAAAGCTCTGGGTTTTTTTTCCCCCTCTCTCTTTCCTCCTTCAAAAACTGTCACCTCCCTCTGAGTTTGAGCCATCAATATGAGTATTTTAAAATCACTTAAACCCATCTGTCCTGTGGCTCTGGACACATAAGTACACTGGAGTCGGCTTCTGGACTGGTACTTGAACCTGCTGACTTAAAAATAGCTGCAGGGAATGCCAAATGCCCCCGTCGACGTCCACCAGATTATTATTTATTCATTCCAGCAAGAATCTTTGCTTGCTGGCCGTATTTTATTGAAACTTTAAATCTTAGAATGTAAGAAGGCACGCAACATTGCTTCCAAACATGTCCTTAGGCCCTTTCAAGACCCAATTCAGAAATCGGATGTTGAATATCACACGCAACACTGTAGCTGGCTTTTGTTAGACATTCATAAACATCCCGCGCGCCCACACTATCAGCCACAACATAACACAATACAAGTGGGTCACTCTGCTGTCTTATAAAGCCTTCCTGCAACTCTGAGGGCCCTCCATTCCAGGTTACATCCCGGGGCTCGGGCCTTGTTGTTCGGGGGAACCAGAGCCAGAAAACAGTGGCACAGTCTGGGTGCCACAGGCAGGGCCCTGCTATCTCCGCAGCAGGGAGGGAAGAGCTTTCAGCAAAGCTGGGGTGGGTAGGGGGAGGAAAGGGCTGGTCCACTTATAATCGCCCACTATGCAAGGCCATTAGCCCTCTTTTACATCTACTCAAAAGAGGCATCCGGAAGAATGAGGGAGAGGTGGATCGGGGGAGAGATCGGCAGATGAGTTAGAGGGATGGTGGGCAGAATGGAAGAGCAGCCACTTTCCCCTAGTTGCAATTCTGTAAAGACAAAAGTGACAAGCTGCTGGAGTGATGATTACCGAGTGAGACGCCGCTCCAGAGCAGTGCTCCGAGATATTTGTGCCTCACACTGTGTCTATATAGCGGAGGCTTTCTCCATTTGTGTGAGGCTGAAAGTGGGCCAGTGGCTGCACTGGTTGAGCTGCGGCTTTTCTTAGCTGGCTTTAGTCAGCCACCCAGTCAGCTGACTAGCTTACACTGTGGGATATTTCAAAGAGCCTCCACTGCCGGGCTACAGTAGCAATTTGATGCGGCAACTTTAGCACACACTGCAGATGATGCAGGGGGGAAAAAAGAAAAGAAACGGAGGGTTAGATTGTCATCGCTTCTGGGCATATGCACGCTAATGTCTGTTGCGTGGGCATTTCTGGGCAATTACAATTCAGTGTGTTTGTTTGTGTCGTAGTACCATACACTGTGTTTTCACTGCAGTGTGTCAGCAAAGTACTTGCCAGTCCACAGTTATCTACGTCACCAACGCTTTCATTTTTTGAGCTGTGTCGTCCCCCGCACCATCACTCCTTTCCTCTCCTTCCTCTCTCTATATTCTGCTATGATACACTGCCGCACAGAGTGAAGCTCTGCAACCTTTTGCCCTCATTTTTTCGGCCGGCAGATCCGACCCAAACAGCTGAGGCACTGGGAGGAAGGGGTGGACGGAGGGAGATGGGGGAAAAAGGACAAAAGAAAGGTGGCATGGCTGCATGCATTCTTTGTGCGTCTACGCTGTGTCTTTGACAGACATTGCAGTCGGGCCGGACAGCTGAAAGGGGTCAGAGCGTAAAGGGAGGAGAAGGGCATGAGCGAGAGGATGAACACAAGGATGATGATGAAAGGAAAGGATGAATTGAAGGAGGATAAAGGAGAGAGGATGGAGGATAAAGGAGAGAGACTCAAGGAGGGAGAGTGTGTGAGTGTGCTGAGTATAGCAGGGTCAGGGCCTGGGAGAAGGGAAACAGCAGATTGAGTGGAGAAGACAGCATGGCTGCCTCTGGGCCGTCACAGGCCAAACACACTGCCAAAGAGAGCAGTGGAGAGGAGAAGAGAGTAGGGGAGACAGGAGGAGAGGAGAAAGAATTGAGGACATTAGCAAAGACAGGAGGAGGAGAGAGGAGGGAAGGAAAGGAAAGGACAGAAGGGGAACATGAGAGGGGAAAGAGTGATGATAGAGGGAACTTTGATAACAGAAGATGTACTGTGCTGCAAATAAACCCTGCAAACATGTGCTCTCAGGTGCTGACACATATTAACTTATCAATCCAAAGACCTCCATTTGGCCTGTTTATGGTTTAACATTATCTCTCCAACAATGAAATCCTGTGTGTGCAGGCAGATGCCAGACACCTCTAACCTCTCCACTAACTCAATCTAGTATACTTCCATCACGTCCCCCGACATTAAGAGACTCCAACCACCAAAACTTCAAATTGCATCTACACCCATCCACATGGTTCCAATTTAAAGGCAAAATGGGACTTTTCTCGATCAAGACAAGGAAAGGGAAGGTTGTTTTTTTTTCCAGACTGAGGGCAGAAAAGGCACGAGAGGGCGCCTGTGTGAGAACAGTGAGTCTGGCTGGGAAATGGGCCCTTGATTGCCTTGCACCCATCATCAAAGGCCTCCCTGTACGGACAGATCTATTTCTTGCGGCAGAGCAATCAGCGTGAAGATGACAGTGTACATTGCTGGGTGTCACACGGATTACTCTGTGCAGCTGAGGAAAGGCGAAATGAAATATTTATCCTGGGAAAAACCGGCTGTTCGAAATACTCGACACAAATGAAAAGTGATACGAGGAGACGGCAACAAAACCAAAACCAAAAACGACAGCAAAAGGAGGTAGCATCCTCTCTGCAGTTGTCAGTTTCTCCTTCTTTTTTTTGCTCTTTCTCGCCTCTAATCGGGTCCCCCTTAATTAGGTGAAACTTGCCGACTAATTATGGTGTAAGAGCGAGCCTCCACCGTGTTTGGCTGTCTCGCTTTGCAGGGCCCCTGTGGCATCGCCTCGCAGACAGGCAGAAAGAGACTGAACACACACGCACAACTAAAGGTGGCTGCAGGGAACGAAAGGAAGGAAATGGAGAGAAAGAGAGAAAAGGAAGAAAGAGGACAAAAAGGCCTGAGAGGAGAAAATGAGGTGAGGGAGAGAAGAGGAGCGGCGAGAAAAAAAAAGAAAAAAAAGAACTGGTGCTAAATTATTAACGGTGTGACGACGAGTTCAGACGGAACAATATCCACGGGAAACGGTGATATTTGTCTTTCTCTTGCTGAGATGTTTGCCAGACAATTAAGGAGGGATGGAAGAGAGACACAGTGGTGCAGGGGAAAATGAGAACAAAAAAAACAAAAAAAGGGAGGAGTCCTGGGGTGCAATGACCTTTTGACAACGCAAGTCATGGCGTGCACTGCGAGCAATGGTATTAATTGATGGCATTGACGTCAGAAGTGAAGTTTTGTTTTTTTTCCCAGCAGTGCATTTATGTGAAATCCAAACCTCAAATAAGTAACCCTGAGACCTTAGGGGCGGGAGGCCAAAACCAGAAAATAACACACCTTCTGTCACTCTCAATTACCGTTGTATACAGGAGAAATGACAGTTTCTCATGAGCCACTTTGCCCTTGTTCAACGTCAACCCATCCTTATCCATGTAACCTTTTCGCTATAGCAACGCTCCTCCTGGGCGAGCCGGAAGAATGCTGTTAAAAGAGGCAGCAGGTGAGCTATTCTCTGCCTATTCTGAGCTTCTTGAAGTATTTACTGCCTGGCAAGGACAACTGAGGGAATAATCTGGAACCCCCGCCCCGCCATGCCATGCCTTGAGAGTGTGAGAGGAGAAGGAAAAGAAAAAACAGAAAGGAGAGGTTGACTGGGTGAGTGAGGGAACAGATACAGAGCCCTGATCGAGTTTTGTAATGAGCTGTCACCTCCTTTTGCCTCGCTTTTTTCGAGATGCCTGTGCTCGGTGTGGAACAAAGACTCGGCATAAAAAACAAATGAAGGCCATCCAGTACTTAGAGGAGACTTTTTTTCTCTGCAGTTCCTTTTCATTCTTCCTCATAGGTGCTACTTATACGCTAAGTAGCACTACAATAACACAGCAGATAGGCATTATGGCTATGAATTGGCTGCTTTTCTCTTCCAGCAGGGTCAATACTCTTTCTGGAATAATGAACGCACTGCGGCCTGCTCCTGGGGTAATTAATTGAGGAGAGATTAACTGGCATAATTTCATTCTGGTGACGATCTCTCAGCCAATTATCAAAGGCGGCTTGCACTCTCCCTCCCCTCTGCACACGCCCTCTCTCTCTCCCTGGGTCTCTACCTCTCTCTTCCGAACAGTCAGCACTCAAGCCCATAAATAAAGTGTCCCCGCATGTCACGCTCCCTCATGCGCCTCGCATGCCTACGTGCATGTGTGCAGCTGGTGGTGTTTACTAGAAGCATATTTCCTCCATCTCGTGCGTGCACACATGGACGCGGACAGCACAGGCTGTTGTCCTCAGAGCACTTCCGACCCCTGACCTCATCTATAAGTGGAACAACAGCAGGATAATGTGGAGAGGAGAGAAGCGGAGTGACTCATCCACTCTGCTAATAAGAATGATGGTGCTGGCTTCCTGCCACAAACACAAGACTACTGAAACGAAAAAAGCTTGAAACGACGCCTGACTCAAAAAAACAAACAAAAAACCCTCCTAAATATGTTCTGAAATCCAAGCAAATCTGAAAACAAAGGGATTTTCTCATCAGGCTTTCATATTATCCTTGAAGCATAACACTTATAATCACCTTAACTAGCTACAACTCACATCTTTGTAATTCATTTATGCCTGAAAAAACACCCAATTACAGTATAAAATGAAGTACCGCAGCTCAGTTTTTAATGTTTTTTTTTTCTTCTTCTTCTTCAGCATGGCGCTCCGAGCTTATTCAAAAATGCTCTGGAAAACCCGCGGATTAGCATTAGCCGCTCTGCCGTGGTGCACACATGCAACACTGCAAGCAACCGATAAAACAATACACCGTTCTCGGGCGCATTTTCGCACCACACAGACGCTGCGCGGTGGTACCAAACCTTACATTAACCATGCAGCTTGTGTGTGTGTGTGTGTGTGTGTGTGTTTATGCGCCAATGCATTCTCAGCCACAGAGAAGAAGACGAGCGGTATTACTTGATAAGACAAACACAGGATAAAGGTGGTGTGGGTGTTTAGAAAATGGTAGGGCTTACTGAGCTACTGTGAGTGTGTGAGCAAGGGGTTAAATCAGTTTGTTTTTTTATTGTTTATTATTCCTCTAAATTTGTTCTCTCTCACATTCCATCTCTCTCCTCTCTCTCTCTCTCTCTCTCTCTCTCTCTATCACACACACTCTCCCCCAGCCTTTAGAAAAAGAAGTGTCATTGCTTCTTCTCCACTGTTGCTCTTATCGCACACTCCCAGGCACACTCGCACAATAGCCTGTTTTACACCATTAAATGGTTATTTGTCAAAATACAATTTCGATTAAATCCTTGCTAAAATAAAAAAATAAAAAAAGGGGGGGGGGGGGGGGTGGTTTTTACTGATTGTACCAATAAGTGAAAACACCTAAAGGGTGGTGAAGCATGCTGCAGAGGTAAAGTCTCGAAGATGACTCGCGGTAGTTGGCATGATCGCAACTGTGGCGACTTATAACATGGTTCAAGTTCGGCACATGTTCAACTCTAAGCAGCAATATAAAATATGAAGCTTTTTTAACAAGAGTTATTGTACACCACTGGCAAAGACGCTCCGAAAACTAGCAGCAAATGTGCTGACCTACATATCACAAACACTGTTGTGCTATTGGATTTTTATTTCAAAATGCGAAAAAGCACCAAGCCAATTCTTAATATAACAAGAATAAAAGAAAATAATCCAACAGTCTGCCCTCTCGATGCAAAATGTCCTCTCTCATGTCTGAAACAAAGGTTCCACTTGTGATGAGTAGTTAGCGGTTGCTGGCTAGCGAGTTAGCTTGTGACTCAGCCAAACAACACCCACTATCTACCACGCTTGTCATCCTGAGTGTAGCAATTAGCTCTCAGCTGCTAGCACATTCTAGGCCAGAGCAGGCTGGCCCTGGTGAGTCACGACCTTAATGGTGAAGCTATAGCGGCAGGGAGGAGGGTAATTATGCTGACCTCGAGGGGGACGGGCTGCTTTCAGTTTTATCAGTGAAAGAAAAAGCAAATTACCCAGGGCCCATGTTTTCCAGAGGGATTTTGTTTTCTGTGATTCAGCAGGTTCACTAAACATTATGAAAACATCAAAACTCTTGTGGAGTCTTGTCTTGTGGGACTTGTGAACATTCAGCACATTTAAACAGCGGTTCAAATTCTCCATTACTGTGGAGGGCCGACATGTTGCCTCATATCGCTCTCCCCGAGACCAAAAGCAAAAATCTGCCTCACAAGCTTCATTATTAAGATATTGGGATGTGACAACACTCCCAGACGCAGCATTACAGTGTAATGCTCAGGGTAACTAAGGGATCAGACAGGTTTTTATAGACATTTCCCTTCAGAACAGACAGGACTCCTACTGGGGGTTAAAAACAAACTGCATCAGATGGCTCGGCGCAGTGATGAAAGTGTTGAGAGGATGTGCCAGTCAGCAAATAGGTTCTCCAGCACCTCTTTAATGTGTCCTTAAGTCTGACCAGGGTGCCTCTGCTCTGTAAAACCTCCCGTAGCGTTTGAGTGTTCAAACATGGAAGGTTTCTGTGACAGAGTGAAGGCCCGATCGTAGATGACAGACATCTGGTGAAGGTGTCTTGATTAGCTCAATTTGCATACTAGCTGTATTGCACAAAAACATGTCCCGATACACCGTGTAATGACAAAATGTAATCATATATCGGGTCTGTTCCCACTAGGAGAGGCTCAGGAGCCATGGAGAAAATCTGATCTTTTATTTCCTGAGTGCCTTAAACATCATCCAGCCACTCTTGCTCGGGCAGAAGCTCGGAGCGATCCAGCCTGATAACGCCAAGGTGTCCTGGATTATAGACTATCTCACAGATAGGCCACAGTTTGTTCCCTCCCGGAGCAGTGTATTGGATTTGTTGCTGCAGAGAGGCACTGCGCTGTCAACCTCCCTTATTCACACTCCGTCTTTGACTTGAGACTCAACTGTGGGTCACGCCACCTCCACATTTTCTCTGATGATTCCTCCATTATGGGCTGCATCCTTAAGAGAGAGGGAGGAGGCATGCTGTATGTAGGTCTGGTGGGGGAGATGGGCTGCGTGGTCCGAGGAGGACCATCTGCAGCTGAACATTTGTAAAAAAAAAAAATTAAAAAAGTATTAAGATCACTCAGTATTAAGATTAAGGCTAAGATAAGACTTTGTTGATCCCCAAGAGGGGGGTGGATGTTGCAGTAGAAAGGCAGAATAAGTACAGATAAATGGAGAAACTTAGTAAAACACATACTTGAAATAATAGTGCAAAGTGGTGAGAGGTGTAGCAGTCAGGAAAGTATAGTATATGTAGTATACTATACATTGTATATATTATTAAAATAGCATGATATCTTATAACATGGTTCCGTATATAATAATGTAGTGATACTGGAGAATAAAAACTGTATATTAAAGCATAGCATGATCATCATATGGTATATTTGCACTTTATTGTTATTATTTAGATTATTATCAATGTTAGGAGCAGTATGAGAGTTCATTTGGTACCAATGGGCACATTTTCTGGACATTTACAGTCTCTATCATGCGTTTTGGGGTTGACGGCATCAACGAGAACAGAGAATAATGCATGTACATATATTTCTATCTCACCCTTATGTTTATATGCATGCGTGTCCCAAACGCAAGGACATGCAAGCTGTGTGCGCACTGCCCACGTCCCTTCCCCCCGTCCCTAAGAGGTTTTGCATGTTGGGTCAAATTATGCAGCGTGAAGAAGCAAAAAGCCCATCTCACACATTTTCACAATCTTTTACTCCTTGCCCTGCCCCTGCCAGCTGAGGGGTGTGTGTGTGTGCGTGTGCGTGTGTCATCGACAGCGGCACACCGCGTCTCAAACATTCATCAGTGCATGATTCTGTTTCCAGCAACAAACGCCACAGGGACACAACAAGGCTCTTTTCAGTCATCACTCAAAAGTCACTTTTCATTCTTGGCGCTCCAAATCTAGATGTGAATGCAATTGGAGACCGGAAAGCAAGTTTCACATTAACATGTGGATGTATCACTTGGATGAACAAGAAAAGGGAGATGATTGGAAGTGAAACAAGCCCTAGATTGAAGTCTCTAACCATGTCCCTCTTTCAACCCAGAACACACACACCCTTCTTAACAGGCCAGTTTAGCAATGTAGAAGTACAGCTCCATGGCTGGAGCCATACACAGTGTATTATTCAAAGCACCCAGGGCCCAATTTGTCACTCTGGCGGGCTCATCACAGGCGAACATCCTTTATGAAATGCACTTTTCACGCTGCCTGTCGAAGGGATCAAAGCGGCGGCAGCCTTGCCCGTTTCTCCCTCTTCAGTTTCCCTGCTCCGATTCCCACTGACAAAATGAGTCAATTTAAACCAAATGGATCCCCTATCAAAATAACGAGAGTGAGTAAGGGAGACAGACAGGGAGAAAGAGATTCATATCGTGAGTGGGTGAGTTTTGGACAGGTGGGCAGTAACTAGAGAATATGGACACTCAGTCTCTCTTATATTGACAGAAAATGGTTGGATATAGAATTTAAATACCATCACTGTCTTGGAATTGGAGTCTAGGCAGTCAGTTAAATTGAGTAGATGGTCAGGCCTAACGTGTAAAAACTCAGCAGGTGGTAGAAAGAGTTTAGCTCCTTTGCTGCTACTGTGAGAGCCACATTGTGTACATGAACCTGCTCACAACAAGGTCTGTGGATTATCCTGAGTAACCAGAGTCATGATTTCTGGAAAGAGACATTGCGTTTTTCAAATATATTTTTTGGTAATGTATTTTATGCACCACAAGCATCAAGTGCCATCTAGTTGCATTATATTTTAGAAAAAGCAGAGGTCTCCACAGCCAATAACTCCCAAAGGGTGAACTGTCCCTTTAAGGGTGAACCTTAAAGATTAAGGAAATTAATATATTTCAGCATTACAATATTTCAATACTTCAAGGACAAGATTTAAACGTCATATCTAAACTATTTTTCTGTTATCTACTTGTTGGAAAGCGCACCATGACTCCGATGAGGCGGTATCACAACATTTAAGCTAGTTTAATGCCTTATACAAGCACATGTACAGCTAGCGAAAAAAAAAAGGGTTCAATGCGAGTACCACTGTATGCTAACGAATGGATGTTTGCTATGCATTAGCTGCTTATGTGGCTAACATTAGCTACATTATAGTTGGTTTTTTTAACACTTAAATGTTGATGAGTCGCTAATTGATGGTGAGCTGCAGATGAACAAAAGTTGAGATTTTCAAAAAAAGTTGTAACAGTGTAACAATAACCTGCCATTGATCAGCAATCCTCGAGAACAAAATTTTCGAGGTGGCAAATTAATACTTGACGAGTTCCAAAGCCCTCTGTTTGCCCGAGAATTCTCCGCATTATTTCTGGCTCATATGATACTCAAATTAATTTGGCCTAAAGATGACAGCGAGTACATGACGTAACCTCACCGTGCCTTTTCGCCTTTACCTTTGAAGTGCTGCAAACATGCTTCATTATTCATCCAGCCTGACAGGCCTTATTTACATTGATCGACGACGCCGGTCTTTTCACGAGCGTCAGAACTGTTTTTGTCCCGCCAATATCTCCAAATATCAATCACCGGTGGGAGAAGTGCGGGCTGGACTACAGATTATGGCAATAAAGCCCCAAAAGGCCAGCCTGATTTTCCTACATGAGAATAAAGAACAGAAAAATATACACCAGACAACAATTAGTCTGGCCCGTGATGGGGCGTTTGTGTATTCTGTGATGCGTCCTACGAGCTGTCGAGGTGCTCAGAAGCTTTAGGAGACAAATAGAACTTTTCCACCAAAAAACCTGAAGCAGCTCCAGACACTGACTAAGTTCGGCCTAGAGGTTGTTTGGGTGCTGTGCATGACTCGTTACTGAGGGTTAGAGGGAGCGCCCCGGCGATAATTCCTGCATCTGTGTGGTCTCCATTAAAAATGCAGCGCCAACAGGATATTTTCCGCATCAAATTTTCATAGCATCAAGCAGTCTCTACAGCACATCTCACACTCTGGCACGAAACAACGATGAAGTTCTCAAAGCCTCTGTACTTCTCCCTTTCTGTCTGAATGAATAGATGGCTTATGTATGGTTTCCATATGCAGACAGGGTATTGTGCCATGGTTCATAGTGGTATTCCTCAAGGGCCTTCTATTACTGTATGTGTGCTATCACCTTCTACAGTGACTCACATGCGCGGACACACAGCAACAACACTGTTTACTATCTCTCCTGTCCGCACATACAGAAAAAAAAAACGGATCTCAAAGCTGCCCTGGTATCTAGTGACAGGTTGTCATTTATGCCCTAGAGAACAGTACGTGTGCTATATGTAAATAAACACATATGTGCATTTGAATAGTCAGCAGCCCACACACATACAGTACTCTACAGTCCATTGACATAATAAGAAGTACAGGTGGCGGCTAAACCAGTAAACACATTATGTATAATCCTCATGAATATCAGGACCCAATCTGACTCGACTGCTCTTTTCATATTTTCATATTCATATTCCGCTGTCACATCCAAGATAAAAGCACATCATTCCAGCAAAATAAAACTCTGCAAAGCTCCGTTTCGCCAATTGCTGCATGCAAGGTCATATGTAAATAGGCTTCCCTTGCAGCGAAGGGAGACAGAGGCATCACCATCCGTGTCGGCATCATAAAAAAAATAAAAAAAAAAGAAAGGCAAAAAGCTGTTTGATAAATACGCCTGGCATAAAGTCGCAGGCTTTTCCTTTGGCCCGAGCAAATAGTCTAGGAGGAAATGGAGGTATGTGAGGTTTCAGCTCTGCACAGGGACAATGAAGATGCGTACTGAACACATTGGTCACCTCATTATCACCCCACATATTCCTGTGTTCTCCTGTCATGCAGAAGCAGGTCCGCAAAACTCGTTTTGGCCCCCATTAAAACTCTTATCGTGGAAAGAGAGGTTGTAGTCGTCGTTAAAATTATGTTAAACTAATAGTGCCGGATTTAGCGCTCTCTTTGCAATGGGCTGGAGTAAAAATAAAAAAAAAAAAAAAAAAATCTTTTTTGGGTGACTCCCAACTTAATCCTAGCAAAGCTGACACAGTATTTGCTTTCTATCCAGTTCACTGGTTGAAAGATTAGCATTATCTTTTTTTCCTTTTTGATGAAAAGAATTCACCAAGAAAAGGACAGAACAGTTGGAACCAGCGAGTGAGTCATATGCGGGTCTGGCACTCTGGAGGGGCATGTTGTGAGCAGCACTTGGAGAAAAAAAAAGAAGCAATAATATGTATTTACTTCCTTTGTTTCCTCTTGAGAGAGGGATGGGAGGGAGGGGTGGCTCGTTGAGCTACAGTGGAGTGTGCGACCAAATTAAGCGAGAGAGAGAAACGTAATCAGCGAGTGGTAAAGAGAGAGTGAGAGATGCAAGTGTGTATATGAGAGAGAGAGAGAGAGAGAGGGAGAGACTGGTAATATGCTTGGGAATTTAATAAGGCTCAGCGCTCCTCAATAATATCACCCGCTTCACAGAGTCCTCTGGGAAACATGAAATGTGCCGATAAAGGATGATGCCTCCCTCTGACAAACGGGGTGTGCTGAAAGCGCTGTAGGAAAAAAACAACAAAAAAAACAGCCATGCGCCGCCGCCATAGCTAGCGCATATGCTAATGTGCCCCAGGCTACACTTTAAAGAATTATTCACTTTTTTTCTTTTCTTCCTCCTTATGCTGCAATTCTCCAAACCTCCCCTCTTTAAGGTCACACACGCCGCACACTTATTCAGACTGCTGCTGAATAATGTCGGCTTTAATCACAGAATTGTTCGCGGACATGGGGCGGTGCACTTAAGAGAGGTTCCTGCTTGTGTTTTGTGTGTGTGTGTGTGTGTGCGTGTGTGTGTGTGTGTGTGTGTGTTTGAGCACTTAAGCCTGTCCAGCCATGTTGAATATACAGAAAGCTACAGCAGAGATTTGTCATGGAGCCACAGCTTTGCCTCAATAGATGATAAACCTGACCAGAGCAAGAAGTATTTTCACAACTAGAGGCGGTGATTACTCAGACTGTACTGCGGGTGAATACACTATATGCCGTGAGAATGCAGACGTTCAAATATTACACCCATAATTGTTTAACATCTTATTCTAAAGACATGGGCATTATATGTTACTCACTTTTAGTTAGAAGCCACTCTTTCTGGGAAGAGGTTTTGGAACTTGGCTGCAGTGCTGCTGCTGATTCATCACAAAAGGTGTTTTATAGTGTTTAAGAGGGGCTCTGTGCAGGTCAGTTAAGATCTTCCAAAAACAACAACTTTTTATCAATGTTATGGTTGCCAGGGCCATTGGCCTGTTGAAAGTACACTGCTGTCTTAAGTTTCATTGGATATTATTGCATACATTTCCCCCCTAACTTGAACTAAAGGGCCCACAGGTTGCGTATGACTTTCTCCTGGGTCATAAAAAGTCTGTCATAATCTATTATTACCAGTTATTTGAATTTTTTGGGATTATTCAGAGAGATAATCTATTTAATAGCATTTAATTTTCCAAAACAGCTGGATCACAATAGTTCTTAATATGCAGGAAAAAATAGGGAATAGTATAAGGAAAACACCACACGAAGCAGATGAATGACTTTTTGTCCCTGCAGCCATCGTGCCTAAACGGGCAAATATGAATGATGGTATTTTACAGAATTAGACAAGTGCAATTAAAAGACAAACCGACAATCCTGCATGCACACCGCTCTGTGACCCGCAGTGTTCACAAAAGCCTCCAGTCTGTAGCTCTCCGACGTCCTGTCAGCGCCCGGATAGAGCGACGCATTGAGGACGCTTCTCGAGGTCAGAGATGATGGACACATCACTCCGAGGGGAATCTTTTTTTGATAGACTTAGTTACCTCTGCAATGCACAGCCGCACTACATGTGGTTATTGACAGTGTTACTTCATGTTACAGTGGACCACCCTCGTCGTTCTAATCTGTCAAAATGACGGACGGCCCTTTGACTTTTCCACCATTGTCAGTCAATGACGGAAAATATTTCCTTTAATTAAGCTCACCTTACCACCTTCCTTCTTTCTTTTTGGCTGGCAGGTAGTGGGTTGGACTCATCAGCCAGCTGTTGATAAGCTCCTGACCAAAGGTAGGCAAAATGTGAACTAGGGTGTCCACATACTTTTGGCCATACACTGTTACATTCTAATCTGTTTATTTTATTTGTTTTTTTTTATGCGTGAATTTCTCTCCTCTTACTCTTCCAGTTTCCCCCCCCGAGTTGAATGGAAGTACAAAACCCGCTCGTGTACGTCAAACCCGATGTGTTCATGTTGACACCAACGCGACTGACAAATGCTTCCCCTGACCTGTCATGTCCCGTCTAACAGAGAAAGACAGCCTCTCACTCTGCTGAATCCTATGACATTTACATACCACATTGCCTGGTAGTGTAGGAATCACCCTCCGGCTGTACCAGGCCTTGAATTTAGGACAGGCACTTTTTCAGCAACCACAACCTCCCCCCTCCTCCCTTGTCACTACCTCACCAGGACCTGTTCGCGCTTGACAAAAAGAACCCCAAACATGTTCCTTGCTCCGCTGCCGCCAAAAACGAGCGGCTGGCTTTCAGACGGGGGACACAAAGCGTGAAAGGGGGGGAAAAAAACATGGCCCATTTCTCTCCCTGCCTCCCTCCTTCCTCTCTTTCCTATCTGAGCAGACATTGATGTTCACATTCTTCCTTTCATGGCAACTCTGTCTATCAAGGCTCACCTGCTCTTTTGTCTTCACTAATCCGTTTTTCTCACGCTCGCTCAATCTTTCTCCATTTTTTTCCCCCTTCAATACCTTTGAATATGTCCTCCTTGGTATCCCCTTAGTCATTCTTCCTCCCTTACCCTCAACCCCCCACCCCCCACACACACACCTTATTTCTCTCATTATCTGCCTCTGTCTCCGCTGATCGGCCCACGACTCCCTATTGGCAAATTCATGAGATTGATCATTTTTACACGGGTGGGTGGATTTACTAAAAGGGCCCCTCTCCTCTTCTCCCCGACACAGTGCTCCTGCACAGCGCGCTATGTGGCACCCACACCCCCGCCGGTAAGACTCTGAAGCCCTATCACTTAACATGCACTGGGCTCAACTCCCAGGAGGAGAGAGCGAGAGGCTATGGGAGAGCAGGAGAGAAGAAGAAAGCGGAGTAATGTCTGAGCGGAATGCTAATAAAGTGCAGCACTCGAGAAAAAGGAGTAGGGAAAAGATGGCGTTCGGTGCAACAAAATTACCACTTAATTTGATTCAATGCGGTAGCATCTCAGCTCTCTTTTCTGTCTCGCGTTTGCGTGCGCCAATGTGTGCGTCGAATCATGTGAATATGTGTACGACTGTGTGTAAAGTCTGCCCACGAGCATGCAGAGATACAGAGTTATAGAATTCTTCAATTAAGATATTCATATGCCTTAGGGGACTTTGGGCATTCCATTCTTCCTCCCTTTCTTTCTTTCATGTGTGCGTGCGTGTGTCCATGCCGATGTGTGTGTGTGTGTGTGTGTGTGTGTGTGTGTGTGTGTGTGTGTGTGTGTGTGTGTGTGTGTGTGTGTGTG
>JBBPCS010000878.1:12420763-12437570 GCA_037974645.1 Hollardia meadi | reverse complement strand
GGAGCCGACTCTGGTCTCGGGAGATAATGACTGCTCGGTTTGTTTCTGCGGGTCAACCTGGCCACTTCAGGGCTGGGGAGGTGTAGCCATTGATGTGTCAAAACTATTTATCCCCCCCCCAACCCCACTCATCACAAACTTTTCCATGCAACTTGATTTTCATTCCCGTACCTTGCTTAGAGCTCCGAGACAAGTTGTCTGGTATGACGCTTGTGAAATAAATTAGAAAAAGGAAGGGGAGGATAAATCACATTTTCATTGGATTTCGTTGCGAGTGTGCCTCGGCAAGAATCAAAGGATTGAGCTTAGGCTATGAAACACCATCTATTCTTGGGTTGTGTTTGTCCTATATTTTTGGGAGTTACTGTGTTGCTGCATAGCATAAATAATATGCTGCTATAGTGTGCTTTTGAAATGGTTTTGTGGCATATGATAGGCCTTGGTGTCCATGGTAAAAAAAGAAAGGAGGACAAGCATGTCTTCCAATTGCACTCAAACAGTCAAGGATGCAAGCCACTGTACATACAGTACAAGCTCATTTATATGTGTCTTTATTTCCTTCTGTGCAGTACACGGAGCATATTGTGTCATCCTTAAAATTGCCTGAAACAAAGCTTCTTTTTTTTCTATTTGTGTGTTTGCATGTGTGGGAGTGCAATGACATGCAATTGCGCCAACCAGGCTTCAAGGCTATGCACAGATTTTGTAATTCAAACACAGAGGCATTCTGGGGACTAAATCTCCGCCAATCGATTGGAGCTGTGGATATCATAGCAAGGCAGGGAAACCCACCAAATATTTAAAACACAATAAACATATCAGCTGCGAACAGCTAAGTATGGATTTGGCCATCTTCCTGAAAGTGAGTGCATATTTACTGACACAAACAAAGCTAGGGAGCATATTACCGAGATGCACATTGCTCAGTGCCAGCATATGAATGTTGAATTAGACTGTATGGAGGTTCAGAATGGCTATGACTGTGACATTTGCTGCAAAAAAAATAAAAATAAAATTGACAATATTGTTGCACATAAGGCTGCTCAGTTAAAGATCACCAGATTTAGAGGTTATTCTGTCTGTCAATGCTGAGAGTTAGGGTTGATTAAATGGCCAAGCATGCAGAAATAATGGCACTTCTCTCTTTCATATTTGTTTTTGCCCCTCCCACCCCACTCACCCTCCCACTTTTTCTCTCTTCTGTTCTGCATTTTGATAGAATAGCACCTGCCACTGGTAAACAGGAAAAACAAATGGGCTCTGAGCTCATGGATGTAGATGGGTATTGCTTTTTATTGATTTCCATTGGCTGAGGAGCTGGTGACAGGGACTCTCCACTCATCAGGGCAGCTTATCGATTAGCTGAGGAGGAGCAGCAGGGGTGCGCAAAGGGGTCAAGCGTGCGAGTTGGAATGTGGCCCGTTGGAAAGGCAAAGCACAGCCTGTGATCTCTGACACCGGTAATTAATGTGTGAAATGCAGTCAATTTCTCTACAGTTGGAAAAGGGCTGAGGCAAGGTCAACATTTTGCTTGCATAAGGTAATGGTCTCACATCCTTGAGCACTTCAAGAATTAAAGTATCCTGCACAGATGTCAGTCTAGCACAACCAGTTCAATAACAGTACAGCCAGGTAGGTGGTGGTCACACTTACAAATACAGCTTTTGATGTAGGTATTGTACTACCTTGCAAGCTAACTAACTAGCTTTAAAAGCTTTAAATACCTCCCTAAATAATAATAAATGCCTATCCCTTCAAATAACCATCCCTATGTTGTAGAAGTCTGTACTTAGAGGACAACAGTAAACACAGAGGTAGGTGAGACAGATGACATTTTGAACCCCCGCAAGGACTGAATCACTACAAGCTCCTCCCCACTGGAAGTGTGTTGCGATCAGCAATATTTCACACTGACAGAAGGACCTGACAGCAGGCGTCCGTACACAAGCCTGACTCCTCTTCTCCCTTTTATTTCTATATTTCTGTGTCTCTTTCTTTACCCCCCATAAATATGGGAGATGCCAGATTGGATCAAAAGCACGCCGACTTCAAATGTAGTCTTTTGCTCTATCACAGTCTTCTCATCTTGCAGAGGTATGCTTTAAAAAAAAAGCCAGAGTTTGTGATTACAAATCTCAAACTCTGCAGACTTTCCGACATTCTTCTTCATGTTCCAATCGGCATCTGAATGTAAATTTGTCTTTGGCTCGAGTGATAGGACCAGAATCACTATGTGTGTGCCTAATGCCAAAGTGTTTAAAATGCCGGCTGAGTGCTCCTCTATCTTTCTCTTTCTCTGCTCGTCTTTCTTTCCTCTGACTTTGTTGCTCATGTATATGCAGAAGACACAACATTAGGACTCTGCTTCTGCTGATTGAACCCATTTGACTCTTGCCTCTATCTCTGCAGCCATTACATAATACCTTATCGCAAAACAGTTCGCCTCTACCTCTCTTACATCTTGCAAAGATGAGCTCATTTGATCTGAATGCTCTGTTCTGAACACATTTCATCCCTTGTGCTATTTATTTGGGCCAAAGCCTTTCTTCCCCTTTAGGACCCATGAATAGTACATAATTCTTCGCTGTGAGCGCTTTGACGAAAATCACACGGATTCTTGGAAGTCTAAGTTTGGCTCCAGGGCAGGTCTACTTCCTTGCCCCCCCACACACTCACCCTCTACCCATGTACCCCTGCCTTTAACGTCTTTTTTGCACCACTGAAATGAAACAAGTTGGAATAACAGCTCATCTTTGGCATCTGAACATCGTAATTCTCCAAAACAATTGAGGCGTATTAGCTTTGGAAGGCACTGACATGGAATGATGTTTGCTGACAGGGACCACACTAAATCACTTATAAGAGGACCTTCTCTTGTCTTCTTTCTTGCCAAGAACAGGACACGTCTATCCAGGTGGCCTACACTGCCCTTTGGGATTAAGATATTCATCCCCTATTGTCTTTCAAGTGTAGGGTTTCCATTTGCTGATTAGATATCTCCACTTCTATGTGTTTCATAAGTTTATCCAATGTTTTACAGGTTACTTTGAGGATTTTATTCTCACTGAGCTGATCATGGCATAAAAACTTGCAAGAACGGGTCCCTTGGGAGTGAGTGGCCAAATAAAAAAGTAAAAAAGAACTAATTTCTCTGATAGCTGTTGGTGTTACAACATAATTTTAAACTTTCCCTACATTCTTCCAAGCGACTCGAAATTAAACCTTAACTCTGCCTAAACCTCTCCAAAAATGATCCCCACTATCAGCAAGCATCAGTGGTGACTTGTACCATTTGCTGGGATCAATTAGGCTGATTGGCTTAGGCTTGGTCTTGGGCAGCCCAGGGGGTTGGCAGTTGTAGACAAGTTGTCCAATTAAGTGAGCACAAGTACTTGCCAATAATGGCTGAATAATGAGCCTTAAGGGGGAGCCTGATTCATCTCCAATGTTAGGCACCGGGGAGGCAGCCATTGAGTGAGTAAAAACCATAGATTTCTCTTTTCAGATTACAATCAATATCACCCCCGTGGCTTTGACAACGGCCTCAATGTGAAGGATTAGACTGTAAAGATGTTGATACCCTGGGTTGCCGCCAATAGTTATTTTCAGACCCACTCTACCAGTGTACACTGTTCAAATGGCAACATCTGCTCTTCTGAAAAAGGTGGCCACAATTTTACTTAGGTACGTACCAGATGCTTGACATAAGAGGCTGCCAAAGAGCTGCGACCAAATTATACATGTATAAGCACTCCAAACTTGCTCAAAGTGTAAGCTCCTCTTTATGAAGAGGTCGGAAGCTGTCATTGTTTTAGCATTTCTTCTATTGCTCCCTCTTTCCCTCATCTGGAGTGTAGAATAATAGTCAATAAGTAGTTGAAAGGCTTTCATTTCTTCTGACATCACATCTCCCTCCCTCTCTCTTTCACCCTCTGTATCTCTTTTGTCGACGTGTCTAACACTGGCAGGTTTCTTAATGTCACATGTAAGCAGCTGTAATTGAATGCGCCGGGTGTGGCGTGTGACATTCGCGTGTTTAATCTCTCCCTGTCGTATGCTTGATAGTGCCACCACCTGATCATAGGCCCGGAGTGGGAGATGCCACGACGTGCACAAAAGGGGGCCATTCGAAAATGAGAGAAAGACAGGGATGAGCTGCCATGAGTGGCTGCCATCTTTGATGCATCCTTTTATCTCTCTTGTTTTCCGTTCCCTGTATTTATCATATACATCCGGTGATTATTCAAGATGTAACTGTGTCACAATGAAGAGAGGAGGACGAAAAAGGGAGAGATTAATATAATTGGCACTTTGTGGAGGTAATATCACACCTCCTCAGTCATACTTATGCATTCATTTCGAATGCTCCTCTCCCCACTCTGCCTGTTGGCATTGCTCTGTTGACTTCAAACACTCTTCATATGAGTTGCTACTAGGTACCACTGCATTTAGTTAACTCTCTGAAATATATATTTTTTTTTTTTCTTACTTTATCTCTCTCTACTTTGAGTCCCTCTGTGTGTATTGGTTGAAGGGGGAACATGTAACAAACCTGGATGTTTTCCTTTCCGACACTTTCTTTACTTTCTTCCTATTCTCTCTCTCCTGCTTCCTCCAGTCTCTCGGGTGGCCGTCTCTGGCCAACCATGCACACGGCACATCGAGGGTCAGACATTAGCAGGGGAAATGCACAGTTGCACACCCGTTTCCCCCCGTGCACACATCCCCTCACTGATATCAAAGCTGTCAATCATGATGGCCTGGGAATGTGCGCTCCGGTACAGCAACAACCTGGAAATAATACAAATCCTCTGTGCAGCTGTAGGCACCCCTTCTTCCCACTATCTCTTCTTCCCTCCCTCCAACAATACCCACCCTCTCCACCTTTGTCTCTAGCAGACACTCTGTCCTCTCTCCGTGTTCATCCTCCTTTTGGAGCATCACATAATTCCTCTTTCACAAGAGGGTACTTGTTTCTTTATGTACCTACTATATTGGTTGCCAGCAGATAATTGTTTAGAAGACACATTGCCCTTTTAGTTAAGATTTAAAACTGAGACACGGGGGAGTGAGGCAAGCTATTGACATGTGCAGCCCAAATCTCATTAGATATATTTGAACATTAGGGCTGCATGAGATTCTCACTGACCACAATGCCATACAGTTACCAGCGGGGCATTATGGGAGGAAAAAGCAATTTGCTGCTCAATGGCCTCATGAATCAAGTCAATATGGACAAGGAGAGAGCAGTAAAGAGACCAGTACATGCTGCCTGGAGATTTCACTTAATGCTGTTCTTCGAAAAAAAAACTCCTACTACCTCAACCCCACAGGTTAATGTCCTTTTGTGTTGCCTCATTGTCATCTGACACAGTTTTACACAACCGGTTTTGGTTTTCAGGTATTTAACTTTATTGACGTGCCTGCGCAGGTCAAGGAGCTTGTAAATAGATGATTTGTGTAACGGTTCTTATCCTTTTCAAGAGAAAGCGTTACTCTGCAAGTAATGCACTGGCTTGTGTGCCTCCAAAACAACAATCTGTTGGCTTTGGGCTGTCAGGAAGGGCTGAGTTAAAGCACCTGTTACCCCACCGCCAACCCCTTCCTGCTCGGTAGCTGCGCCACTCAAGCTGCTGATGATAATGACGGCAATCAAAACATTGGCACAAATGTTGTTAATAGTGATGATAGCGCTAATGAGGACACTACCTGGGAGGCTGTTTGCTTAAGCTGTTTTCCTGGCTTGCCCTCTGGGACCAAAGAGGGCCTGATATCCTGTTGCAGCGATCCCCCGGTGGTCTCCTGGATGTCCTAAAAGGCCCTCATCTGCACCGGCTAACTGCTAATGCACATGGATAATTACAAACAGGGGAAATGAGGTAACAACAAGAGAGCCTTGTGGGACTCGGAGATGCACCCTGACTGTTTCCTCCCTGCTGCAACCCATCACCCTCTTCCTCCCTGGAGGGTCATGGTTTACAACAAGTTTCTAAACAGCTATTTTTCAGTCCTCTGGCTGTTGCATAGGTTAGCTGAAAACACACAAGGATGAGCATGTAGGAAGAAAATAATCATGCTGCTATTCTCTCTAGCTCTCAGCCTCTCTGTGAGTCAATTAAAACCTGAGATATTAGTCTGCAGAATGGCTGCAGTAATGATCAATGTGGCGGAGGAGAGGCAAAAGCAAACAAGAGACAGAAAAGAGCTCCTCAGCTTGTCTATGTTGATAGAAGCTATTTATACACTGTATATTCTGCCTCCTAACAAAAGTGTGAGGGAGGAAAGGGGGTGGGGGATTACAATGTTGTGGGACCACCTTTGTAATGCTAAATCCCATTCCTAATCTGCCAGTATTGATTGGCTATCACAGGCATACACTTACCAAACAGAGGATTGTGGGGGAATTAGGGATTGTCCGTGTGTGTGGGTGGGGGTGGTGGTGGTGGGGGGTGGGGGGGGGGGGGGTTGTGGACAAGGCAACACAAGGCGCTCCCAATTGGCCAACACTGGATAAAACCAAAGCCAGCCTCACTGAACCTGTGCAGAAAGAAAATTTAAAAAAAAATCAAGGATAATGCTGTCCCTCTCATCTACTGTTTCCACGAGCACAAGGGAGAGCCTAATCGCCAGAGCAAGACTGAGCTAAAAAAGAGAAAGAGGGAGAGGGTAGAAATGAGCCCTCCTGCCTCCATCTTGGCTTGGATATCTGGCAGTTGCCCTTTAAGAGTGAGAGTCTGCTGGGTCCAATTGGAGACAGGAGCCCAGTCCCCTGTTTGGTCATTAAAAGCGGTTTCTAGAATGGCATCCATCTGCTGCTCCCTCATTACTGCTGTGAGTGATGGCGGTAATGTTCCTAAATATGGTACTGGCGAATTGTCATTGTGACCCATGACTCAGGAAGTGGACATGAGGCAGCTAATGATGCCAGTGTGTGGACACAAGTGAGCTGTGGGTTTCCAGCTTGGGACTCGATGCAGGTGGCGTGCGCTGTTGCATCGTTAAGCTTAAATGACTTGACTTGCAGAAGCGCAGCTCGCCCCGTCACTGTTGTTTGTGCTGGAGGGGGGGGGGGGGGGGGGGTTAACGGCGCAGCCACCTGCATTAACATGAAGGGGATGCTAGTCGAGGATTGCTCATCACAGCCTAGCGTCAATCAATGTCATCTGGTCCCCCCCCCCACCCCCCCACCTTGTTCTGTCTTTCTTTCTTCGCTGCCTTTGACAGATGGAAAACTCAAATGTGTGAAATGAGTAATAAAGCGTTGCTAAACAGCTAAGCTGTGACTCAGCAAACAGCGCATTCACTCAGGATAAAAGCCTTTTTGCACGGCAGCCATTTTGATTTCACATCCGAGTCTTCAAGTTGAGGCTGGCGTTATTTTTTTCTCCTCAATACACATGAAAATCTCTCCACTGCTCAGAAATTCTTCCTCTAAACTCGCCCCTCCCGCCTCTATTCTCCATCCATAGCTGCAGTGTTGCCTCCCATTAATTACCTGCCTTACAGAGGTTCTGCATTAGGCCCGCCAAGACAAACAGAAATAGAGCGCGCGAGAGAGAGTCACCCATGTTCTTGTGAGGAATGTCTTACCATCTCAGACACACACACACACACACACACACAAAAAAACACTCCTCGTTGTTTGCTTCTTTTGCAAATACACACACAAACGGCGGTGCTAACAAACAATTTCATATGCATGCGGCTATGAATCTGAATATGCAAATAGATCGAGTAAAATCGAAAAACAACACACACACACACACACACACACACACACACACACTCATCACTCCAAGGTGTGATGTACCCTATTACTGAGTCTATTTACCTGGAAGAGAGATGAACTATATAGTACACTAAGGACTAATGAGCTCATTCTCTCTGCAGCCCAATCCCCCAAGCAAATCTCACGCAAATACATTCACACACACCATCAAGAGTGTACTCTCATACTCTCCCCCTCCCCTGTCTCTGTTGCTTCCCCTTCTCCAGCACCCCTTTCGTCATCTTCGCAATTCCTCCTAGTGTGTCTCACTTCTCCTCCTACTCTACTCGTTGCTTTTTTCCCTCCCCTCCTCCCTACTTCCCTCTTTCCTTTCCTTGCCTCCCCGAGGCGTGTCCCAGGGAGCCCGACTGATCCAGCAGCTGTTTGTTTGGAGTGCAGTTGATAGGGCACACGGGTTCCTTTGGGCACAACGGAGGGAGACGGCAAATAATGGTTGTGATGCTCCAGTAGGTGTGCACACTTGGAGGGAGGAAGTCGTGGATGTCACTGGACAACATTGGGTGGTGAATTTTACCCAAAGTTTGGGTGACACGAGTGCAGCTAGAACTCTTGATCCTTGGTTTACTGCCACATTATATCCTGGAGCTGTACAACAAAAGTCTCAAATGTGGCCCCGCAGTCAAGGTGAACCATACCTCCACATGGAAAATACAACTTTTATCAATGATGATCTAAATGCTGTAACAAGCAAGCAGTATGTGTTACATTTTTTTTTTTTTAATCATGATATATGAAACTGTTTACTGTATAAAATAACTGAATAGGATTGTCTTTTTTGGCTAATCCAGCCTAATCTATGACAAATCAAGGCAATCCATCATACTGATGGAAATCTATTAAAGTTCAAAACATTATTGCCCATTGATTCGCACCACTGCCCGCTATGGCCTAATAAAACCAAAATCATAGTGCCAAACCCAAAGGTAGTGCATATCAATACGATTAGTTTAAGATGACCAGATTTTAGATTTTATTCTATTAGAGAAGAGCCAGGGGTTAGCAATACATACTGTATCTGACTGGCAAGAATCAACCAAGTGGCTCCATTTCACAGTTTTAATTATGCTCAAAGTAGCACAAAACAACAAGAACAATGATTGACAAACAACAAAACTCACACCTATGCACAGATGCACACTTGTTGCACATGACAGGTATGAAATACAAAGGGAAAGTCTGATACCATAAAAGGTGTCTTTGTGATATATGAAGCTGCTGCACTGCACTCTGCTTAACTTTGCTGGTAATTATCACTGCCCGGAAGACGGAGACCGTAATGCTTCTTTACAAAGTGCAGGAAAGACTGAGGCCACTGAGGAGAAGAGAACAGACCAGGACAAAAGTAAGCGATGAAGGGGTATCATTGCTTGCCCATTTGTCTTAAAGCACAGGGATGGGAAGGAGTGGAGTGTGAGGAATTCCTCACCTTCAAAGGTGCACGACTGGATGTATGTGACACGGCCCCTTCAGAAACTAATCCCGTTCAGTCTCAGCCTGCTGCTGCCTGTCAGAGGCGGACCGATTTGGCGACCACAAAATGAACCAAACCCTGTGTAAATGTAGTAGACTCTCCAATTCAGTTTCATTATTCCAACTTTAATTACTTGCCCAATTTGGGGTTATAGCATGCCGTGATTAAAATGGACACTATTTAATAACCCCGGCCCCCTCAAAAAGGAACGTACCTTGAAGATGGAATAATTAAAGCGGCGGTGAGATAAGATTCATATCGTCCCTCTCGAACTCCCCGCAAATTGGATGTTCTCTAACGATAGAGCTAAGTGAGCCACTGTGGGTAGAGAGTAAAATTAGGGTGTGGGGGAGAAAGAGCGAGTGGCGGAAGGATTTAATTGACAAGTAGAACGGTTGGGAGTAAGCAGATACATGTGGGAGAGACATATGGTAAGAAGATGGGTTGAGGAAACAGCAAGCAGGTGCTGATTTACTAATGATTTGACCAATCTGAGGCATTAAACCGGCTGTTTAACACTCGCCTATACTTGGAAAAAGTGTCTCCGGTGTTGTCCAGGGTAAATGGGCTGGAGAATGTGGGTGGGTGAGCAGGGTCGACTTTGCAAGTGTCCAACGGTGCCCTCGGGGAAGGGCTATTTAAAGACGGGGACGGACAGCAGAGTCTCCCCCTCTCCTCTCACCAAGAAAATGAGGAGAGAGAAGTGGGGCAGGACATTTTCAGTGTCCTCCACGTAAACGCACACAAATTCAGGCTGACTTGAACGTGCACAGGCAGCATCTGGGGCTCTCGTTTGGTTTTTCAGTGCTCCTTTTGCGATTAGAGACAACCAACTGGACGTGCTCTTTGGTCCGCTTAATCACACACCCTGGTCACATTTTACAATAAAAGTTAAAAGTTCTGAACCAGACAACATTTATTTAATTCTTGTAATATTAAAAGCACATTCTGGATGTGTGTGCATGAGCGAGAAAGGCTTGTTGTGCATGAGTTTGTGTGCTACTGTAACAGCTACTAACCTGTGTGCCCTCGTGGCCTCACCTAGTGAGAGTGCCATGGCTCGTTAAGCTGGCAAGGATGATAGGGCCTGACATCTATTTACTGTAGCCACGCAAACACACACGCAGACACACACAAATGGCCCACTTTGGCCAACAGCATCCCCTCTGGCCATTTCATGACTCTCGCTCTTTTCGTTCCATTACACTCCCCGACCCCCCCTCATGTCTCTTTTTCATCCCTTGGTGCCTCCATCCCGGTCTGAAGCGATTAGTGTCATACCTGGCTATGAGGTTAAAACATGGGGGATGTGTACTTTTTCATTGTCCGACAATACCATTCATATGAATTGGCTGCAAACTCAAAGCCATATTTCAAGGCTTTGTAAGAATAAAATATTGGGTGTCCAAAAACGATTCACAGGATGCGGCGGGTTCAAAGAGTGCATATGAATTAAACAAACATAAACTGTAACCTTCCAACGAGGCAAGACCGACTTTACAACACTAGCTTATACGTGGGGCTCATCTTCGCAGATTTGACAGTGTGTCCAGGGAACACATACTTTGCACTTGCAGAGACCTTGCAGATGTAACAGCTTTAAGCACAGCTGCGAGGAGGCTTACTCTTTTATAGAGGACCCAACCTTCACTTGAGATTTGAGCAAAAGCAGAGTCCTGAGTCTTTGAAAGCATTATATTATTGAAAAACAAAAAGGTCCACTAATTCAGGATTTATTAATAGCCCATGTTCTTAAATGTCTACCCTTTTAACAGACTAATTATAGAAACAGAATCCAAATAATTCTCCATCATGTTTTGCACGAGTAAAGCTGATGCGCAGCTGTGTTTTCACGTGCAACCAATAAACACGCCCACGTCTGGAATACCTATTTAAATGTCACGGCGTGGAAAATGGCAGACTTAAGCTGCTTTTAAAAAGGGCTTTCAGAGGTCTCGCAGAAAGGGATCTAAAAAGAATGAAGCAGGGAGAGAGACTAATGTAGAAAGATGGCTGGAGAGAGCGAACAAAATCAAAGTGCTACCCCCGGGCTCAAGCAGATCAGCACTGTCTAGGTCAGCACATTTGAAGCTAAAGTCAGTCTTAAATGGATCTTCAGACACCCTGAAATAAAGTCGACAGACAGCGCTGACCTTTACACACAACTGTCTGCAATGGAGAGAGAGATTGAGAAAAGCGCCATGTCTCCAACTCTTAATTGAAACTTTTCGAATCTTTTTCGGAGTTGAGCTAAACTCTGTGGAAGCAAAATGAAAAGAGAAGCAGGTTCTGTTCAGACTTGTTCCTCTTCGGCAGACCTCCCCACCGCACTTCCAACTTTTGCAATGTGTTTATGTTCAAATCTAGGTTGCTGCAAATGCGCGAGTGGGAGAGAGGGTGTTATTTGGAGCTCACGCTCTTTTTTTTCTTTTTTTTTTCCCCCCCTGCACTGCGCAATTAAATTTAATGGAACAAGCTCTTGTCTAAATCGTTTGAAGTGACTTAGCTTTGCGCTGACGAAATAGAGTGCGAGAAGGCCAAGGTCGAAGGCCCCAGATGTCATATTTCTCCTCGTATTGCATAATTTAATGACCCCGAGGGTTCGCCGGTTAATTCATTCATCCCGTGGAGTCTGTAATTCAACCGAGACATAGAGCTGGAGGAGAGAGGATTGTTGCCCATCAGTGCTAATTTGTGGAAAAGTGCAAAACCAGATGCTTTAAATTCGATAGCAACATTTTTTTTAGTTGATGGCATGGCTTGTAATTTGACATAAACTATCCTTTTGCAAAGTTAGTTCCTGCTTTGCCTGAACCGCAGCTCATCTTTAAAACTTAAGGAAGATGAAAGAGGCGTTTTCCCCCGCAG
Source organism: Hollardia meadi (assembly GCA_037974645.1). Taxonomy (NCBI): domain Eukaryota; kingdom Metazoa; phylum Chordata; class Actinopteri; order Tetraodontiformes; family Triacanthodidae; genus Hollardia; species Hollardia meadi. The sequence goes on along the minus strand of JBBPCS010000878.1, from coordinate 12,425,442 downwards.
TGCATGAGTTATTTGTTTATGCGTGACATGTCTTGGCTGGAAAATGTGTGTCAAGTGAGCAGGTGGGGGCGGTCATCAATGAAGACAATTAAACACCTCGGAGGCACTCAGCCAAATCTTCCCTCTGTCCCTTCTTTCTCTGTGCCCGTCCTACCTCCTTCTTCCTCTCTCTGTGTCTGACAGATGATAATTCGGTGGGAGTAAAGGGGTCACGGCCTGACAGGGAAGGGCATCATCAGCCGTGATAACCATCGCCGGACACAGACAGTCAACAACAAGTTGGCAGCTGAAAACAACAACAGACGTGAAGAAAACTTTTCAAAGGCACACACAGGCCTGGGGTTTAGTTACAACCACAAACACTGTTGTGTGTGTGCACACGCATGCATTGATGCTGAATCAGTGGTTTACAATGAAGGGTGGTGCCAGTATACTTTGTGCTGTGGCGGAGTCACACTGCTTACTCACGCTAACTCGACTCACTGAGACCCGGAGACGCACAAACAGACAGCAAGACACAAAATGTACCACTGCTCAGCCTCCGTCGAGGTCAACGGGGCTCTCAGTTTCTCTCGAATCATCTCAAATTCTCTCTAATTACGAGGAGTTGATGGGTATTATTGTACCCTCTCTAATTGCTGGAATATTCTAGAAGGGCAAAAATACTCCTGCCACTTGCACATCCTCAAAGGGGGGATTATAGTCCCAAACTAGAGTGGGGGCAGAAAGAAAAAAAAAAGGAAAAAAAAATCAGTGCCACAAATGGGGATCGACTGTCAGCCTGGCTAATTATCCCCATTGAAAAGAGCAAGCCTCATTTCCCGGACTCGCATCGAGGGGAATCATTTGTGGCGACCTCATCCCTGACTTTATGAAAAGTAACATTACAGTCATAATATTACAACCTCCCCCTCCCCATACACACACACCACTCTGCAACCCCCCATTCTTTCCCAACTCTCTTCAGCTCGGCTCCCATTTCGACGACTAATTCCGGTGTTTTCATTTCAGAGGCATGAGCTTAAATCTAATGCATATTAGCCTGTTACAAGGGGGTATGCACAGCAGCAGCCCATCACACTGACACGTGGGATAAAACATGTAAGCTCTCGGTCACAAAACAGCCAAATGCACGGACTGTCTGCTGACTGATAGCTCCTACACGGTCCTGCACATATTAACGCTTCTTGAAGGCCCTGACACCGTAAACCTTGCGCCTGTAACTTCCCTCTAAGAGGTGCAGCTTGGCTAACGCTGCGGCGTACCTCGGTTTGAGTTCAGAGTGAACGCAGCGCAGCGAGGTCAAAGCCGGGACGCTCGTATGATCGATGCTAACGTGATTAGTGACACGCTAGCGTTCAACCAGAGGCTACGCTGGCACTCGCGGAGGTATAAGTATTGCTTTTTCTTTCCCATCACAGACGCATGCATGTGAACCCGGGAGCAGACATGTGTGCAGGCTAACATGGAGCTGCCCATGAACCATAATCCATTTATGACGGTAAACATGGAGGAGGGGGGGGGACAGCACCAGACAGCACTTCACACTGCCAGTATATCATCCCCCTGTCAGCGATGCACATACTGCTGGCTTCCATCAAATCACTGCAGCAACGGTGGTTATATTTGTAACATCACCTTCAAGCTTTTGCCTTCTAATCAACTATAATTCTCTCATAAAGGAGCTCATCTTTTTCATTTTTGACATACTTTCACCGACCATAACTGCATTTTTCCCCCCAAAAAAGTGCAGATCAGTTTTAACAGATGTTTCATGTGGATTTTATGGCCCAACACACTAAAGTTATTTCTGCAGCAAGAGGGCTCTTATCATAGCAGTTTACAGTAGAACAATGGGGCGCATACAATGTATAAGGTCCTTATTTCAGGTTCTTTGAAGTAAGTTGCAGTGAGGAGAATCAAAATAGGGGATTAAAATGGTTTTCACTCAAAAAGGTTTCTTTTTTTAAAGCATGTTTTTCAAATTAATCAAAAATATTGTACTTTCTATGAATAAGAAAATGAAAATAATGACTCTTATACAACACGTTGCTACAGGTACAACTGAAGGCTGATACAAAGACATAAACTAGCCTAAACTATTATGTCTGGAACTCTTGACAGCTCAGTGCTAATCCACTGGCCTTATGCGAGGTGAGAAAGGGCACAGTTGGACAGTCAAGGTTGTAGACATGTTTAAGAAAGGTTGACATTTACAAACGAAGATTACGAAGCCTTTGGACTCACAGCAGCCATTCAGTGGCTTGGCGTCCTGCTGCTCAAGTCATGGCTTACTGGTGACAGTTAAGCCAATGTGACATACAGTATGTTTATAAAAGGTTTTCGATGTGTCACAGAGAGAAATGGAGTGTGTTAAAGAGTTTGTTTTCTACCTCGGCTTCAGGTGTGTGCACACAGAAAGACAATGGCACACAGTCTCTTTCCCATTATGCAAACGCTTCTTCTTGCACTACGCCTTGCTCCAAGACCAGAACTTCTATTTATGAGAGAAGGGCTCACCAGCTACCCGTATATTCCTTTTGATTCTCCATTTGTAGCAGCCTCTGCGTGCAGGTGCAGCTGTTTTGCCTGCAGAATCCACCACCCAGCCTCGCACAGGGAAACACAATTAACTAGCTCACAAGCATTTAGGCCAGTGCGAGCATGTCTGTTTGCTCTGGTAGGAGAAAATACATAATTAATGACTTTTTTTTTTCTGTCATGGTCTTGTCTGTTCAGCCGGACGGAGGACTTTTTAGGTCAGGAGGCATAAAGAACAAATATCTGCCTTCCGACAGTCAAGGTTGCAACATCTAGATCAATATTTCTCCTGGCACTTGCCAAGCAGCATATTAAGCAGTGAAAAACCTCTGCATTCCACCTATGTTTCCAAAAAGGTAGAGACCATCCACTGGTCAAGGTTTAGACGTGGGGTTTCTGCACAATGTAGATGTTCACGGACATAAGTAAAATCTTATTTTTGTTGATGTTTGTTTTGTTGGATTTATCTGCGAGAGCAATGTGATGCCGGATGGGATTTCATCACCAGTGAGTGCATGATTAACAGAATAATAATGAGCGTTGGCTCTTCACTGAGTGATTACAGCAGAGGGACTTAACCAAGACAGGCCTCTAAAAGAGAATAGTACTATTGCATACTTGTATATGCTAGTGTATATTATTTCTCAGTGATTTCACAACCTTATATGTGACAGCACGCTCAACCAATCGCACTTGCGATAATAGGCTGGAACTTTCCCGACATTGCCGAGCGTGTCACGGCATCATAACACTGTTTCCAGACATCGTCAGAGTTATTAGTCTATTATTAGCTGCAGTATAGCAGCTGCCCCCTCCTTTCCTTCCTGCCGACGCAGCGCTGTCATCATAGATGACTGGTTTCTAATTGGATGCAGGGGAGGTCGCATTCCACGCTTCACACACTGTGAATGTCCGTCGAGTGGTGAGAATAAGATTTTAAATTAAATAACACCCCCACCCCCCCCCCCCCCCGGTCCAAAAAAAAAACAACCAAAAAACCTTTTTGGGGAGGTTGCAAGCTGATTACTTTTTGAACCCTATTGAGCCTTTTGCCTAAACTGATGATTAAAACGAGATGTCCGTGAGAAGTGTGTGTGTGTGGGAGGTGTGAAACAAAGAAGGACCCTCCCTTCTCTGTGACTCAAACAGTTGGCACCTACTTTTTCATTTCAGCTCACATTGGTAAAATTCGAACAAAACAAAACAAAACAAAAAACAGTATGCAAACACACATATTCATTCGGAGGCACTCGCACGCACAGTGGGGAGCTGGAGAGAAGCTAAAGTGAGGCAGCTGTGAAAACATGGCTCCTCAGTATCAGAAGAGACTTGAGAGGAAATATGGTGCAAATTTTTTTTTACAGCTCTCTGCCTGTCAGAGTGAGGAAAGAGAGCCCTGTCCAGTGGACCTTTACAGTCTCCACACGCATAAACACACACGCACACACATCTCGCTCCAAAATCAAACCCTGCTGTCATTGAGTGGGTTGTGAACGTTTGCCGGAGTTCAACTCCTTGTACATTATTCTTGTATTCCTTCTACTTCTTTTTTTTTTTATTCAGGGGAGCACATTACTCCGTGGCCTCATTTTGTACTATAAACAAGTGATTTCATGATAGTAATGGTGGGAAACTTTTTTGGGGGAGCTTGTTTTGGCACCAAACATACCACATTTAGCTTCCTGGTTTCAACATACGACACACACAGGTTGGTCTGTTGAATCTAATGTGCTCCCTGCTCTCTGAATTAGTCTCGCAGACATAATTTAGCAGGAGTACGCAATTGATTTCTTTAGTATTTGATCTGTAGCAGCTCCAGAGAATGGAGAAGGCTTCATTTAGAGTAGCGTGTGTGTGTGTGTGCATGAATTGTGTCACACGTAGCATTTCATTAGGGGAAGTGCTCCATGTGCATTCTTTGTTTCTCATTATATTTGTTTTTTATACCCTATTCACATCATCAGCACTTCAGATTAAAGTGTGAGGATGCACACACGTGCACAATTCATCGCAAGAAAAGAGTCTGCTTGGGTTGCATAACACCTTGAACACTATGCAGTCTCTCTGCAGAAATCTGTTTATACACTGTATATACTTTCACCCCTCCGCAGCCAGCCCCAACATTTGCCTCCTCAGTG
>JBBPCS010000878.1:12403054-12420663 GCA_037974645.1 Hollardia meadi | reverse complement strand
ATGGGGGGGAAAAAAAAAAAAAAAAAAAAAGCTAGGTGTGTTCCAAATTAACAGCTGTCGGATAAAGTGATTGTATTCCGAACATAACAAATGGCCGTGCCATTTGGAGAGGCGCCAAATTGCTAGTCGCCGCCTCGCTGCACCTAAAAAGGCACAAAATGCACATGGCGACGGGTATGACTGTAGGCCCTCATTGAAAATGCAGTCATGTCTCTGCGGTGCCACGAAAAACCATTCTGCTCTCCTTCTGTTTCTCCTACAAATGCTGCCCGCCCTGTGTTTTTACCGACGGTGCACCCAGACCGCGGAAGACAATGGAACTGACATGTTTGAAGTCAAACTCGACATACAGTACGTACTGACAAAATATGGCCGCCTTGCTCGTAGTTTCATTGCGAGCACCATACATTAAATCACACTTGCTGCCTTTTGTGTGTGTGTAACAATGGCTTATATTCTGTACATAGACAGCCTTGAGTGCAATAATAAAGTGGCTGTACTTTTTTCTTTTCTCTCTCGAACCAAATGGCCATCATGGCTGTGCGATGCAGTGTTTGTAAGGCAGGGAAATGGCTTTTTTTAATCTCTGTCGGGTGGGGGGGGGTGTGTGTGTGTGTTTTTTTTTTCTAGCCTCACAAAACACAACAGCAACAATTCCATTATCCACACTCGGACCTCCGGAATATGTGTGTGCTAGGCGTAGCAACAACATCCATTTTGAACAGTTCTGTTTCCATTTTTTTTTTTGCTATGAAATTTTTTTGGAAGCAAAAAAGACCCAAAAACTGACCCTACAATTTTTATTTGTGATGCTAAAACATTGAAAAATAACAACTCCAGTTTTTTTTTTGTTTTTTTTAAATCCAAAATTATGTTTACTTGTCAGAGGTTGCATATGTCAATGGGTTGTGAACAATTCGGTTTGTTTTTAGAGGCCTGAAGAGGTAAAAGGAGTGAAATCACATTGAAAAGACACAGTATTGAGTTGCAAAATCTTTCATTCTGCAACCCCTCAGATTTATCTCTGACCCCTTGGCAGTGTCCTGACTCCTGTGTCGGGAACCGCATAGATAATTCACAGAACAAACAATTTACGATGCAAACTCTCTGCAGTGAGTTCTGTGGATTATCCACCTGGACATTGTTTTCTTGTTTTAAAAATCTTTTTTCTTTTTTTTTGTGCTATTGTATTACTGCAGGAATCTCAGACCTGGCCGGCTCCCAACTTATGCAAACAATACCAAAACACTACGCGCGTGGCTGAAAAACCAATGAGTACCAAAACCAAGGGGTTTTTTTGCGATTTGGGTGAACTGACGCTTTTAACAGGAAACCCTAAATAAGCTGCAGATTCCTCCGGTCTCCGCACTTCGTGTTCAAAGCAGGTATTTCTCCAGCGTAATTCTTTCAGTGGGATGTTTGACGGGCGTTAAGGCTGCCCTGGACGGGCTTTAAAGTCCATGTGTGCCCATGTGGAGAGACAGAGAGGAAGACAGGACTGTGGATGTGACGCTGGGGTATGATTTGAATACCTGCCTGCTCTGGCTGGGCAGTGATCAATCATCTCTCTGTCAAGCGCCACTCCCTGCTGGCAACTTCCCCGTGCAAGTAACCCCATCCCTCACTTTTTTTCTCCCTTCTGTTTCTCATTCTCTCTCTCTCTCTCTCTCTCTCTCTCTCTCTCTCTCTCTCTCTGTTTCTTTTTTCTTAATTTTTCCTCTCTATCTCCTGGTCTCTCTCTGACCCGCCATCCTTGAATCTATTTCCGGGCTACTGTGCAGCGTGTTGCTCATTTACTCTTCCCTCTGTTCTACTCACCAGGCCCCCTTGTTCCTTCTATCTCTTTTGCTGTCGCCTTGCCTGAGGATATCACGGAGCGAAATCAGGGGCGTGGGATAAAGGGACAGATGGAAATGAATGGGAGACACAAGGCAGAGCGCTGCACACACACACACACACACACACACGCAAACACACTGCCAACGCTGCTGCAAAATGTGCACGCATCCAAATCTTTTACATGCCTTTTTTTTTTGTAGATGTAACTGATCATTATTTCTTTCATTTTTGTCCAGATTTTTAATTTTCAAATACGTGCGTTTTACTTATCTGCACACATGGGCTTTGACCTTGGGGAGGGCAATGTTGAGGGAAAAAGCGTGTGTAACATGCTGATTGATAGCATGAGTGACTTCCGCTGGGTGATTTTTCACTACACTGCTCTCCACCGGGTGGTGATGGGCATAGACACACAGAGATGGGCACACACACACACACACACACACACACACAAACACACACAAACACACACACACACACACACTCCCATCCCTCCACCAAGTTGAGGGAAATCAGACCTTAGACTAGTGCCACTGCCGCTCTGCTCTTGAAATATGAATGGTTTTAATTAAACAAACTCGCGTTGCCATCTGGCCCTACAATTGGGCTTGCCTAATGAGCAGAGTTGCACACCAACACACACTTAAACGCACACTCATCCACATTATTAACCAGGCTAAGCAGCATTCCAACGGGCAAAGCTTTGGAAATAGAGAGAATGGAGAAGTGATCTAGTGATGGTGCTTCACAGAGCTGCAAAATAATGCAGTGCCTCGTTGTGCTGAATGAAGAGTGTGTGTGTGTGTGTGTCTGTGTGTGTGCGTGTGTTTGTTTTTATGTGACTGAGTATGTGTGCCCTTGCTTAGCATGTACATTTCTCCGTGCACTTACAGTCTGTCTATATGTTTATTTCTTACACTTTGAGCTTGTGTGCACGTTAGCCAGGGCTCACACAGCGTCTCCACTCGCCGACTACCTGACTGATAATGCTGCGATTTGTCACTTGTTTGTCCTGTCTATTGGGCCAGCTAGCCGGCGCTAAATGATGGTGTTTGTGATCCAATGGTGGTACCCCAAGATTTCACAGCAGGAGAGACAGGAGAGAAGATCGAGTCTGGTGTGTGTGTGTGTGTCGGTGTGTGTGTGTGTGTGTGTGTGTGTGTGCTGAGGGGTGGTTGTCTGGCAGCCAAAGCACAGAAACGTGGGAGGCATGCTAACGTTAGCAGCCGCCAGAACGTGCGATTACTCTCTCAGAGGCTACGATAAATTTGCACTCTTCATCTGTCTTAGCAGCCAGCATAAACAAAATCAGGCATCAGCCCCTGTCAGACGCACTAAGCGCTACAGTGGCGAATAAAAAAGTTGAGCTAACTGATGTATCACCGCCTGTCTGTTGGCGATCATCGCAAGGCACAAATAACCCAGGAAATACAGGGGGGGGAAAGTCCTTTTTCAAAAAGGTTTTCCTTTTTAAAACTCTTAACGTCTGACTCTCTTCACTGGACACACATAGAATACATCGGCTTTAGCCACTGGCAGTACAACATTTGTTAAGTCAAGGTTGTATACAAGGAGGGGAGGTGAGTCATGCATTAGCATCGTTTTTATACAAAAGCCACAACATAATGATTCACACTGTGGATCAAATAGGATAGATCATTGGCAGTGTGACCTGCGGCAACAAGCACAGTGCACCGTGTAACCGTACTGGTGTATTGAACAATATCACATCTTCAATGCCGGGAGCTCTTCGGATTCACACAGTGGTTTCACTTTGCACACCTCAGACACCTTACTCAGGATGAAAGGGCACTGTGGAGGCATGTTATTTTGAGGTGTACTTGAACTAACATGGTAAGAATTGAAAAACTGCCCCCACCCCCGGCGGCTATGTGGCGATCAATAATGGAGCACCAAGTCTTTGACCCACCTGTAACACCATGCATCTGGAGAGGGCTCTTTGACATCCATAACGGCCTAATCGGGTTTTTGACTGCAAACACTCAGCGTTTATGAATATCTGATGAGCACCGGGGTAAGCTTATGAATAAGTGAGAGGCGCAGCTGTGCATCGAAAAAGATCAAGACTTCATGAAATGTACCAAATGCGCTAGCTGAGTAATATATTGAGCTATGTGCTGTTTAGGAATTCTGAGAAAATGGATGTCATTTTTTTTTTTTCCGAGACTGCAAATTCAATTCTTTGTGTTCACCTGAGGAAAATTCAGAAACATCTCTGAAAGTGCGACAAAGTTCCTGACAGGCTCAAACAAAGCCTGTGTAGATAAAACTATAGAGAAGTCTTATCTTATTAATGTGTTCATGTTCCCGGGGTGACCCCCAACACAAGAGAATGCGTCTTGGATGGAGAGGTTGTTTTTTGGGGGGTTTTTTCTTCTCTTTTCTTTTTGGAACTCCCCATTGAAAGAAGTCAACCAATAGAAAATAATAAAGTTCAAAACCTGACCTTGATGAAGGAGATGAGGAAAAGAAAACACGGCTCCTTGCCACATCTGTGCATTGTCGAAAAAAGGATGGATGAGGAGTGAAAAACAGAATGTGTGTGTGTCTGGGTCTGTGTCATGTGTGCGAGGCAGATGGGCAGCTTTAGTGGAGGACGATTGTTCCGGCACATTGTGTGAACATTGATCGACGAAAAGTGAGTCAGAGCCAGAAAAAAGGACGGAATCAAAGGGGGACATTAGCCTTTGTCCGTGTTTCACTGCAACACAAAGCGATGGCAATCAAACATGACGAATCCGTAACATGGTGAAAAACAAAAATCAAATCCTTTTCAAACTGACACTCATGCATCTAGACCCAAGGATGAGATTTTGAACTCAACTGTCATTTTCAATCATACACACACACCAGTTGCTCCTCAAATCCCACAACTATCCCATTTTCTTCCCCCGAGCCTGGTTTCACGGTTTGGTCAAAAAATTAAATGAAATAAAAAAAAATTACGCACCTATATGCCTCCAATTCCACCTGTCGCTCATGATGCCCAAGCCACCACTGAGCACGACACCAAGCCATCTGTTACCTTTTGTTCTCCCTCTATCTTCATAACTTTCTAATTTACTAAAAGGGGCTTCATAGAGAGCAAACGTAACGCTGATGGTTTCTCTGTGTACTCTGGCTATAACACAAGGGGGAGCGCTAATGACTGTCGTTAGCATCCTTCAAGAGGCTGGAACACTTTGCCAATATTTGCCCTAACCTTAGATGATTGCATTTACTTTACACTTAGGTATTTAGCTAATGCCCTTATCCACAGTGGCCTAACATAAGTGGGCGAGCAAGCGGCTCAACATCTTCCTCAAGGATACTAACAGGAAATACATTGTTGCTTCTTTTTTTTCCCCCCTGTGATCGAATGACAGGACCTGGACCAGTTACAGTCTCTCCGACCACAAGGCCACCATGCTGCCCGCTCAAATCCAGATCACATCTCCTCCTCATAGCCTCGGACCACAAAATGTATAAATGTGCTGCCAAGATGTGAGATTTAGAGGGCGATTTGAGAATTTTGCAAACCAAAAGGCAGCTATATACACATGCACTCACTTACTTTCAATTTCACTTATACAGCTGCCTTTCCATCTACACACACACACACACACACACACACACATCAGTTCGACTGATCTCACTAAAGATAGCGAGCAGCATCAGAGCATGTTGTTTCTCTTGGACGGAGACTGATTCATGATTTGACCTCGGCTCTGTTCCTCCAACAAATCTCCTCTAAAGCTCCAGTTCACTTTGCAACAGCACTTTCGAAAACTGTGGAAAAGGTGTGGAAAAATTACAACTTTTGCACACTGAGCTGAAGCCCAAATTGATCGGGATTACATTACCATATATCTAGTTATTGTGCTAATTGTAAAATATTCCAAATTGGACAATGTTTGAAGACACAGGAGGTTTTTTTGGTGTTCAATATATCCATTTTAGGATTAATTTGTTTTGCTATTCATGTGGTGTTTTGGTCTCAAGGTTCTCATTTGATTGACAGACTGATCAAACTGGGTTTTCTGCTGTCAGCCTTCCCTGTTCAGTTATTTAAAATAAAGACCAAATTGAAATAAGCCTTATAATTGGGTCTAATTTGGCCAGAAAATAGTTGCCCGTTTTGCATATCCACAAGCTAGCCCGATCAGCTCACGTTAAAAGTGTTTCAAATCCCTTTTAATCTGCATTAAGGCCTACATTTTTAAAAAGCTCACTGTGAACACCTGTGAAACCACCCATTTGATGTGCACATATGTCAGGTTGGCCTGACTTTCCATCTGCTGTCAGGGTCACTGCAAACCCATAACAAGACATTTAACCCTCCCCGATATTCCCCCGGGGTTAATATATCTCGTCGTCACGTGTGCATACAGTGGAACACTATTGACTACATTGATCGGAAACAAGTTAAGAGATCATCTACAGAACAGCTCCATCTAAAAACAAGACAGGATGTGAATCTTTAAGCCATTTGAATATCCTTATCCTAAGCTGCAGTGGGGAAGCCTCTGCACTTAGGCTTAACGCTTTCAAGACAGCTACTCCTTGTTAAGCATCGCCTCAGACTCCTAGACTATGAATGGGACCATTACCTCGCATCTCTCACTGCACACCCAGATTCACAGACACACTCACAGACACATATTTTGGTCTTGGTGGGGATATGTCTCAGGCTAGCTTTGAGAAGGCTCTGCAAGGGAAGACATAGTTCTGTACCTCGGCACAGCCTTTACAATAGGCTCCATTTCTTTCCACTGCTCCCATTCACTCGCTCTAGGCTGCTGCTACAATACAACCTACAGAACATCAGTTCTACCTCCCAATTGTAGAAAAATGAACTCCTTCATAAGGGCCTCAAGCCAAACACACACTGCAAATCAGCACAGCAGCTCTCTGTATGGCTTCAAAACAATTCAAGTTGGGTATTAATCCCCTGTTGTTACTCCTCCTTTACTTTATCTCAAAGAATACTGGGTGAGACATCGAGATCTTGTAAAAAAAAAAAAAAAAAAAAAAATCTATCTTCAGTTAAATTGAAGCTGCACACTAAAAGGAGAAAGACGATCTGAGAGGTTCTTAAAGAATATATGTTACATATATTCCCCCGTGTAGCCCCTTTTCATCAAATAAGCCTGACGTTTCTGAAACAGGTGTTATAATAAATCCGAGATCTCGTCTTCACATGATGCACATTTGTCGAAGGGCTTTTACATCACTAAGACTTGCAACAACTACTAGATGGCAACTTCAACACCTCATCACACCTGACACACTGCAGCTCTGACTAAGCATTGCCAAAAATCTTCAAACCAAAAAGCACCAAAAGTGTGATAAATAAATATCAAAAAAGGACAGAACCTCACATGTTTTTGTATGTTAATGAGACTGTCTACCATCGGGCGTGCTACGTGAATGCTCTAGGCAATATGAGAGTGTGTGTTTTCTTGTATCTTAACGTTTTCTTAATCTCCTTTCAGTGTTTGCCCCTACCATTTTCCATGTGCTCTGCCTCACCGACACTGCCATCCGGCGTTGTCCTCTCGTAGCTGTCCTCGGGCAGGGGAAGGGCGCCCAGCCGGGGGCCCGAAGAACTCTTGCTGCTGGGGGTCTCCGACTCGTCCAGGCCGCTGTCGTAGCAGCTCTGCAGCGATCCCTGCTGGTGAGGGTCCTGGGGCTGGCTCACCACCGAGAAGGTCACTCGGCGAAACGGCTACAAGAGAAACCAAACGACCGGGGGTCACTATCAAAGGGACTGCTTTACTTTTTTTTTTGTTTTTCTCATTGTTTGACGACAGCTAGGGAGTTGGATCCTTTGGATTTTGGAAAGGGATTTTGGGTCAGGATGGTAGAGAAACAAGTCAGGAAAAAAGAGTGCAAGGGTAAGGGACTGTGCTTTGGATTGGAGGCATCGTAAAATTGATTTTAAGGACAAAAATGTTCAGGCTAACTCTTCAAACTACCCGTGATGCCACTTTCCTGACACATCACCTAATCTGCTCTATCACAAAAACCAACAGAGGCCTTTTATTACCACAAACAAGGTCCTGCCTTTCTCTCACCCTAAAGAACGTTCAATAGGAAGACCTTGTTGTAGGGACATGGAGGAGACTGTACAAATGGAGTCTTTCACAGGCTCCCTTGAAGCTCAGGGGACCAAGCAGACATGGCAGCTGGCTAAACCTCTGTGTTAAATACAACTAAGGAGGGACGAATGCACCAGCCTCATTCACTTGTTTATGTGCCCACTATAAAAGAGGACAAGATACACAAGCGTTTGGCTCCTGCGAAAGGTCTGACGGAACAAAGCGAAAGCACAAATGTCAAGACGGGTACATACAAACCAGCACGCCTACTCAACTGCATGTGGACACGTGCACACGTGCGGAGGGTTTTGCAAGATGAGCTGTGTGTTCGCGCTGTCAATATTTGTAGCCTGCTCCAAGACATTATTGAGGAGTTTCCTAGAGTTAAGCAGCAACAGAGCATGTCATTAAAGCCAAGGCTTCTTTTTCACTGTCTCAGTCCGTTTCCCTTCCTCCCTTAAAATCTCTCAATCCCTGTCTGAGCGTCGTACAAAGGTAGTGGCAGAGAGCGAGGATGAAAGCGGTAGAATGAGCATGAGGCGAGGAATGAAAGATCAGACTTGGTCATTAACAGAATGAATAGCATAACAAATGGCTAATGCCATTCATTAATTAGATACAAACACAGTCAGAGCTTTCCTCTGTCGCTGCACATCCTCGCTTCCAGCCCCCTTGCTGGACGTCATCACTTGCTCATGTTCTCCTCCCTCTGTCCTCCTTGTTTCCTTGTTCCATCATGAGCATATTAAACAGCACAGAGGCCCATTACTCAAACAGTTTTTCTTGCTCCCTCCCTCTCTTTCCATTTGCTCCCCAATTGTCTCACCTGATGAAGTAAACATCTGCTGTAAGCCTTTGTGATCTCTAGCCGTGTCTTTAATGTGCACATCTATCCATAATCCATCGAACACTGTCATTTGATCTGAGAGGCATATGCCAAACCATCGTGTTGGGCTCTTATCGCGTCGACACATATTTGTTATGCGTGAAAAGATGTCCATCTTTAGAAAATGAGACGAATGAAGTGTAAAAATTAGATATAGGAGACATTCTCAGCGAGTGTTGACAGGACACCTTGCAAAGGTGAACCTCCTTGTTATTTTGTCATTCTGAGGCACTCACTGTAAGCACTTTTGAATCTCTGCCAGGCACATACTGTGGAGGATTTTCTTTTTTTTTAAGATGATGAAATTTCCCATAAGCCACTGGGAAAAATTGGCTTCCTTTTGCTGATGTGTTTGTGTAGGGGGGGGGCGGGCGGAATGTATTGATTTATATATTTCTGCCTGGTTCCTTTTCTCCGGCTGCCCGGTTAACACAGCAATCTTGGCAATAAATCATGTTTTCATATAATTACAATCAACACTGAATTGGTCTAAATATTCATGCAAATTTCACTTGGATAGTCAAACATTTTTTTTGCATAATTAAAACTGGAGCCCAGAAGGAGAACTGTTCTCTATAAGTGAAATAACACTTGAAGAGATGTTAAGATATTAAAACTTTTTTTTGTTGTTTGTTTGTTTGTTTGTTTAAACTCCATGTCTCCGAAACACTTGTTTGGTGTGAGGTGTGTGTTAAGTCCCACAGCTTGTGAGAGGTGTCTGGATCAGATTTAATGGAGTGCCATACTCCTTGGGAAACACAGTTTTCTAATGATACAAATTAAACCACTGTTGCCTAATGAATTGCTGGCGAGACCGTTGCAAGGAAAAGAAACACTCCAGTAAGCGCGTGTGGAGGGAAAATTGAGTTTGGGAGAGAGAAAAGAAGCTGACGGTAAGAAAAAAAAAAAAAGTTAAATGAACAAATAGATTTTATTCACCTGAATTTCCCCTTATTTTCACTGGAGGGAGAGCAAGATAGAAGAGAGGGGGGAGAAAAAAAGCTAATTTGTTTGCAGACCAGAAATGGAGTTCATGCAGAGATCGCCAGAGGCTTTGGATTAGAATCTGCAGCAACCTCCTTCTGCACAGCGACCTTCGCTCCCTTCATTCTGCGTCTTTTAAATAAATTAATGAAATAAAAAGCAATTCTTTCTTGGCAATTTTTTTCCTTATATTTGTCTGTATGTTGAGGTGTGAGACTGGGTAGTAGCTGGGGAAGAAAAATGAATTATCCAGCTATGTGAAATCACGTATGGTTTTCTTGTAGTAACAATGTTGTTGTTGGTTTTTTTTACCCCTCTCTTTCAAGTATTCAAAGGAAAGACAATTTTGGTGCTCGTAACATGGCCGAACCACAGGGTCAAAGTAACAAAATTATCCGCACAAACTAACACAATTATCCGTGTGCGCATGGATGCAGACAAACACACAAAGTCCGTATTGACGGCTGGAGTTTTGCTGTCACAAGATAAATGCATGAGCAGGGGAGATTTTACACTGTATGAAGCAGGCTGTGGGGGCTCGGTCGCTGTCTGTCCACGCTGTCATATGGCACAGAGTTGACCCCCCTCTCAACTGATACTGGCCATTTTCAGACCTGGTGTGTCTGTTAAACCTGACCTGAGTACATGGCCTTTGATGGCGCCCCCTCTACCTCCTACTCTGACCTCCTGCCCTCATGGTCCACTCTGGTGACAATCAATCGAACTACAACCAAGCCAGACAGACAAACACATAAATGTCATGACCTCACTCTCATTTCATTCTAAAGTAAGAGCCACTGTATTACTAAAACATATACTTTAGAGCCTATTCATTTTATTGACTGATTTCAAAGCTTTGGATTCAGATATCATAAAAAATTCAAACAAAACAAACACACACACATATCCATGCATAAAGTATCTAAACTCCATGCTGTGCCCTGCCAAAGAGCAGTCAAGCTTTAAATGGATGGCTTTCATTACAAGTTAGCACTAGTTCGCTTTATCTTTACCAGATGCTGGGACCCCTTTTTGGCTCCCCACAGCGGAGTGCCTCTTTGGGGTGTGCCTATGATTGAAGGCCGACTGTGACAGCCACGGGTGATTGAGCAAACCTGTCATCCCGAAAAATGAACAATGCAAACAAGCCACAGGTTTACTGGGAGCTCTGGCCGAAGCATGGCCCGGTCCATTTCCTGGATGCTAAAGGGAAAACACATGGGCTGCCTGATTCAAGCGGAGCTGGAGCCAATAAAAACAGGACCATGCCACTCCTGTCTATAATGTGTGACCTCTTGGATTTGATTCTCATTTCCTCCTCTCCCCGAACTCGCTGTCAGCAGCACTCTGCTTGAGCCTTTATTCGTCTTTTATATCCCAGCAAACCTTGAATGGGTAACACAGTGTTTAGAAGCAGAAACGCTCTGCCTTCAAATTGAAACCTTGGAGTTGTTCAGATCAATGGCATGAGTTGAAAAAACAAAGTCAAGGCAAATGACTACAGGCTGTGTGGTAGCTTTAATGTCAAGTATTTCCTAAAACATTGTCATTAACAGATCTCCTATCATCCTCCCATTTGGCTCGTCTAATGTCACTCATTGACAGTACATGTACAGAACACACAATTGTATGTGTTTGTACTACATTGCGACTACTCATCCATTCAGGAAGAACTGCTCTCTTTGGATGTCTGGATTTATAATTAAGCCCGTGTTCACCAGAGCCTCTGGACAGAGTAAAGGATAATGGAACAAAGGAGGCAGGTCTGGTTGGGAAACACAGTGTGTGTAATTTCAGCCGTAAATACCTTTGGCGGATGGCAGTGACCCACTACCGTGAACCACAGGAAGTAATTGTGGCTGGGCTGGACTTGGGGCAAGGGGAGCAAACATAAACTGCAGGGCCAGTGTCTTATTGCAGTCAACCGAGAGATGGAGGGATACAGCGAGGAGGGTAGAAGTAAGTGAGATGGAAACAAAGATAAAGAGGCCAGTCGAAGATGGGGGGGGGGGGGGCAAAGAGACTTAGAGAGTGAGAGAGGGGAGTGACACATGAGAATGGCCATCATTGCCAAAAGTGCCAGTCTGTAATTAAGAAGCCATGGTTCATTTTTAATGGGCAACCACACAGCGACCTGCGATATGCCACCTGAGACGTGCAGAAAGTGCCAAATAGTCACAGTACACCAAACAACATGCTTAGCTTCACCCAATCTCAGCTGTCTGCTTTGCAAAGCTCGAACGCAGGTGAAATTTGGTGTAATTCCAGTACTGTGAATTAAAAAAAAAAAAAAAAAGATCATGAGATACACTGATGCTGAAGGGATAAATGAGACAAATGCCCTCAAGGTGAATGTCTGGCTAGAAATCAATTGGAATCCAATCTGGGTGGATTCAGGTTCTATTTGGGTGCTGCTCAGTTTCACTAATGCTACAGGCGAAGCTAAGCACAGAACCCACTAATGCCGGCCAAACTCGGTAGGCCAAATGAGGATGGGTCCTCAGGCGTGTTAAGTGACCAGGGGAATTTCAAAAAGGGTTATGTTAAGGGCTGAGTAAGTTTTGGGAATTTTGTTGGAGTAGTTCGCTGCAGCTTTGTTAGTGCAGCCGCCTGTAGAGTCTCAGGTATCATGTTCTAGTCTGACTGATAGCTTTGGCCCTGTCAAGCTCCAGTGCTCTTCTTCACGTCCTCACGTTCCCCATCTTCTTCAAACTACACTCCTCCGCACACATTCCTCCCAGGTCACTCAGGATGAAGAGGAGAAGCTGGGGTAACATTTCCAAAGAACACCCGAGACTCCGGGAGAAAGGGAAGAAAAACAGAGCCAAGATTTTAAAAAAAGAGACATTATCTTCTGGGATAACAAAGATGCAAAAAGTGTTGTTTTTTTTTCTTCTTGTTGTTGTTCTACTCTGCTGAGTTTGAAAAAAAAAAAAAAGTTGTTTTTTTCACATCCTCTTATACTCCCAGACTTACAAGGACATCCACCTACCAGTCCCTGCAACTGTGCACACAATAATGGACTGAAAATAGCGTGATGCATTAGATTTGTTTGATGGATTTGAATGCAAATCATTAATTTAAAATCAAGTCTGTGAGCTGCGAGGTCATACAATCGACATGACTTGACAAGAACATTTTAAATACCTTTAAAAATACTTTTATTACAGGGGGTGCAGATATTATGGGCAACGCAGCACACAGTCTCGTTAAGAGTTGATGATGCTATTAGCACTCTCTTGTCGATCTTTGAAATCATGAGAGTATTTTTTACCCTGCCATTTTACCATGTGGTCCTTTTATGATCTGACAGCACACCGATCAATTGAATGTCCTTCTGTGCTTGTCCACTAGCGTTCCCTTAAGTCTTTACTGACCCTTTACTGCAGTCTCTGGCAGAGGAAATAGCTCTATAAATATATGTGCTCTAGTAATAAAAGACTATGTAATAAATCCAAAAAGACAGCAGGAAAGGCAAAACATGAACTCCCTGATGCCTTTGACAATTGTATGGTGGGGTTGTGCCATAAAAAGTTGTTGCTAGGCACAAAAAGTCCTCCAAAGGAACCCTGGGGGGGATACATTCTTCGTCTCGGAGCTTGCGCCTTGAGAATCACTTTGGATCGAGAAAAAGGAAGTGGGAATTGAAGTGGGGAAAAAAAGGATGCAAACGTTGAGGGAGGGTATAGGAAAGAAGGGTAGGGAACAAAGAAAGGGAAAGCAAGGGACGTGGATGACAAGGAAACAATAAAGTGGGTGATACTTCCATCCCAAGCTCCATTTTCTTCCTTCATCCAGATCTCTTTTAGTCCAAGTGTGTTTGGAAATGCCTTTGGAAGAGTGCCACAGCTAGCACTTTCCTATTAGCATGCACCCCATGTGGGCAGCCAGAGACACAGACCCGCAGGAAGAAAAAAAAAGATTGAATAAAAAAAGATCACACATGGTTACTTTCTTAAAGTCTGGGCTAAACTTTTAATTGCTCTTCAAGTGGCGGATTAGGCCACTGGTGCAACAGGGATACTATTCTGGGGGGATG
The DNA here is from genome assembly GCA_037974645.1 of Hollardia meadi. NCBI lineage: Eukaryota > Metazoa > Chordata > Actinopteri > Tetraodontiformes > Triacanthodidae > Hollardia > Hollardia meadi. The sequence goes on along the minus strand of JBBPCS010000878.1, from coordinate 12,406,814 downwards.
CGTTTGAACATCTTCAGAGGCTTAGCCCAACCCCTGACCTGCTCCGAATGACACAGTTTATTTTTATTTTTTTTATTTTCCAGCTGAAGGGGTGGGGGGCGGAGATGGGTTGAGGTGCGTTGGTGTTGAGTGGCGGTGGATTAGCTTCAAGCTGACAAATAAGAGCCTTTGTGGGGATTCTGCTCCTTCTCTGCCGGGCTGCAGGAGCACCATCGTGGCAGGCCTAGTGTCACATAGCTGATAGCATGAGGCTAAAAAGGACATGCAAAAGGATAAATGACACCTTCATAATTCATGAAGGGAGGCTTGTCATTGTCGACCAAATAACTAGTGTATTTCCATTCACGCCACGGTACATTTTAGCGGATTTCCACAGCAACGTCTGCGGCTGTCGATTACGAATTATGTTACACCCTTTCATTATGAATGAATTGGGTCTTCTCCTGTGTTGCCACGTTAGAGCCACTGCTGGTGACACAAGCGCTGGCAGACACTGGGGACGGAGTGTCAACCAAACCCTGACCCGGGTGTTGCTTACACAGAGTCTGCCTGCAAATCTTGATCACATTTTCTACTTTTAAAAAAATTTTTTTTTTTAAATTCAGCCTGTTTGTACACGGACATTTGAATGGCATGCCATGCCATTCACTGTGCATGTGAGCACTAGTGCACGTATCAAGCGAAATCACTCCCTGCGCACTCGGGCGTGCAAGTGCCTCTTATCTATCTGTGTGTAAGTCAACGTGTTGGGTGTGTGTGTGTGTGTGTGTGTGCGTCATGTCTTTGGCATTGTCATGTCATTTCACATGTCACCCTGCCATCAGTTTAGGTTCCCATTTCTGGCGTTGGAGGGAGCGGATAGGTGTCGTGTGGAGGGATCCATCACAGCACTGGCAGCGCTGCATCTGACCAACGGCCTACTACTGTCAGCTTGTGACGGGCCTGGGGCTGGCGCTAACGTTAGCTTGTTGTGACACAGGTCTGGGTGTCAGCAGAAAGCATGACGTGGCATCAACGAAGCCCGGACTTGGCGCAAAGCGAACCAAATACCACAGCTGAGCGTTGGCTGCCTGCTATGGCAGCACGGCAGCTCACTTATTTTGCTACCTGTCCCATACGAGCGCAGATGGGAGATTTAGAAGCCTTCACAATTTCTAAAGAAATAAATGTCACAGACAGGAAAAAAAACACAGCGATAGGATCTACATGGATAGACAGATTGTGGAGAGAAGGATAAAGGAAGAAAAAAATAGATAAGGGAAGGAAAAAGAGACAGAGAATGACACAGGCTGATGAATGATTCTTTATTTACCATCCTGAGTCATTGATGACGGATAACCTGCATTTAGTGGATCAGGGCCGCCATCCAAACAGGCAAAAGAGAGAGGAGAGAGATAGATCGGGGGGGTTAGAGAGCATATCGAGCTTATCCGCTAATGAGGCGTTCTATTTGGGTATGATCATGCAGGCATGTATCATTCAAGTGGGGTAAAGCAGTGTGTGTCTTCTTGTGACACACAGTCCTCTTGTCATCTTCATAAACACACACACCTCATCGTGATAGTACCACCAGGTGGCGTGTCTTTGCCTCGATGAAATTAATGCCAACTACATGTCCTGATCATATAACAGACACACACACACACACACACACACACTTCCCTTACAGGTCCCATCCACCACCTGTTTCTGACAACACGAGCATATAGGACAATTAGGATCCAAACAATTATGAAAACAATTATTACAAATGAGTAATTAAACCCCAATGTCAGGATAAATCAAGTGCCGAGAGAAGGGAGAGGATGGAAAGGAAGGAATGAATACAGAGCACTGGGATAGGAAAGGAATTGAAAGAGATCTGTGTAGGCGCTAACATGCTACACTCTGCTGGCAAAACATGAGGATTATGAGGAATGTAATAGCTTCACACACATACTCGCACATTTAACAACCTCGAAACTTGGCAGGGAAGATATTTGTCCCTCCACGTTTCTCCCCTGTCGAGTTCCTCACCCCTCCATCCTCGTTCATCGCTCTCGCCCCTCCTTATCTCCCAACTTCCATCGTTCCTTCTCTCCCCTAATCTCCATCTTTGTCATTCCCCGCCCGCCCGCTCCCTCCCCACCTTTGCTATCTTTGCCGAGATCACGCAAGGTCAAACCTCCCTGACATTTGATGGATGAAAATGGAATTAAGATGAAAGCACACTTTCAGATAATGAAGATATGCGGCGGGAGATTAGGAAGCTGGGGAGGCTGCTGAGGTGCCGACCAAATTAATATTGAAATTTATGTGTGTTTGGCTCAGGCCCAGACAATCCCCATGTGTTATTTTCACCATGGGGGCCAAAGTGGAAAACATAACAAAAATCTTAATAGTGTTTGAGCGGGGAAAGTGGAAAGACAGTGCTATTTTTTTTTTTTTTTTCAGCTGACAGTGTTCATTTTGTCTGATGTGGGAAGGCAAAAGGAAGTAGCTGAAGCGCACAATGCAGCCATTCAGGAGCAGGGGAGGGACTGTGCCGCAGACATAAAGCATGCACACCTGTGGGAGTTTGTGTGTGGCGTTCAAAGATTAAATATATTTAATTTACATCTGATGCTTAAAGGTAGATGAGAGCATGTTTGCATACTGACATGTGCCTATTCACATATTTGCATTGACTTTGAAAGGCGCACGACACACTTGTACCCAAAAAAAAAGAAAGAAAGAAAATGACACACATAGGCAGATAGATCTTACAAAACCAACCCCCTCCCCCACATCTCAGCAGTTCTGAAGGACTGGATCAGTGTATTTGTGTTTGAGGAGCTTGTGTCAGAAGATAGGCGAAAGGGATAAGGCCCCGCATCTCAGAAGGCATCAAAGATAGATGATCTATCAAGGCCCCATATCGCTGTCTGATGACGGCGATATGCACACTAATCCGCATGTAAAATAGTCCTCTCCTCCAAGGCACTTTTCCTAGTGCACTTAGCTAACAATGTCTCCCCTCTCCGGTTCTTTACACATTCTTGCGTTCTCTTTGACACAATTCCCAGCAACGGAAAAGAGAAAAAAAAAAAGGCAGGGAAGAGCCAACATGTAAGGTCTCATTTTCGGCTCCAGCCCTATTAGATCTCATTACTCAGTTGTTGACTGGGCAGCCATTTTGGGCAGCTAATGGGAAATTTGATAATGGCGTCAGGTTGTTTTGGTCCCCGCTGTCAGGGCTCTCCGGCACTCTGCTTGCAGTGGCACTTTGTTACGGGGGCACGGGAGTGTCGGCAAAAAAAACACAACACAATTAACAGTAGCAGCTTGCTTGTTCCCTCTGGTGTTTCTGCCCAATAAGTCAAAACAATGCAGAAAAACATTGGAGGAGGACTACAAAAGAAATTCATGCATACTTCAACTTGGCCCTGTTTCTGTCCTCTCTAAGCTGCAAGCTGTTCCTCCTTATTGAATAAGAAGGAAGGGAGGAAAAAAAAAAAACGTGGTCAGGTTACATAGGAGAGTGCCAACAATGAAGCTCTTTGTTAAGACATTAAGTAAACAAGCAGAATGCAGAAAATAGTGTCATATTTTCCCCCCCACCTTAATCAAAGGTTACAGAGAGGTCAAAAACGCATGATTACTGGACACCTGTGCGTGCTCTGTGTACCAGTGTACCAATGCCCCTGCGCCATCAATCCCCCACTTACAACTGTGTGTGTGTGTGTGTGTGTGTGTGTGTGTGTGTGTGTGTGTGTGTGTGTGTGTGTGTGTGTGTGTGTGT
>JBBPCS010000878.1:12377353-12390791 GCA_037974645.1 Hollardia meadi | reverse complement strand
CCCCCCCCCCCCCCCCCCCCCCCCCCCCCCCCCCCCCCCCCCCCCCCCCCCCCCCCCCCCCCCCCCCCCCCCCGGAAAGCAAAGTCAGCTTAAGCGCAGGGTTTAATAGCATCATTATTATGGGGAGGCACCCACTATGGGATTTAAAGCCAAACACACCCGCACACACACACAGTCTCACCCATATGTACAAGTCAATTTAAAGACTTGTTCACCCATATGCTACCAATCACTGGGCCATTCATCAGTTATGGCGAATAATGTTCAGGTATTACCTCACAAACATGATTTTTTTTTTTTTTTTTTAACAAAATGTTCATTATCAAAAGAGCAGTTCAGCATTTCGGCATTTATCTTTATTTGCCTTCTTGCCAAGCGTTTGATAAAACAGATCAATGCCACTCTTGTTTCTGAGAAAATACAAGGTTACAGTCAAACGGCTAGTTAGCTTGGCTTAGAAAAAAAATGGGGGGAAACAGAGATAAAGCCTGACTCCGCCCACTGACGTGTCACATCTCATTAGTTTGCGGAGTAACCTGAGCAACGACACTTGGCTAAGCCAAAGTAATCGTAAATCTTTGCTGTGCTCATAGTTTGTGAAGATGGAATTATTTGTACTGTTTAGAAGACTTTAGGATTCTAAGTGGATTGGATGTACCTCCATGAATGCTCTCCACCTGCGCAGGCTGCGACCTTTTGAACTAATCAAACATTACATCTGACTTTTTTTTTTTCTCAAAAAAAGCCAAAGCCAAAAATCTGTGGTAAGACAAAAAAAAAAGAAGCTAAGATAACTAGATGTATTGAGAGAGAAAAAAAATCAAATCTTTATATAGTACTGTAAACAATCATCATTTGACAATGCAGTGCATTGGCTGGTGTTGCAATGAGCACCATGCTTTGAGGGATTGGACGTTTGTCTAAAGGGATTAGCTCAGAGGATAAGCAGAATGTTTCCCATATCTCTTCAGCCTAACTGAGCAGAGGGACAGCAAAATAGTACTTGTTTGTGCCTGGCTCATTTTACATTTCCAAATATATATTTATCCCTTTATCTGCTTTTCGTCATCTGCAAGGTTATGCAAGCATGAGCAGAGAGAAGGCTACGAGGTCAAACATACGAAAGGCTGACACCAAATTACTGCTGTCCAAACTCATGCACTGATGGCTGGGGATTGGAGCAGAGACCAGCGGGCATTTTTCTCTCATTACAACGCCAACAGACACAGATGGCCATGGCCAGAGCAGGGGATCAAATCCGTTGGACGGCACCCAATGGGTGAGCCGTGAGCCTTCCCATGGTCACAGGCAACAGTAATTGGGAGAAAGGAGGCTGAGAGAAATGGCAAGAGCAAAGTTCATGGTGGTCAGTGTCTGCACCGGCAAATGATGAAAAACTTCGAGCAAGTCTAAATAACATTTCTTTTGAGAAATAGCTGCTTGAGTTGTCAGCGTCGTTTCAACTCACAGACCGGCAGATTCCCTCCGAAATGATGGGAACATTAATCCATATCAACTCGGTCAGACATCTCAAGTAATTCTCACAGGGAGATTCACAAGATGCCGCGGCTGGGATTTTATACAATTTCTTATGCTAGACTGGCCTCATAAAGGAACCGCTTCCTTTCAGCCCCCCCCCCCCAAAAAAAATGGGTCAGATTTTAGCATCCAGCCAAGGGACAAAACAGACGTCTTCTATACTGTGTAAATATAAAGCCACAAAGGGGACGGGGAAAAAATGAGAAGAAATAAAAGACTTCTGAAATGGAGGGGGGACTTAGAAACTTATTATAGAGAAAAAGAAAGTAGGTGAAAAGAAAGAGATTTAAGAGATGTTAAGTCGATGAAGAGAGAATTTGGAGGAAAAGGAACACAAAGGAGCTTATTCGGCTTATAGTCTGATGGGCGGCTGTGAGTGTGTGTGTGTGTGTGTGCATCCAGTTGTTGCACTTTTTATCCACACTAGTGGTCAGCCAGTGGGTCCACCACTTTTGCTCAGATTAAATTATCTCAACAAACTCATGATCCCAAGAGGATGAAGACTGCTGATTGTTTTTAGGGTCCCCATTTTCTACAGATATTCGCAAAAATTCGGAAAGAAATGTAATGAATTTGTTGATCTGATGACTTCATCCAGTACCGCCATCAGGTCGAAATGTCAGTGTGCTCAATACTTTGGTTTATGAGCAAATTGTATGCCCTGATAATAAGCAACTATTAGCATGCCAATAAGCTAAATTTTTGAAAAATTTGGTGTTAGCACTGTCCATGTGAGCCTTTGTACAGTCTCACGGACCCGCTAGGATAGCTGTTCACTTATCATAATCAATTGCATACAGTGTATCTTTCATACATTTTTGTTGCAGAAAGCAACAAAAAAACATAACCGACGGAATATTCCCGCATTTTTTGTGTGCCTTCATCCTGCTCCCCCTTTCTTTCTTTCTTCATCTGTCTTTTGTACCTCCATTTCTTTCTTCTCTCTCACCCCCAGTCTTCTTCATTTCATCCCTACTTTCCACTCCTCTCTCCCTCTTCCCGTCTGCCTCTCTTTCTCTTTTCCTCCCACTCTGCTTTGCCACTCTGTGAAGACTGACGTATGCCTGTTTAAAAGACGGAGAAAGAACATTCGTCAACAAAGAGTTGCCTCGTCACGTCATTTGAAGTGTGTGTGACTGCACGCGTAAACAAAGCTAATACTACCAGAGGCATTAGACATCTGTATCTGAGCGTGTGTGTGAGTGTGTCGGGGTATAAACACACCTCCTTGAACCTCCTTCCACCTGCAGTGACTGACTGGAGGCAGTGTGTTGAATGCTCCCTGCCTTCTTTCTTGTTGTTGACATTCAAACGGTGTAGCAGGTTTTTGTTGCTAGTGAAGTGCCAGAGGTGGAATCCATCTGGCATTATAAGGGAATGTGTTGACAAAAGCGTGCATTTCTGAAATACAGTACAGTTGAGGGTGTGTGAACATGAGTGAGTGTGTGTGCAAGCAGGACTAATACCCACAAAAGAGCCATGAATCATGTTTACACCCTTGGCACGAGACCTTTCATCCATCACCACAGTGTGTTTGTGGGTGCACAGGTTGCTGCACTCCTAATTTGACCAGAGAATGAGCGGATGTTATCATTTTCCTGCCCTTGACCTGCCCGCACCGGTAGACAGAAACACCAGATTGAGAAAAGATTGAATGAGGGGATCGGAGACAAAACTAAATAAACAGCAGAAAGAGAGAAGAAAGAGGGGGAGGCGAGAAAGATGCTGCTGCAGGCATCAAAAGTACAAGACAGCTACAGGAGAAGAATAAATAGTTTTGAAACTGTTGTATTGTCTTCAGAGGCTTTTTTCTATCTGCGATGGAAAATCTCATTTTCGATAACACGGCGTGTTGCAAACATTAGATCTTCTCCAAACCCAGGATGTCGCTATACTCATCACTAAGTGTCATGGAGAAAGAGTTATCCTCAGCGGATGGATTAGCTTCAGTCTTTTTCATGCGGACTTTGACCTTTGGCTTGTAAATTGCAGATGGTTATCGGGAAACAAGCAAAAATAGAATGACAACCGAGGGGAATTTGATCCCTCGGCTAAACTTTGGGTCTGTCAGGGAAGTTTGAACCCAGAAAAGTTTGTTAAAATGTGTTCATGGTGAGGGTTTTCATCTCTTTTCCTGTCAGTTTTTGACATTATCAGGTGTTGCAATAGAGGATTCTGGCTGACGCACACCGATCTGTGTGCGCGCGCAAGCGTGCACTTCACAACGGCGTTTGATCTGGCTCGCGCTGAGGTGACATCCTGCCGCCAGTAACGAGGCCCACTCTCGAGGAAGGAGAACCTGAGGTCAAAGACGCAACTACAATTCCACAGGCTTTCATTTAGTGTGCTCCGCTCAACCACCCCACCTGTCTTTGAGCTGAGATTAAAGACCTTCAAAAATAGACAGAGAGAAAGAAAAAGAGGGGAGAATGAGAAAGATGGAGTGGAGGGAGGGGGGGGGGGGGGGAGAAAAAAAAAGTTCAATGACAACAAAAAAACTCTCAGCTGTCAAAACTCAATGTCATTGTATTTTCAAAAGGGAATTGGTAATTGGCCGGGAGAGTGGGGGAGAAGGGGAGTGGAGACAAGAAGGGACCGGGTCGACGGTCCTGCGTGTAGTGCTGTTGAGGTATGCTGCACGCGTCGTCTCTAGCCCTAGGCAGGGAGAAGCCAGCTCAGCTGCAGAGGAGCTGCGCCTCAACAGCAGAGTTCTAAAACGGTATTGATGTCAAAAGGGGAATAAAGCTCAACAGTAGTTCCTATTGTTGTTGGGTGTATAAAAGACAAAGCGGTAGCCCCACCCCCACCCGCTGTGATGAAAGGAAAAAGATGTTGGCATGAGTCATAAAGAATCACCACTAGCTGCTCGATGGTTAACTCAAATCACTTGCTGGGAAACAGGGGGTGTCTCATGAATAGACATTAGGGATATTTCAACATATTTTTTGTGGTCAAGAGCAAAAATGTGTCAGGAGAAAGAGGCACTTACTGACTCTTCATGAACACAATGGTGCTTTTTCTTTTTCTTTTTTTTTCATTTGCAAGGGCACCTGTTTTGGGGGAAATCCATCCAAACCTCAGCAGGAGGTTCTCGTGCATTTGCTAACAAAGGACGTTTGACCGCTCCAGAACTCCTTAAAAAATCTGCACAAACACTTCATCGCCCCTTTGTTGTCGCGATGATAGGGGTGATGGCCTCTATTTATCCCTGTCCATTCAGCCTGTTCCTTAATTCCCATGTCATGTGTAGCGCGCAGTGTAGAAATGCACTGAGTTAAGGGTTCAAGGGAGGCCAAGGCGAGGCGTTACCTCAAAGGGGCAGCCCAGTTGCGTGGAAGCATTGTGACAATGGCTTAGCGAAGGGGACACTTGGCTAGCCTTGCAGCACTTACACTTCATAGCCTATTAACAACTGAATGTTTAACTAAAGGCAGAATTGCATTCATTCATCAAGCTCAACTAAGACAATCCCAATCAAGAAATGAATTGTGTAGCGACACTACCAGAAATATCTTCACTATAGCACACATGAAATTAATGAAAGAGCTTCGCATTTAGTGATCACCAGCATTGCTTTGACATTCCAGTCCAAACAAAGCAACCCCCACAGATTAATTATTTAAGTGTAAACCTGTTGTCGTCTTTCCAAGTCCTTAGCTCCCATTCAACCAAAACATGGCAGCTTGTCACATAAAACATGTCATTATTAATATTTCAGCATCAAATGCAAGCAAGTTGAACGCCACATTTCCGCAGAGTCTCCATGCTCAGAACGCCAGATTGTTTGGGTTAAGCCGGTCACTCGTCTGGCCTCCCACCTAATACTTCATTGGTAGATTTACTTTATTTGGCCATTTGGATATATGACCAAATCCTACAAGGTTTACCCAGATGGTCACTCTCTGTATGTGACAGTCCAGAAAGCCAATAAAAGGCAAAGAGAGGGTTCACTCACGTATCTTTGCAGCACTCCGCCTTTAATATTTCAAGGTTGTGAGCATAATACTTGCATGCTCTGGGACAGAAAAATTCACTTCAAAGGAAGCGTGTGTTTAACCTAGAAAATATAGTGATTCAGTAAAATGCGTGGTTTCAAAGTGTGTGTATCTGATTCTGTGTGAACCCAAATTCGACTCCTCACTGTACGGGTGGGGGGGGGGGGGGGGGTTGAGCACACGATGGTGCAACTGTTAAGGAATTGTGAGGGATGGTCTTTCTCCGTATGTGGCCTTCAGCAGCATCTTTGCATATGTGAATGTGTCACTATAAAGCTCCACTGCCGCTTTTCACTGAAGATGTTAAGATGATGCGGTCTGTGTGTGTTCCCTTTCTCTCAGGCCCTGCATCCACCGCCTCATCTTTTGTGCCTTTGACACACTTGTACGTTCTGGCTTCTTTTTTTCCACGGTGCTGTGTCATGATCAATTTACCGCTCGGCACATGACGGCCCCCAGCGCCTCAGGGGATTCGAGGGACTTTGTGTGCAATCCTCGCCTGCCTCGCTTTCTCTCCCACATACAAAACGGGCATTTGTATTTTTATCCCGCTTTGGCCACTGAGCGAGATTGTGTCCCAGCTTTTGCCTCTCTGATTCCCGGTTATTGTTTGGAGAAGAAATCACACCAAATCTCGCCGAGCAGACACCAACTGGCAGCTCATATTCTGAGGCGAAATCTGGCTCTTTTTTTTTTCTCCTTCCGCTCTGTTTCCGACTGCGTGAGGTCCGGGTCAATATAGTAATCTTACCAAACTCCGGGTGTGTGCGTGTACCTGTTTGTGTGCATGCGTGTGTGTGTGCAGAGAGGGAGAAAGAGGAACCACTCAAGCATTTTAAAAACATCAGGCCCAATCAGTGCTCATTTGTTCAGGGACCCTGAGAAACTGAGCTCATTGCCTCGCATAGTGGCAGAGTGGGAAGCCATTGACAAGTGTTGTTCTATGCAGCTACAGTTTGTTTGTGCACCTGCCTGCTTTTATAATTCACTCCTGCCAGCAGCGAACACAAATGCTTGGCATGCGTTAAAACATAAAACTACAACGTCTCCCATCACTTGAGCTCGAACAGCCAAAATCTGTCTTTGAGCCTTCTGTGACAAACACGGCAAACATGTTTGTTGTTAATATTTTGCTTTCCCTCCCCCGAGAAATAGATTAACATGCTAAATAACTGGGCTAATAATGCACCGAAGCAAAAATGTGCTGTGGAGGACATTTGCAATTCAACAACTGTCATTAGCAGTGATGCATGCTATACAGACAAAACATTATAATATCATTCTGTTCTTGCATGCAAGTTGGTATCTCTGCCACTGGCAAGGCTATATGTACGCGTGTGTAGGTGGGCCCATATTTTAAAGCTGGCCGGGACTGAAGATACTTGTGCAACCTGCATCATGTATCACGCCGCTCCTTCACCATCTCCCCGTCCACCTCCGCCTTTCCTTCCCACCCATCGCACCATCTCTGCCACTCTCCTCCCTTCGTCTTCCCTTCTTTCTTTCTTTTTCAATCTGATCCTATAGCCACCTGGCGAGCTTCCCACGACGGGGACTTTAACAGCAGACCTTTTCTTTACTCCTCCTTCTAATTGAATAATGCACTCTAGTATATAATCCCCCTTCATTAAAAAGGGCCTTCTATGGATTAAAATGCTGAGGCGAACACATTTTCCGCATGCGGAGGTAACTTAATGCATTCAACTACCTCCAGTAATGGAGGGAAAATGAGAACCGACCAATGGGCTCCAATTTATGTGTTTGCAAGAGATGCCAAGGCCTGGCGGCACGCTTCGACCTCATGGTGCATGAGCAGTGCAGTAGTTTAAACGGTAGTCTTATGTGTATTTGTACACGCATGTGCATTCTTGTGAAAATGTGTGTTGGTGCCTTTTAAACGCAGCATTCGCAGCTCTTCGTTTCAAACGCACCTCTGAGCAGAATCCATATTAATGTTAAAAGGAATAATAACATCATCAATAAATTGCGCTATATTTGTCAGTGTCCTCGGTATCCACAAGGCAATTAATCCAGGTGATGTACGGCAGCCTCACGTGCATCAATACTACAGCTTTACTGCAATACAGCTCTCTTTATTAGTACTGTGCAGAATTAACACTACAGCAGCTATAGCACAGTATCTCCTGGTAGTACTGTGGAGCAAAACTGTTCTATTAATCATTAAAGGTGGTAAGATACATCAGTAACTTCAAAGGGCGACATGGTTAACTTCTCTAATTGGTTCAGATAGGTTCGGATAAACATTTCTGTTTATTCATTTGTTTATTTACTCGCTCACTTCTTTCTTGATCTGATTTTGCGAAGTTCCCTTCATGTGCTCTGGCTGCCGCGCAGGATGTGGCTCCTCCCAGTCACCCGTCTTTAGCGTTGGAATTACATTTAAAATAAAACGCACGCTCCAGAGCAAAACAAACATGCAAGCAGTGGGGTTGAGTTGAAAACAGAATCACAGCTACCTGTGTTTAGATTGGTGGCCCCAATACTGACTGACCTGAGACCAGCTACAAAGCAGAGGCAGCTAATTCCTTTCTCTGACACCCACCTCTGAGACAAAGGCAGAGGCTTCATCCTGCTCTTTCAGCCTGGTTTAGCACATCCTGACTAGGGACCCATCAGCTCCCTCTCCTCCTCCTCCTGAATCTAGCTTCATGTAATTTATTTACCAAACCACGGGCAGCCATGAAAAGGGTGTCAACCATGTGGACTGCGTCGATAAAGTTTGTGAACCAAACCTCTCTCTTTCCTTCCCCTTTTTCATTCTTTTTTGAAAAGCACAGCAAAGACTGTAAACCCCCGTCGTATAATTTCAAATCAACGAACCTCATCCCAGTATGGATATGAGATTTCTTCAGCTAATATTGATATGCAGAATTTTCTCATTATCCCAGGCGAATGAAACAGCTACAAACAACAGCCGGGCAAGTGTTTCTCATGTGAGGCGCGAAGAAAGAGAAAGTTAATGTTTAATTTGTGAAAACAACGCCCTGACTAATGAATTTCCCCAAGTTTGTTTCCTTGCTTACAGCTCCTTGTTTGGCTTTGTTTTAATAGAGCGTGCAGATTTAGAAAAATGAGGGGCAGCAGGAGTGGAGAGAGGTAGGGGAAAAAAAAGAAAACACCTTATTTGGACTTTTTCGAAGTGATCTGACTGAAAATGCTGCTCTGCCAAAATGAATTGTTGGAGCTAAGTGTAAGACAAGAAACAGCTTACACGAGGAGTGCATTTTGCCTGAGGCATTTTAATGATCCCGGGGTCCAGAGACGTGAGCAGCAGACGGGTGCTCCTCTGATCCCCAGACATGAACTGAATTATTGCTGTGTACAGAAGCCAACATCTTCTTGCAGCATTGCATAAATCTAGCGTGGGGGGAAGAAAGATAGCCGAGTGTCGCGGTGGCCTCGGAGATGTGAGGATATGAGCCAAAAAGAAGAGCGCGCTGGAGTTCAGCACGAGTTCAAAGAAGGGTTTTCCACTTGTTCTGGAGTCAATGTGAGCGAACATTGTTGGGTGTAATATCAGTGAATGCAAGGTCATTATTATTATAAATGTATCAATCTGAATAAAGAATAAGAAAATGTCTTTAAATCGGAACTAAAGTCATCACTTTGCCGGATCATTTCCTCCTGATCTTGTTTTGGAAGCTTCATCTCGTTATTTCATATTATTTTTCCCTCTGTTAAAATATGCAGCACCGCAATTTATAGGTAACTCATTCTTCCTTTTATGACTGTACCTTTTTTTTTTTTTTTGAAGCAGCCTTTACAAAGGCTAAGGAAACGTCTGGAATTACAAAAAAAACCCCAAAAAACACTGTGATATGAGCAGCTCGCCTGCTCCGTCTCTTCAAGCTTTCGACTCCTCGCTGACTCTAGTTACTAGAAATACTGTAGCTCCGAAGTGGAATCACTTGCTGTGATTTTGTTGTTGTTTTCTTTGCACGGCAACAGCAATAGACGCGACCTGAGAGATGCACACACATAGTTTGCGAGAGAGAGGTCGAGTGCCAAGACAGATATCTAACCGACCATCTGCATTCCTTCAGATTGCATGACACGAACAGAAGCTGTTAAATTCCACTTTGACAGCACGTCATTAAGACACAAACAGGATGGACACACCCTCTCAAAACTCTCAATCATTAATCTAAAATGCGGCAAAGCCGTTACAATTATAATCTGCCTTTAGCCCCAGAGGAAACACAAAGATTTGAGTCATCCTCTCCCTTTAAGGTTAAGCTAGGTATGCTAAGGTGTGTGTTCTGGGAGTGGAGCTTTTTGCGAGGGGTGGGGGCCGCGGTATGAGGTCATGGAGCGCCACGCTCCAACCTGCTTGGCTTATGGGCAGGGTGCCATCGCCTTTGTCGGCAACCTTCTGTCAGCATAAAAGCACCCTTGGAGGTCACGTCATCGCTCTTAACTTTGATACAACTCATGACTTTAAAGACATACAGCATATAATGTAGGTATTAAGTTTTTTAATAAAGTAACATTAATTTCCATCTATCCACACACACACACACACAAACAGGAGTGTGTTTGTTCCAACTTCTCACAATAAATGTAATTACAATGGGTATTTAATGATTAATTTTTGTTTCGTGTGTTTTTTTTTAACAAGAGCCTTGTCAATGTAATTAGTGAGCAATGAGAGGAATCAAAAAAACAAGAGAGATTTGTTTTTGTTTCACTCAGACACCCCCCCCCCCCCCCCTGGGGAAGATGCCTCACACGCAAACTCTCTCAATGTTCGGAGAGCGATGCCTCGGTATTTACAACCCGCCAGATTTCGCTATGAATAAAAGCAGACGTGTCCGTGGAAAAAGATGAGATGCTGAATCCCGTCGATGTCTTACTGATGTGATGCAGTTAAATGAAGCAACAGGGATAAAAGTATAAAAACTTGAAGTATAACAATTTTCTCGCTGCTATTCTCTGAGGTCAACGACTTACATCCTGCCCGGCCTCGCTTATTGTTTATCAAATCCAGATCCTCTCAGAAACATAAGGAAAACAAAGCTGACGGAGGGCTTTTTTGGACTGGTGCACTAAAAGTTCAACAATGTTTCACTCTTAAAAAAAAAAAAAAGAAAAGTCCTTGAAGATACAGTAAAAGATTTAGAAATTTCTACCAAGCAGAATAACTCAAACACAGAAGACCTAAAGCAGCCGTAACGTCCTCTGGACACAAGCGAGGGCGCAGGACTTGAGCGCTGTGAATTTCACACATGGGACAATTTGATCCACATGAGCGAATGTTATGTAAAAAAAAAAAAAAAAGAGCGCCTGAGGTTAACTTGGGGGTCACATCCATGTCAGACAGACCGCTGAACAAAAAGATGTGTATTTGGAAGTTTTTGTTTCTGTCCTCGTCAGACCCTGGAGCCGAGACATTTGTCCGTCATGAGCTGCAGGCGACGCTGACAGGAACGGCCGTATAGACGAGGGTCTGTGGGGGCGGGAGGCGCCGCTCAACCAGGTGCTCTTTATAAACACCCCCATTAGAGATGGGAACTGACGCTTGTTTGAATAACTTTCAAATACGAAGGCCTGGTGTTTGTCCGCCATTGATCCCCCAGCTGTCCATTACACCTCAACTGGAAGGGACTGGCTGTTGTCGGTAACGGCCATTACAGGAAATCCATACCTAATACCCTGCCTATTATGAATGCTAATATGAAAAATGAGGAGCAGCAGCATGGACAGCCATCATTATTCCTTCAGGGATATGTGAGGATCTGTGATTTTACAGTCTATCTTTAAAAGAAATACCCTTTTAGTCAGAGTCTTAGGATGCAAACAACATCTCACTTTTGTAACATGCAAGCATCCATATATACATAGCATGGAGTAAACTTCTGTGACTAAAATTTCAGCCTCATTGATATGCGAGAGCAGAGAAAAACAACACATCTCCTCGCAGCTGCGGGGGGTCCTGGGTTGTGACTGCAGCTACGCGGCACAAAACAACATCAGCAAGAGGGCAGGCACTTTTAAATTGAAATGTGCATTATAGATGGATAGATAGCCGCGCTTAAAGTCGCAGCGAGCCTGGGAGCCACACCGAGCTGTGATGAAACAATGACCCAGGAGCTGCCAAATTTAGAGACAAGCTGGGTCTCCCAGGAAGCATCACCATTTGGGCTGGAATGGCAAGTGTGACCCTCATCTCTCTGCTCCTCACCTCCTACTAATTGAATCAGGCTGCTGCCCGGGATAATTCAGTGTGTGTGTATGTGTGAAAGAGAGTGTGTGTGTTTGCAAGGAGTCGGTTAAACCGTGTTTAAAATCGTTAAAAATGTGTCTTTCTGACCGTCGCTTCAGATAAGCATCCAATATATTTCACTCGTGAAAAGGGCTGGGAACATTCCGCAGACCCACCAGGCCTCCTGCCTGCTCCGACCCGAATCCACAGGGCAAATATATAACTCCACGAAAAAGTCATAAGATATCTATTAAAGTCCCTCATGGACATTCCCTGGGAAATTGTGCATTAGAAATTTGTCTACTCCCCACCCCCAAACCCAGCTCTGATAGGCTTTTTACTATTATTATTCAGATGCATGGATTTAATTAAGAAACAGCGGAATAAACATAAAAAATGTATGATTGGAAATTGCCGCAAGTTCTAGATTGCTTTCCCCCACCCCCACGTCTCCTTTTATACCGCCTTCTGTTGAATATACCAAAACAATGTTTAAGCACTGTTCAGAGCCCTCTCCAGCATTGATTAAAGGGGGTGTTTGTTTTTTTCGGCATAAAACACCAATACGTTCTGGTGCAGACTTGGCACCATCAAGGGCAGACATGGACACAAATGGGGGAGGAGAGGTTGGGGGGGGGGGTGGCGCTCAAGGGGACACGCTGTTATTGTGTTTCCTGTCTTATTTCTAATGCGCTCTCACCAGCTTCGATACCCGCGCTCTCATCAGCGTGCGAGATTTAAACAGGGCTTTGAGGAGACTTGTGCCTTGTAATTAGTCAGTAGTCTGCTTTAAGACTGTTGAGGTAAACAGGGTTTAATTAGGAAGGATGGAGCAATCTGGGACAGATGTTGTGCAGGAGGGATCACACTGGGACAGTTTTTGGTTTGTATCATAGTGCAAAGAAAAAAAAACAAAAAAAACTTGCTATGCCAGAAAGACAAAAATAGCTAACTGTTTCAAAAACAAGTTCACGTACACACACACAGACGTACGCCGTGTTGTTAAGGAGGTTATGTTGACTATGGTGCACAACTGCACCCATTAAAACAGAATGGACAGGAGACAAAAGCAAGAAATTCCAGCAATTGTTATTCCAAAGAACTGCGTGTGTTGATGTAAATCTGTATGTTAGCAGTAAAGAGCTTATGTCCACAACCCTGCAGGGTGGAGTCTCTGACCGTTTTCCTTTGGGGGGAAGGGAAGGCAGGGACAGGTATCCTGAGAATGTCTTCCAGACTTCCCCGCTAAGTGGCAGCTGCACTACTTAAAACCTGCTGATGGGATCACAGGCCTCCACCTTGGCTTAAGTCGCCACTAAACCACATGAAGCCTCTCCTCCTCAGACGGGCAGTGGCTGAACAAGGATCAACAGCTAACAATGTGGCAGTCAGTGCACCATTTTGGGAAAGTAACAAAAGCAAACACACCTAAGGCGGGTTTTAAGGATCCTAAGCCTTAAATAACCACGTCCGCTAAGCTGGAAGAACAGAGGAGGGGGAGGATAGGAGTGTGAGAATGGGAAAGAGAGCGAAAACAGAGAGAAGAGATGGGTATGAGGAGGGTATGTTGGTGAGAGAAAGGAGTGTTAAAACGGAGACAATGAGAAGCAGAGGGAGAGAAAACAAGCTTTGAGGGGCAGATGATGAGGATGACAGTGAGCGGTGGGAGGGAGGGAGGGAG
>JBBPCS010000878.1:12357166-12377253 GCA_037974645.1 Hollardia meadi | reverse complement strand
GAAGCAGAGGGAGAGAAAACAAGCTTTGAGGGGCAGATGATGAGGATGACAGTGAGCGGTGGGAGGGAGGGAGGGAGGGAGGGAGAGAGGACACAAAAAATAAAATAAATAAAATAAAATCACGCATTCTTTGACACAGGCAACATGGCAAGATCACACAGCTATTTTTCATTCACACTCCTCTGCATTTGCACATGATTCCAAAGGTACCCAAGCCCCAAGGAAGCCTTCCAGCAAACGCTGTTTGCCAATTTTTCAAACCTGTCACTCGCTTTCGGTGTGTCGGCTTGTGCTGCACAAAGGGCCTCCTCCTAGTGCTGTCGCAATTGTTGTTGTCATTGTTCCCAATGGGAAGTGAACACGTGAGGCGGTGTCGTCCACCTCCCACCACACACACACACACACACACACAAAATGCATCACTTTCAAATCACACTGTAAGGTGACAAACATTTCTGTGGGAGGGATGATGTTTCTTTTCTTTTCTCTTTTTTCTTTTTCTTGCACACTTTGGCAGCAAAGAATATCTGTGCAGCATATTTCAGTGGGTGCCGGATGCCTGAAAATATGACTTGTGTAAATAGCCGGTGATGGCTTGAGTAATACATGAAGAGAGGATGTGGGAATTGGACATATTACCTTGTCAGTTCAACAGTGGAAGTGGTGCTGGTTGTTCGGTTATCCGCCTCATTTTTAAATTTTTTTTTTTTTTTACCTTCATCTCAATCTTTTTATACCTCCTGGCGGTTAATAAAAACAGCTGCGCTTCAGACACTGTCTCGCCTACAGTCATGCGACACCGTGAAAACAGACCAACGGGCCACTGCAGACGGGCAGGTAAAATTTTTTGGATTGTTGGCACGGGTGGAGCCTGAGGACCATGTTTCTCACATGAAAAGACATGTAACACATAAAAGCATTCACTGCCCACAGTGTTCATTATGAGCTTTGACACAAAGTCTTCAGAGACTACGCTGAGGCTGGTAATCAAACAGGAGCCACAGTGTGTTCCGAAAGGCAGCCTGTCGCTGCTTTAGGTGGGGAAAATTGTGTTTAAAGCATCTCCTCGAGGCGTTTTACTGATGCTTAGCAATGCCTTAAGAAGGGCATATTTGCAAGGTTAATATTTCATGTCTGATTGAAATTTGCACTTGTCGAAAAGTCCTACTTGTTCAACTGGATGAGTTTGTGAGCTGATAATAGTAGTAATGTAAAAGCAAGGGTTAAAAAAAGGGTGAGCCTTTATGGTTAAGGTGTGTGAATGCGCTGAGTAAACATGTTAAAACCCTGCAGGCAGTCCCGGGGGTAATTTTGCAGCGGCTTACAATCAGACGCACTCATGTTGTCACACAGTAAAAGTCCCACTTCATTAGGCCACATGTGTGCCAGGAGTCATTACAGTGAGCTCCAGATTTACACACACACACACGCACACACAGTCACACAAATACTTCATTCCTGTCGTGCAAGCTCCCGGTTTTAAGCTGTGTGCTGGTGAGCTGCCTGCATGCCTCTGACTACAATGCTTTAGATTTCCCTGCCTCCCAATAACAAACACAGGCATGGTAATTTGGTTTATTCCTTATGCAAAGGGTTGCTTACAGTATTTATTCAACAGCTCTCCTATTTGGTCATTGATACCACTTCATTTAACCTGTCTGAATTGCTATTCGGCCGTCACGCTTCTCAGATATGGCATGAAATATATAGAGGTTTAATCTCTCTGGAAGATGTATGGCTACTTGATCTTGTGTAATGTTTGTGGAGCATCACGTCAACAGTAGACTTAGACCGAGCAAGTCTTTTCTTGAAAGGGGTGGATGTGTGACTCAGATCTTATTAAATGCTTTTGTTTGGCTAAAGAAATATGTAGTCGATATTGTATTTCAAATCTCTTAAGTCCAGTTTCCCGACGTTAAGCACATTTTCCAGACAGCAGTAGATGGAGAAAATAGTTAACTAGCAGGCATGACTTGAGGCGGTGCAGAAACACCACAGCCTTGAGTTTTAGAGCAAAGTATTGTGTGCCCACTGA
This sequence comes from Hollardia meadi, assembly GCA_037974645.1. Classification (NCBI taxonomy): domain Eukaryota; kingdom Metazoa; phylum Chordata; class Actinopteri; order Tetraodontiformes; family Triacanthodidae; genus Hollardia; species Hollardia meadi. The sequence goes on along the minus strand of JBBPCS010000878.1, from coordinate 12,375,218 downwards.
TGTTCTCTCACTTGTCTAATTTGATCTTGTGAATCAAGAACTCAAAGTGGGAAGGGCAGTAAATTATGGGTCCCTGAGGAGCGGTGACACAGAGAAGAGATGAGCCCATTGTAGTGAAGCAACTGCTGCCAATTTGGTGTTCAGGGACCTTCATCTTTGAAATGCTCCCCTGCTTGCCCAGGTGGCTTTATCAAAAGAGTTTAGTGGAACATGACGTTCCCACGCCTCATCCAACTCTGGGCCAACACTGTTAGGATACCATGACTTCTCTTTGGGAACGCGTTGCCCCTGAGCTCCGCTTTTGGCAGTGATGTGTATGAATTACCAGGTACAAGCAAGATGAGAGAGCGGTGGAAACCTTTTAAAAAAGTCCAGGCATATGGCCATGGGAGAAGTTCTAGTGGGTGGGGGGGTGCGGTAGAGGTATATTGCCATAGTAACAATGGATAGCCCACCAAGGATTCCTGAGCAAACACAGGCATCAGGTTTAAACAGCGACTGAAGACCCCCGCCAGTATGCTTCCTTGTTCAAACAAAGTCGTGCTGGCACAGATAGCGCTGGCATTTTAAACATAAATTACAAGGTCTCCAATTGTCACGTCATGTCCCCGATTCACTGAGAGAAGAGGCTGCCTCAGCAAAGAAAAGCTCATTCAAAGAGATTCAAAAGAGAAGGCATGCTCGTGCACACACCCTGACGTTAAGCTTTCAAATTATTATTATACCTTTATTTAACCAGGAAGTCCCATTGAGATTAAAAATCTCTTTTACAAGAGAGCAATGTGCACAGAGCGGAAATGGAGGCAAGGGGCGGCTTGAATGTTGGGCATGTTTGCACTGACATCAAACGATCGCCCGCAATTGGCTTCACCGGGGAGGGGGGACAGTAATCTCCGCTACTCAAACATTTGCTGCAACAGCCGCAGAATTCTGATGGTGATTAAACAGAAAAGTAACAGTCCTTCCTCTAAGTCCGGCTGGGGATCTCCACAACACACTCGTAAATGTCACCCATGTAGGCACTTAGCTGCTTGTCAAAGTCTCTATGAGCTCCCCTCACGTCACCAGTTCATAAGAGCTATTCACTGTGTGATAGGCTTCCTTTGTGCACTTAATGTTCCCAGCAGTTTGCCTTCCTTCTGCTGAAGCCCAATATGAATATATCATTAGGGGCAGATTAAACGTGATGGATCTGACGTTAAGTGAAGCTTATTAAGCAGAGGCTGGGTCTGGAAGAAAAGTTGAGGTAAAATATGAAAAACCTGGTTGTGTTAAAGTGGCTTTGTTTACCATTATTCTAATCATTTTACCGCCCCCAGACATGTCAATTTGATTGATACCCTTGCCTTTCCTGCAATCCCAGACCTCATCAACCTAAAAAAAAAACAAAAAACAAATCTAACAACATTCCCTATTTTCCCCTGCCTCTGTGCCCTAGCTCCCCCTCAAGGCACTTCTCACCACTGAATCCACTCTGTTATTTACAATTGGCTGTTGTGTCCCAAGTGTTGCTTTGGACCAACTCAGAGTAGATGAACCATGTCAAAGAGCAGTCTCTCAGTCGTGATTACATCCCCCTGCCTCTCTCTCGCCCCTCCATAATTGCAGCGTGCTGAGCAAAAAAAAGAGCTCAGAACGTGCTGTTATCCAAGCACCTGAGTTCACCCACTCGTTCACGAACCAAAAAACGGGGAATTATTTGCCAGTGGCCAGTTTGATTGAATATCTGTAGTTGTTACTAAGAACACAGTTGCTGAGAAGAGAGACGGGGAGAAATAAGGACTCCATCTCCACAGACGCTGCAAAGAAACGGAATAAACGGTGAAACTGAAGCTAGATAATAAACAGGCCATAGGGCGAGGTGCCGCAAATCAATACCTGAAACCATATTAAATGTCTGGAGTTCCTCAATCCACAGACGAATTTGTCTGACTGAAGCCAGCATTACAGTCATCTCTACTTTATTTTGTAGTTTGCAACCAGTCAGGCCTATGAGAATATACAGCATATGAGGACCTGTGTCAGTTTATTCTCTAGCAGAATGATACATAGCTCTGTTATAGAACAAAACTTTTAGGTTTCTCTACTGCTACTTAGTCTTAAAACCCACTGCCTGTCCTAATAATCGACTAACTGATTGTGTAATCTTGAACTTTCTTGCAGCACTTTTAAAGACATCTGGCTTCTCCCTCCTCCCATCTATATGACACGCAGTCATTATTTTAGTAGTAGATGTAGGACGCACAAAAATGATGAAAACATTTGAAGAAAATTCAATAGATCTATGCAGCAAGTCTTGTGTGCTGCCGGTGCACATCTGTCATCATCGGGCCTCATGGTGATCACAAACTAGACCAAGGCGGTGGCCTTGTTCTAATTCCAATTCAAACCCACATCACTGGATGCAGCATGACAAAAGCACAAACAGGAAAAAGGAATATTTTAAAAAAAATAGCCTTTTCAAACAAGCTCTGGCTGAACTTCATATGTCAGCTGATTTGATAGCAGCTACCTAGCGAGGCCGCTCGTAAACTCCAGCTGCCCAGTGACCTTCATTCTTCAGCTGGCAGGCAGACTCTTCCAGCCCTCTGACAAGAGTTATCGGGCCTGGCTAATGGCCTGCTCTCTGCCCGGTAAGGCCTCATCCATACAGGGGCTTTTCCTGCTGACCCTGCAACCGCCTTGCTGATGAATATTCCTGCTTTTCCGCACACATTTACAGAGTTTAATGCAAGTGGTACTACGTTTTTAATCGCAGCAGTGTCCAGTAAATCGCTCCGTTGGTGCAAAGGAGCTCCCGGTGCCTTGCTCGAGGGCACCGCGAGTCATCTCCCCCCCAATTTGTCGTTGGTTTTTAACAATTGAAGATAAGAGTGCTGCACCATCTGCCTCTGTGTGCATGTGTGTAGAGAGTATATGTAATAACTAGACACACATACAAATATAATGAACTGCATTCCTTGGGCAAACACAACAGTACAGGCACACACACACACACACACACACACACACACAGAGAGGATATTGAAACCCTCTCAGGCATGTCGCCACGTGTGTGCCTGGTGTGCAGGATGATGGAGAGTCTGAACTGTGGAGGCCCCCGTTTGCTCTCCTCTCCTGCACTCACAGGATACACACACATTCACACTGTACACCCACACACTTTATCACACCCTTACACATCCACCACAGTGTGTGTACCCGCTGAGTACACATGGACAAACTTTCACACAGGTCCCCCCAGGCTTTGATGGATGGTCGGTGAGGGCTCTACCTCCTGTTTCATACACATATAATCTCATTTGGGGGCCACATGGTGGGAGCCGCACCAAAACAGGGCTAATAGAAGCAGTCAAGCTGTCCTGTCCCTCCCCTTCCCGAGTCAAGTCACATCCATTATATTCTGCTGCTTAGCAAATATATATGACTGCAGCCTGTTAATAAAAAGCTATATCCTTCGGACAAAAAAAAAGAAAAAGGCAAAGCTTTCGGTTGCATTATTTATCCCAGACAATTCTTAATGCGTCTTGTGCAGTCAGGAGAGCTCAGTGCATCTTAATATTTTAGCTGGTTCTTAAAACAAAAGAGGGGAGGTCAGAGCCAAAAGGAGGAAAGTACAGTATGTGGGAAGAGAGATGGAACAGGTGCATGTCTGTAAGAACCTTAAAAAAGAAATCGATGTGTACCTGAACCCGGGGTGAAGGTTGTACCTATTAAATATGCTTCGATTACACTGTTGAACTTGTTAACTGTTCCCCTGTCAACGCCGCTCTGTAGGCACACACACACACACACACACACACACACCCATGCTCTTATTGTGTACAAGCAAACGTGTCATTCCAAGTGTCTTTTTCTTCACCTGTCAGCTCTGCTTAACAAACAAGTTCACGTCGCACTAAGGAGCTTTGCAATTGGCTGCCGGAGCAAAAGGTGGCACTCAGGGGGTAAATTATGGATCAACACGTCTGGTTTTCATGGCTCTTATTCTCATTTACACGAAGGCCACGTGTGACAACGTGTCTGATGCTGGATGGGGTTTAAATCGCCACCCTGTGATGGGGGGGGGGGGGTACATACCCCGCTGGCAGTTCCCTTGACACCCTGGACCCATGTGAGCGACACTGACAGGGAGTGATTAATCTAATCCACCGCAATGCTTCCTCCACAGCGACGGGGTGGGGGCGACCGGAGAGACGGAGACTCCCACAAAGAAACATGCACTAAGCAGAAACTTTGCTCATCAGGGAATGTGGTTAAAGAAAAAAAAAAAGAAGCACAAATGCAAAGATCCGTCGGCCACCTGTTTGAATCGGCATCAAAAGAACAAATGGCCCGTGACCCTTTCTGCAAAACAACAACAAAAACGTCACATCATTCTGGGACTGACTCTGCCAGACAGTTTTGCAGTCTTGATGAGGTGCTGTGTCAGAGTAAACAAAACACCATTGGTTTGCCTATTAGTCTCGCAAACATGAAGCCCAACGTCTGATCCGTGTTGTGATCCAGCTCGTCGACAGAGAACTGTTCCCCAGGGTTGTACACCAGCAGAACTAAGTGATGTTCTCATTTAGTTGGCTCCAGCTTCTACAGTCGATGCGACAGGACTGCTGTCGAGACAACAACACGGCTAGCATAGCATATCATAGACCTCGGGAGCCTTGTAAAAGTCAATTTACTGTACAAACTCCTCCTAACAATTGCCATGAAAAACAAGTCTGCAATATGGTGAGTGTGTAATGATTGATAGTGCCACAGGAAAGGCAAATCTGCAGAAATGAATCTGCTTTATCCTGGTGAGCCCTATCTAATGCGATCGCTGCCGAGTATGAAATGAAAATTCCATTTTTGATGCCATCAAATCGAAAGAAGCAGCGAGAAGAGGGCGGCGCCCCCTACACTGCCGCTTACAATCAGCAGCGTGGAGAGCAATCAAGGTTGCGTGCTGCTAAAGTTTCTTGTCTGCTTTGTCGCCCCACCCCCAGCCCGCTTTATTTTGGCATCTTATCTTGACAAATGTTGCGGATGAAGTGGGGGCTTCTTTATCTTCTTCATGACTTTTTATTTTCATGTAAAAGCAACAAAGCTCCCTGGCACATTTATTGTATGTAGAGAAGATGGGGAGGGGGGAATAAAGAGAAAGGAAAAATAAGACACAGAAAGAGCATTATATGCAGAGTAATATAGCAGAAACCTAACTCTCTCTGACTTTCTCTCAGTCCCCGCCATTTCTGCCTGCGTATCAGGTAAGTCTAATCCTTTGATTAGTAATTGCCTTGGAGCGAATGCATTCAAATCACCAAACCAAATTACGGCAGAAAAATGCTGCCCGCTGCAATTTCATGAGTATTACTGTGCACTCTTACTCCTTCTATTTTCTTCTCGGAGCATAAACAGCAAAAAACCTGACTCGTCATAGATTGAATTAAGCTGTAATAGATCCAAAACAATTTTTTGATAAAATTAGCCACAGTCAGCGGCACACAGCATCACACAAAGGACAAACACTAATAATCATGTGGCAACAAACAAACCAGCTCATTGCACATAATCTCATTTCTTACTAAATACAAGATTTCCCAATTTTTATACCTTTTTCTTCAACCTATACCGAAACCTGTGGAGTTGCCCTGCGAGAAAGTTCCGACCTGCATTCAGATTACGTGATCATGCCGAAAAGTTAGAGAGCTTGTCGTTATGGCACAAATCGCAGCAAAGCAACATCTACTTTCTGTGCTTTCTCCAAAAGTAAGCCGACCTGTATCGGCCACAAACAAACACGTTAAAGCTGCTGTGGAGCCTCTTGTAAAGTAACTACCTTATTGAGCTCAATGAGGGACTGACTGCCACAACAAGATAAAATCACACGAGAGCCATTGGGGGAGTTTGTGGCCTGGAAAACACAAGTGGTGATGACTGCCAGAGAAAAATACACAAAGGTTTGGAGAATAGTGGCACGATTGCTCAATCTAGTGTTCAAAACTGAAGACACCTGAAATGGAGATACTTTGCGAGTTTCAATTAGGTCAGTTGTGGCTTTTCATAGGTGTTTAGGCAGCTACATTTTGTAGGTTAAAACAAATGAGGCCAGAGGCAAAGTACTCCATTTCCATATTGGTTTCCTGATCTCCTCGGAGCCTGAAGGGCAATCTTATCCTATGTTTTGGCTACAAACACCATTCAGGTGACCTCCATTTGCATGGTGCTATTGTTTATTCCTGCGCAAGTGCAGACAGGGTGAGGATTTGCCCGATGCAAATCAGACACTCCACGGCTGTATTCAGATTGTGCCAGAGAGTTTGCAGCTAGAAGGAGGCGCAGGAGGAACAGCTGGCCGGAGCACGGGAGGTGAACACCAGGGCCTGGGTTAAGGGCAATGTCCAGTTACGTGTGTGGACCGGGGCTTTTGCCTGCCCTGAGGGGCTACGCTGCAAGAGCATAGAATACAAGCTGCTGCGGCTCACCGCTGATTAAAAGTGATCCACCTGGGCATGAGTGGTGCTTTGAAGTGCAATGATAAAACAAACGCTGATGGCTTGTGCTAATTCAGTGGCTGAGTGATTTCATTCCTTGCTACATTGCGTTTGGACAGCATTATTTTCTGGCACTGGGTGGAACAGAAGCTGCTGCCAAAAGTAATGAAGTTAAGTGCTCTGTTAAGTGCATATAGACCTACTAATATTCAGCCCTCAAATGTAAGGATTGGACACAAGCATGGAAGGAGTTGATAGAAGTGAAGTATAATAGAGCCTGCAAAAAAACAAGGAAAATAATATGAATAAGCCTAAATTTAAAAAAAAGGGTGATGAAATGTCAGGTCTGTTGCCACTCTGTTCAAGCCCTTGACAGCTGCTCTGTGACACGCTGGCTTCTCCCTCACAGTTATCTCAGCTTAATGACTGTTTAAATGTCTGATGGGCTAAAAAGGAAAGGCTCGCCTCACCGATAAACTCCCTCAGTTGCCTGGTTACCTGCCCGAGCAGGTTGCCTGTGCCGTTATTGTGAGATTAGGCAGGCGATGAGAGAGAAAGACGGAACCCAATACCTCAGAGATTACAGTCAATGGTCAGCACTATTCTCTCCCTCTCTCCCCGCCTTTCTCTCTGTCTTTCCACCCGACCTCAAGTCCCTTGTGAAACAGTAGGGGCCATTCTCTACACCGCTAACAGGGCCGTCTTTCTTGTGCCTGTCCCTATCTCTTCCCACAGATGGACAAAAAGAAAAGGGTGTGTTAAAAGAGATGGGTGAGGGTGTGTGAGTGAGCGAGTGCAAAAGAAAGAAAAGCACACAAAAATAATAAAAACATCCCTTATCATCACATAAATCTTAACCATACACAGCTAATACAGGTTCAGTCTCGTGTGGCTCAAATCTCAAATTTAAATATAAACTCTGTACTATGGTTGTCAAAAGTATCAATGCATTGATACTTTTTCGATAACATGCGCCTAGAACGATACAATATCCGCATTTGATGATAGCAAAAATACTGTTAAAACAAAACCGGATTACCAATCAGATTTTCAACTGAAGGCTGCACAGAGGTATTTCTTCATTGAATTCTTTGCGCCAGCCAATAAAAAAAAAAAATCAATGAGGTATCAAGTATTGTTCCTTTATATTAATATTCTATCGAAGATTAAAATGGAAGTATTGTGACCTTCCTCTGTTAATAAATCTCAGGACAGTAAAATAGTAATACTTTTGTTATTTTCGAAGAAAAATATAAAACATAATAAAAAACATAATGTTGACGGTGTTCATTGGCAAAGCAATTTTCCACCACAAATCCAGCTCTTGCATAAATTGTTCCCTAAACTAAGGCGCACAAGTATCCTTGAGTATGTTTTTTAGCTGCTGTGGCTTTTCCGTGAAAACAGAATATTTTTAGCTGCAGCGTCCCCTTAAAAACAAGAGCATGACCGCTCCACTACTTAATCTAATATACAGTAGAGGTGGCTGTTTAATGCCGTAATTGGAGCACATGAACACACACCTCTTCAATTAGCTCTCTTGTGCAGCCATTAAATTACACCCTATTCACCTCAACAGAATTTATCAACAGTATTTACTGAGCCTATAGCGACGGAGCAGTTTTAATACCTTCAGACAATCGTATATTCAATACCTAACAGTCTGCACCACACAGTAAACATCGGTGATACTACGAGTAGACCACTGAACACTTCTTTACTATTTAATTACAATTTACGTATCACAAAATTAGTCTTTCTGCCTCACAATCCTGTCCATGACACTGTATTCTAACAAATGCACAGCTCATAAAAATTACCACAGTATTAATGTAGAGACTAAATAAATAATTATATAAGTGGAGCATAGCGACACACAATACATGCTGCTGCCGCAGCAGCAAATGGAGTGCCCTTTTAATTATGCAGGAGACATCCGAAAGCAACAGCACTCGTCACACTCTGGGAAGCAGCTCAGTGAATACACCATATTAGAAGCTGCTAGAGACAGAGTAGGGGAAGGGAAGGGATAGAGGTAAAAAGGGAGTGGAATGATTTGAGAGGAGAAGTAGCAAGTGGGAGGGGGGGGGAGATATAGAGAGATGAGAGTGGAGGTTTAAAAAGAAACCATTGCAAAAAAAAAGGCAAGGAAGAGAGCACCAGTGTAAGGGGTATAATGTAGCAGGGGCTGACTGGGAGAGAAAAAGGAAAACGTGTAGGGAAAAGAGGCAACACGGGTGGGTGCAAAGTGTGCAAGGATATACTGCACAGTGCCAAAGGAGAGAGAGTTTGAGGGCGGAGGAGGCGACGGTGGCCGTGGAATATAAAAATATGAACAACATGAAAGAGATGTCTAGAGGAGAAAAAAAAGAAAACAAAAACAGAAAATGAAAAAAGGGGAAAATCAACCTGTGTTGAGAGAGAGAACAGCACTCTGGAATTCTAAAGGAGTAAGTGCTGACACCAAATAAAGGAAAGATCAATAATTCATTAGACTGCCGTAAAAAAACCCACATAAAACGTTAGTGTTCTTTTTTTTTTTTTTTTTTACTGAAAATGCAAATCAGCTGACTTCATTCGGTTTATTGTCATTGTCATTGTTGTTGTTGTTGAACATACTAGTGCAAAAGCAGCCAAAAAGTATAAAGATGTTTTCCAGCACTACAAATGGTAGAAAAGAGTTACTCACAAGAAGGAAAAAAAAAAAAAGAAAAAATGGGAAGAAAACAGAAGGAAGGTGGAGGGTGGATGAGTGTGGAAGAGAAGCAAACCAGGTAGAAAATGACGGACATTTATATATGAGGAAATGGATAAGGGAGAAAAGAAAGTGAGGCACAATATGAGAGGTGATGTAGAAATGTCCAAAATTCACTGCTCGGTCAATTAATCGGTGCAGAATGTTAATATGGCCTTCTGGCCAGATGTTCCCACTTAAGCCGAGACTGTAAAACTGTCTCACAAACCTAACAAAGCCATGTTTGTACTGAATTCACCCTACATCTACCTTTCTCTCTTATCCTCTTTTATTTTTTTTCCTCCCTTTCACAATAAGACAAGGCAGCCTTGTCAGAGACAGAGGGCAGGGCTTGACATGGCTAAAGGGAATGTAGCCGTCCCCTGCCTCGCTCCCCTCTGGGATAAAATAACTGCAAACCAAACCCTTATGCGAGCTGTCTACAACACTCCGACACATATTTGCCAAGGCTGGTAGTTGTGACACCCCTGATGGAAAAGGCTACCTCAACACATGCTGTGATAAAAGTGAAAAAGTTGGCCATGTTTGGACGAGTGGTAAAAAAAATACCCCCTGGAAAGCTAATCTAAACCTTTCTCTTCCCTTTCAATATTACATGTGAATGGCACTCCAAACCAAAACAGATCAATACCACTAACTTGACACACATTAGCACCATAAAGGCAACAAGACTACTGAGACTAGCCCTGTCAGAAAGCATTATGGTAGAGAGAACACTAAGAGGAAGAAACAGAGGACATTTAAGAATGGTGGAGGGGGGGGGGGGGAGAGAGACATGGAGATGTGTCTTCTTACCTGTTTGTTGTACTTGTTGATAGTTTGACTGCTGTATTCAGAGCAGTGGTCAGATCCAAGGGAAATGTTATCTCCGGTGCCAACAAAGGTATTGGCAGGGGGCAAGTCCTGAACTGCCTGGTGCTTTTTACCAGCTGTTGGTGACTGCGGATGAAGCTGGACAGTGGGGAGTGGCGAACTGGACTTGTAGTGCCGGGCCAGATCTGGGCTCCCCGGCCCTCCGTTGACTGAGCGGTAACGGCCCATGCCAGGACTGTCCGACAGTTTCTCGTTGACGCCATCGTAGCGCTGCCCGTTTGGTTTGGAGGCCTCTACAGTGACAATGCTGCTATACAGTGGCTGTTTGGATTTCTGTTTCTTCTTATCCTTTTTGGGCTTCTTGGACTTATCGTGCTGCTGAGGTGTGAAGAAGTCTTCGTGATCCTTCTTGCCAGCCTCATAGCCATTCTTATTCTTGGGACGGCAGTAACGGGCCATGACAACAACTAGGATAATGAGGATGACTGTCATGATTCCCGAAACTACTCCTATTACAATGCTTAGCCTCTGTTTGCTTAGATCATAGTTGGGGTCACCGGCAATATTGGTGTTGAGAGACGTGCTCAGGCTCTTAGCCACCTGGGCCTCCACCACTGTGGAATTGGAAAGAGTCTCATTAACATACACATGAACTAGTGTGGTGGTGCTCTGTGACGGCTGGCCACTGTCGTTTACCTGGACCACAAGTCTGTGGAGGCCATAGGGCTTCTGCTCCAACTTCCCCACCAGTGAAATGACCCCAGTGGCCCCATCAATCTCAAACAGCCTGAAGGGGTTTCCCCCAATAATGCTGTAGGTCAGGTCTGCGTTGATGCCGGTGTCGGTATCAGTGGCTATGACTGTTCTGACGACTGTTCTGATGTTACTGGAGGGAGGAAGAAGGGTGTAGGAGCTGTTTATTGGGAAAGTGACTGTTGGTGCATTGTCGTTTTCGTCCATGACAAAGAGTGAAACTGTAGCGGTGGCGGATCTGGGAGGGTCACCCCCGTCCACAGCTTTGACACGGAAGGTGTACGTAGTTTTCTGCTCTCGGTCAAATGACAAGGTGGAGAAAATAGTCCCAGTGTCATTCTCAATTGAAAAGATGTCCTCCTCTTCCTCAATGAAAAGGCTCATCTCTGCATTTTGCCCTTTATCCGCGTCAATGACTGTAACCATGCCAACTGGACTGTTTGGCTCTAGATTCTCTTTGACATAGAAGGTGAATACATCCTGCATGAACTTCGGTTCATTGTCATTCTTATCGGCCACAAGGACAACCACTGTTGCAGAGCCCTGAAGGGTGTTTACCCCTTTATCTTTGGCTATCACTTTGAATTCGTAGCGCTCCGTTTGCTCTCTATCCAGAATGGTGTTTACTCGGATGTCTCCACTGTCTGCATCGATAGAGAAAATCCCATTTACCGATGAGTCTAGGGAATAAGCTATTTCAGCGTTCTTCCCACTATCTGCGTCAATGGCTGCCACTGTTGTCACCCTCTCACCAGGGGCATTGTTTTCTGGAAACGAAACCTCTACAACATTCTGGCTGAAGACAGGAGGGTTGTCGTTAGTGTCGCCCACTTTGACAATAAGAGAGTTATTACTTGTCAGACTGGGGCTCCCAGAGTCCACAGCCACTATTACCACATTGTATTCCTGCGTGGCCTCATAGTCCAGTGGTGCAGATGTGTGGAGGAAATATTTCTTTTTATTCTGCTCACCCTCCATCTCACTGGCTGGTTTTAGCTGAAAGGGCACATCCCCGACCACTGTGCAGGTCACAATGCCATTTTCTCCCTGGTCGCGGTCTGACACCTGAACTAAGGCAATGGGTGTGTCCACCACCACATCCTCAGCCACATTCGCTATCCCATCTTTTAAGAAAATGCGTCCAATTTTCCGTATCTCAATAGCAGGAACGTTGTCATTCTCATCCTTGATGTTTAACACCACGGTGGCCTTGTCCATTTTCGGTGGCTGGCCTCGGTCACGGGCCATTACTGTGAACCTCAGTTGGCTCACTTCTTCACGGTCAATGCGGTGCAACACACTCAGCCACCCTGTGCTCTCATCCAACCTCAACAGCCTCCTTACTGACTCTGTGGCTGCCCCAAACACGTACTCTATTTGACCATTAACCCCCACGTCTGCATCAGTGGCTTTGAGCTGCAGTATGGGGGAGCCAGGGGAGCTGTTTTCTGGGAGGTCAGCTTCATACACACTCTTCTCAAACCGAGGGTTGTTGTCATTTACATCAGTGATCATCACCCTAAGAATTGCTTGGGAGGAGCGAGGGGGATCTCCTCCATCCCTAACACGAAGCGTGAGCTCATAGGAGTCTCTCTGCTCCCTATCAAGGGCCCCTTTAATGATTAGTTGAGGCTGCTTCTCTCCATCAGTAGTGTCAGCAACTTGCAGTTCAAAGACGCTGCTCCTACTCGCGCCTTCCTCAAATCTCCTCTTCCCCGAGTATGAATCCCCGGAAGAGCCCAAGCGCCTTGAGTTCTCCCCATTGTCCTGGATAAGCTCATATCTTTCTATTCCATTTCTGCCAAAATCTCTGTCTGTGGCTGTGGGTAGCAGATAAAGGGTTCCAATGGGTCTGTTTTCCTCCACAGACAGTGTCAGGACAGGGGAAGGGAAAGATGGGGTGTTATCATTTATATCTAAAATGATGACTTTTCCCTCAAAGAGGTCGACCCAGCTTTGAGCCGGCCCAATCACTGACACCTCAAAATCTATAAAACACTCATTTTCATCAAATATCATTTGGCACTGCTGTAATTTTTCACGGTCTATGCGCCTCTCGTTGGTGGTGAGCTCACCTGTTATGTTGTCTATTTTGAAAAAATCTGAGCCGGACTCGAGCGTGAATGTCACCTCGCCAGACCCGGCAACAATGCCCAGGTCGGCGGCTACGTTCCCTACTCTGACATCGGCAGGTCCCTCCTCAGCCAGACGGTACCGAAGCACTTGCTTGGCGGCGGGCTTATGCACAAGCTGCAGGATGAGCATGCAATAGAACAAATAGTCCACTGCACCAGTAGTCCTCATTGTTCTCCCTTTAAAAAAATGTCCACATAGACTTGAAAAGAAAAGTAAAAACAAAAATCAATCACTGCGGGAGAGGCCGAAATGGAAACGAAATATCGTTTTCATTAAGAGCAAAGCCCTCTGTTGCGGGATGCGTGAGACTTCATCCTCCGGACGACTTCCTACATCGCTCCGGCTGCAGTGAAAAGCAGCAAGTGCACAGACTGTCGTCTCTTCTGTGCTTCTCCTCCTTCGGCAGTGGATGTTAGTTCCTCTTTACTTATTTTAGTTAAAAAACGCAATCGTTAAAAAAAAAAACACACACCAGAGATGTGCGCTCTGGGCGGTGCTACAATATATTTGAATTTCATGCGCGTAAAAGCCAAAATGTTATTGTCCGAGCATCAAATCGCCGGAAAGTGAATTCACTCCATATCCAGCCGTTTTACTCACAGTTTGTGGTTACAAGCTCCTTTTGGGTGAGGCTGCAATATTCCTCTCATCGACGATATGTCCACATATGTCAGAGGATCATTTAAATGCCCGCGCAGTTTCCAAACTCATCACACGGCGAGTGTCGACTGCGCGGAGCCTGTCAACTCTCCGGTCTTGAGGATCTGAATATGAAGCAAATTACCTGTCCGGCTGCCTACTCTGCTCTCTTCCTTCAAGTCACTTGCAGCCAGCAGATGATATAGTTTTCTCCCCTTTTGCGAGCCAACTCCTCGTTGCACAACCTGCTGAAAATTCAAGGTTGCATTTAAAAAGAAAAAAAAACAAACGGGGAGGGAAAAGTGACCAAAGAAAAGTACATCCGACTGAGTTTTTAGGAAACGTTGGTGGAATTCCTCAGTGTGTCCAGCATATTCAGCCTCTTCCCTCACCTGCAGACGCGCCGCATGTGTTGGCAGCCCCTATCTGCAGCACTGTGAGAGGGATTCACAAATGATATTGCAGTCTCTCTCTCCCCTCTCTCTTTCTTTCTCTCTCTCTCCCTCCTTCTCCACCCCCTATGCCCCCCCCCCCCCCAACAGCGCTCGCAAACAGCGTCGGACTTGGTCTTGATCGTCGGGTCCAGACGCCAGCAGACAATATTTGACGAAAAGGGAGGGCGATGCCTTAATATTGTCCTTTTCATCGGTATTTTCTCGAGACATGTCTTGGCACAGTTTGTGAGCACAGTTCGGATGCTTCACGTTTATGACTCATGTTTCTGTGGGCGATGTGGCGAGCTAGCCGATGACAAATACCATTTGATTGTCTTTTACATTACAATAGGCATTTTACAGTGACATCATTATATTTTGTAGCCCATGAAGTGTGGGGATCTTTGATTGCCGCAAGAGATTCCTGTGCGACACGGAAGCGCAAATTCAAAGCCTAACTTTTACGCACTCTATGTGACGGTATCCGCTTTTAGTATGACATGAAACAGTTTCATATCTCAGTCCAGCATGCGTGCGACCCAGCCACTGGACAGGACAGGACAGGCGAGGCGGGACGGGACGGGACTGTCTGTGTGCGCAGTGCTGTGGTTTCCCTGTGGTTACTAATATAAATGCGTGTGGTCGCCAGTGGCTGTGCTCTCCGGCGCAGCGGGCTCGGTGTCTTTTCCGCCTGTGTGAGCTGTTGGCTGCTCACTTCACTCAGCACCCAAGAAGCTGAGACTGTGGCAACGAATTCATTTGCGTAAAGAGGAATCGAGGCAGAAATCCCCCCCCTGCGTGGCCCCTCTTACGATCTCAACAAGGGTTTCTTAATCGGCCACTGCTTATGATTAGTGTGCGCCGTGTGTGTCCTACCGCAGCTGCCATCCAAGTACGTGCAGTGGGTACAGTGTGTTGAACAAACACCCATGTGATGCCGGCGGTCATTCTGAACGGAATCATGCTTAAATTATCCCAAGGTCGCACTGTGCAGATAAATGTGCACATTTTCGGTGCTTATGTATTACAACACATATGCGCATTTGCACTACTGCCATAACAGAAGAAAGTCGCGTGCATGTGGACACTCTTCTATAACTTGTAATTGGACATCCTTTGTTTAGTTTTTTTGTTTTATATATAGGGACAGTGCGGCGCTGGTGAAATTATGCAGTGAATGAGTGTAATGAGAGAGTGAAGGAGTGAGGGGCAGAGCGGGAGGGGATAGGAGGGAGGAGAAGCAGGGGGAGAGTGCTAAGAGGCAGCCAGTCTCAGCAGCTGCATCTTTCTCAGACGGCTGTCTGAATTCCAGCAGTGGGTTTATCCTTACTTACGAGCGCCCCCTATCGCCAAATTAAAATCAAAGCCCCTCAAAAGGCTGTAGCAGAAATACAGCAGATGCAGATGGTAAATCCATTAATGTTCTACATGTACTGTGAGCAGTTCAATGTGTTATTTGTATCCTTTAGTTGATTAGTTGCTCTCAAAATTAACTTTGTAGTAGG
The DNA here is from genome assembly GCA_037974645.1 of Hollardia meadi. NCBI lineage: Eukaryota > Metazoa > Chordata > Actinopteri > Tetraodontiformes > Triacanthodidae > Hollardia > Hollardia meadi. The sequence continues at coordinate 12,359,710 of JBBPCS010000878.1, read as the reverse complement.
CCACAGAAAGTAGCAGCATACAAAATAACATAATATTTTTTAAATATTCAGAAGGTGGATATGAGGCAGTTTTAATGATCACAAATATATAGAACTGGTAGAAATAGAATATTTAAATCATTTTAAAGTGGGCTATAATTTAGCAGACTTTCCTCGGAATGTTATGTAATGCAACAAACATTCTTATGAGGACTTATGAGGACAAATACTGGTTTAATGAACCCACACCAATGGAGTGTTTCATTGGGTTAAGTTTTACTTTAAAGCTGCCACAAGTTTATTGGCAGTTGTACAAAACAATGTGCACAAAAACTGCAAAGGATACACACGTTATAAACAGTCAGAAAAGGAGCTAAAGCGGGTTGCTGCAGTTTGCATCCATCCCATATTTTACTCGAGTAGTTTGGATAAATAAGCCAACAGTAATAGAAACATAATAACATTAATGCTGGGTCAAAACAATCCCCGCACCAGCCACCACGAATAAACTGGATCAGACATGAATGATTCTGCCTTCCCAAGGTCTTTGAAATAACCAGTCGCACAGTGGAATTGAGCTTGTGGGCGATTTCGAGGCAGCGTTTACAATCAGAACCGTGAATATCAAGGCTCAAAATCATCTCTGAAAATCATTATCACAGATGTGTGTAGCATCGATCTCGCTCTCAAGTGGATGAGTGGCCTCAAATGATGCCAGGGAGAGCACTCGACGCGCTCACAAAGACCTCATCAGCACGATGTTTTTTTTAAAAAAGTGACTCGCATGCAATGACCGATGGCACGAAATTAAAACACGTTCTGATCAGAGATGATACACCATTCCCTCTGTTTTTGCCCCCCAAAAAAGTAATTTTCTGACTGAATTGTTTGCATATTAAATGTATAATGCAAATGTTAGCAAATGACTGGATGGCAAAATGACTGTGGTTTCAGAATACATATCTTACTTCATTTCTTTATTACTTGGGAAGAGAAAACTAAAAACTTAGACTACTGCACAGTCTGCTATAAACATAATAGGAGGAGCATTTTCTCTATTGTGTTAATGCCTAATGCTGTGACACTGCAAAATAAAGTTTGAGTTGTCTGTCAACACAAAATGACACCAGCGTTGTCCAGTGATGCGAGATTAGGCTTACACATTAATGTAGTCACAGGTTCCCTATGCCTATTAACCTTGTAATAATCACTAAATTGTTTTTATACTAATTCCAAGAACTTATATTAGTTTTTTTCATGTCTGGGTTCATTCTGTTAGACTATTGCAGCGAGAATATTCCAGCCATGCTGCCAGTGGCAACAACACGCACTCTCTATATTTATCGCAGGCGCTGTAACGGTAAAAATGTTCATATGACAATCTGCAGTTCAAAGCGATTACCCAAGAATACTAAGTGATCACACTTAGTCTGCTCATAGGCAGAGTTGCTAAATGAGATTTCAGATCACAGCAGAGGGTCTGACTCTTCCATGAATATAAATGGAGGACAACATAGAAGCGGAGACAAAGAGGAGATGAAGAAAGAGCTCTTATATAAGCGTTTCAGTGTGTTTACCTGGAGGAGAACGTATTTTACATCGAAGCAGGAGACTGCGGCAGCGTGGTGCTGGTCACATAACGTTTAGGTCTTATGATGTTCATCCTGTAAAAATGCTGTCGAGTTTCCTTGAAATGAAAAAAGGCATGTTTACTGAATCTTACCAAAACACGTTGTGTGAATCTCTGATGTCTAACAAAAAAACGGAATGTATTTACTACTTCAAATATGCTAAAAGCCATTTAAAAATGTGCAATGTTCACATCTGCGTTTGCTTGTTTTTGCTGTATTGCAATGGTGGCAAGCATTTGTGCACAAAACAAAACATGGATCCATTCATACGAACATTGTTCCACAGCGCTACTAGTGGTCAAAAACTACACAGGATACCTTGATTCTACTCACCTGTAAGTAAGACATGCTGTGCAACAACTTTGCTGAAATAGTTAAAATGCTTTGACGTAACTACCATCTCAAACGCAGCTACAATGCCAGTTGTATTGGTAGTATCTACCGTTGTTGTTAAATGCTTAATTATAGCAATGAAGGTGAGTAATCTGCCACCTCTAGCTTGGCCACACGACTCTGCGTGGAATCCCGATGCTGGTGATGATGGAGGAGCTGGTGGTTGAATGTTGACATCAGCATCAGGAGCTGGAAGCTGCACGCTGCACGTGCAGCTAAGTGGATTAATAAAGTGGATCGACGATTGGTGAGAGGAAAATTAGCTTTAGGCTTCTTCGATTGGATCGTTTTAAACAGTTATGGACACATTTGCCTCTTAAATATAGAGAAAGAAAAAATATGTAGAGGAGTAGAGAAGAAAAAGTTCTCGTTGAAGGAATGAGAAGTTTATGCAATTGTTTTATTTTTTTCACTGCCACTGGTTCTCTGGAACCATGTGGTTATTTTACTTATGTATTATCCCCTTTGGAAGGACAGTCTTAGGGCTGTTTGGAAGAAGTGGGATGCATGGCATACTAAAAAGACCAAAAACAAAAGAACA
>JBBPCS010000878.1:12343261-12357066 GCA_037974645.1 Hollardia meadi | reverse complement strand
ACCCCCCCCCCCCCCCCCCCCCCCCAAAAAAAAACAACAACCATACAGTATATGACAGTAAAACACTGCCAGGGAACATTTTACTACACTTTTGCTGTACAATGACGAGTTTTACTTTTGATACCTTTAGTAAGTTTTGCTGATAATACTCAGATACTTTTACTTCAGTAGGTTTGGAATCAGAATCAGAAGCATAAAAAGAATGTGTCTTGGTATTCGCTCCACAAATACAATATCGAAAAATATGAATTAAAAACGGTATAATAAATATAAAATTGAACAGGACTAGTGTTAAAAAAAATCACGTTTATGTGTTATTAGAACAGAGCAAATATTATTTGGTGTTAAAACCAAACCAGGGATTTTGTCGAGTTCACAGCACGTGCTCTCTTATTGGACAGCAATTAGCACCAGTCTGTATCTATGAGCATAAAACCAAAGCAAAAAGCTTTGTGCAATGCATCTTGGTGAACAACAGTCTCCCTTATCAGAGCTATCAGAGCACAGAAACAGCACCCACTCTTATCAACGTTCTGCCAACCCCCCCTGATGCTAGGGGAACAAACCTCACTCCTAACATAGCATCTATGTATGTACGTTTCCTTATCTTCCTTCCCACCTCCCTGTGTGTATCCATACGCATATTTGCATGTGTGGGCGCAAGCATTGATTCACACTTCCGATACATACGTGTTGGTCTTCCCTTGTTTGCGGTTGTGTGTCAGTCACCGTCCCTACTCGAGCCTGTGTGGAGCCCAATCGCAGTGTACTCTCTGACCGCACGGCCTCAGGAGAGACCAACGCGTTAAGAACGTGTAAAAACAGTCAGCCGATGGTGGGCGGGCAGCCAAGCCAGTCCACTCTCGGGCAACTCCTTGAAGTGCTCCAAGAGGTACTATGTCATGACATCCTCCACTTTGAACGGCAGAGAGAAACATCAGCAGGGTGTGACTCAACAGCACAGAGAGGAAGAAGCGTCCAGCACTGTGGTGGTGTAGCACAGCGAGCCTTTTCCTCTCCAACCCCCTGTGGCGAGGTGCTATTTTGAGACTCCTGATGCCTTGTTCTGCCTTCTCCCCCCTGGGCTTTGCCAGAACTGTTGAAGAGATCACAATACACAATGGAGTTGGTACAGAAAAGTTTCACAACCGCCCGGATCACTCAGGTAGTCACAGGGGGTAAATTGGACGGTGCCATGCTTTAAATATGAAGAGGAAGTAGTGTTTCTTATCCCTGCTCGCTTCAGAACATGTGAAAGTACAATCTAGTGAGATCAATACTGGGATATTTGCCATCAATATCAACACAGTGAGTGATACAGCTTGTTGGTTTGCATTATTAATCAGCATACCAATGACTATGAACCTGGAGGGTGTATTTGGCTAAAACTGCATGGGAACTGAGGATTGAATTGAGGATTTGCTTCGGGCAAACCAGCGCCAATTGTGGAAAGACAAACCAAGACAGGTTTTTTTTTTGTTTAACGTCTCATTTGAATGAAGTGTCTTTTATGCAATTAAGCTGGTCTTAGTTCGGTGAAAAAGACACTTGAATTCAGAGGGTGTACGGTTGTATTTTTCTGTTTAGCAAGGAAAATAGGTGCCAGAATTGTTCCCTTCTTGACATTTTTTGAGTTTGTTTTGTTTGCTTATTAGACTAAACACTACAAGAGGTTGTGAAACTTAACAAACTCGCCGTTAATATACATCTCCCAGCGGAAACTATCAGACTATTGCCTCTAGAGGTAGGGCCAACAAAGTGGTATTATGAGACAGGATGGGGCTGGTGCTCTCTGGTTAGCATGCTAACTTCAGCAGATATCTCTGCAACACAATACATAGACGTCTTTGACATGTCAACACTGCTGTTTCTTCACATTCTGTTGATAATGTGTCTAAAATTAGGGTCATATCTTTGTTTCTGCATTTTATTTTATTTCATATATTTCATTTAATTATTAAATGTTTGCTTAACTTTATTATCCATTAATTCCATTGTTGTAATTGAGAGGTTTCAAAGGAACTGAGCTCTTACAAGTGCTGGCCCCATTATCACTCCCATCAGAACAAGGGGCATATACATTGTGGGCATTAGTCACCGTCCCCACCCCACCCAGTCAGTCAGTCACAACTTAATCGGTGACACCAGTGCCACAGGGGACATGCTGCTCTTCAAAAGCCCCCTCAAACTTCAAAAGGAGGATCTCTGAAAGCAGCCATTCAGAAGCCTCTTTTCAATGGGATGATGGTCGCTGCGGCTGCTATGAATGGATTGATTCGGAGCAAACGTGGTCCGAGGCAACTTGTATTGTGGTAATTCCAGTGTCAACACTCGCCGCTCCTCCCCTCCACACGCTGCTTGGCTCTCATCACAGAGAAAGAGCCTTGAAAATGTGACACTTGAGGGAAGTTTGGCACAATAACCCTGCTAATTCCACCCCCCTCCCACTGCCTCCCCTCCCGCTTGCCCCCGTCAGTGGCTGTTGTTTGCATGCATTAAAGTGGAAATAGCGGCTGCATTGTGACACTCATTTTGTGTCAGCGCAGATAGTCACAGATTGCCCAAACACCCCCAACCCCACCCACCCCCCCACGCGCTCCTTCAACTTCGGCATACGTGTGGAAAATATTATGTGTGAAGGGTAGTCATTTCCAATGCATAGTTACTTCTTGAGTGCCACTGCTATGTTTGTATGTACTGTGTGTGTACACACTGAGTGTGTGTGTGCGTGTGTGTGTGTGTGTGTGTGTGCGTGTGTGTTTGCCTGTCTGTCTGGTCTGCGGTGGTGTGTTTATCTGTTTATGAGCAGCGTCGGAGTGTTTGTGTGCGCTGTCCCACTGTTTCTGCAGAAAATAAGAAGACACCTGCTCTGCGATTCGGAGCTGGCTGTCAAAAAAAAAAAAAAAAAGAACAGTTGAAAAAAGTGTGGTGGGAGCAAAAAAAAAAAAACGCAGGCAGCCCCGAGATATATCTATTCTGACTCCCCGCATCCCTCAAGCTGCCGGTAGGAGACTTCAAAATGGTTCCTCCTCTCCCTGCCACAGAGTGGGCTCTGCCCTGTCAAAATGTCTTTGAATGGAAAATACAGACTGAAAAGTTTCCCCCCTTTCCCCTTCTCTCTCTTCCTTGTTGTTTTTCTCACTCTCGCTCCCTCATTCTCTCTCCCTCTGCCTCTTCCCTCCCGCCTTCTGTCCATCCTTCATCGCACACAGAAAGGGCATCTCATTCTCTCCAGTGAAGCTCTCATTGAATGCTGCCTTTGCTCAGAGAAAAAAAACAACCCTCTCTCTCTCTCTCTATCTTTGTCTCTCTCTCTCTCGCTGGAGCTCCGCCAGAGCTCTGTGTCTTGCTGAGGTATCTGCCAGTCACTCAGAAGTCCATTTCTCACTAAAACATGATGTCTATCTCCCGGGTCCTGTCGGTAGAACAGTGCGGGTCTCGATCCCTTTTGTCAGAAGCGATTATGATCTGCGTAGCCGACAGACTTTGCAAACAAAACTTCAGTGAATTTAAAGCATCAGACTCTGGGTCAATTAACAGGGGACATCTGCATGTTGTGAGGCTAGACTTAGACAGGTATAATTTTGCTACATCTTGCCATCATAACAGCCTCTGCTCCTCTGGAAATATTTCGAACCTGGCTGCAGTGTTTTTGTCCCAATTTAGCCATCAAGAGGTCCTGATTTGAGTAAATACCAAGGCCGAATACTAATACTGATGCCATTACTTTTTTTTAATTATTGCAAGTGGCAATATGTGATAAATGACAAGACACATACATTTTTTGGGGGGCTGCTTAAGATGCTAGTACTGATATTCAGAACAAGACTTATTAGTGAGACTGGGCTCTGATGTTGAGCATGGCTCGCATGCAGTCAGTATTTCAAATTCTTCCTAAGGTGTTAGATGGGGTTGAGGTAAGGGTTCTGTGCAGGGCCAAAAAAAAAAAAAAAAAAAAATTCACAAAGCCTTTCCCAAACTGCACTTCAAGCACACAAAGACTTTGTCCATTTCTATTTTATTTTCTCAGATTGTTTAATTCAATTACATTTTAGAGGCCCGATGAGGTCATAGTATGTCATATTTTACCACAATAAGTAGAGATAAATGCTTTGGGGGTCCTGAGCCACAGGCTGTGAACCATCAATGTAAGATGTGCTTGTAAAATTTATATTGGAAGTAAAAACCAAAACAAAAAAAAAACAACAACATGAAAATGCAAAAACTACAACAAACGTGTCCACATACTTTTGTCCACATAATCAAGAATGTGAATGGTAGATAATGATGTTTAACTATAGGGCCATTAAAAATGTCATTTCACGTGTAGCATATCCGTCACATAAAAAGCCAATGATCATTAATTTCATGGTATGGACAGTTGAGAAATCTATCTGCTGAAATTTGGCCCCCCAAGGCATCTTTCATTTATAGTTAATCTAATACTTCTCATATGAGCATGTCCAAAAAAAAAAAAAAAAACCTTCTACCTACACTTTTCCCATTATATCAGGTGGTTTCATCACCTGTGGCCAGAAGGAACTACTTAATAGCCATTTTTATTTGATAATTGGTTATCTTGACATTTCAAACCAGCCCCATAATTTGTTCGTCTCTATTGTGAGTGGCTCGTTAATTAGAGAGTGTCTGTGCTTAGCTCATCATTTCCGAAAAAGGATTTGAGGTCAATGTCGAATTACACGAATGGCCTTCTTTGGACACGTTCATTAAGAATGGCAGTTTGGCCTAACCAGCCTAACATGAGAACTTTGAGCGAATCTGATAACCCTAACGCTGAGGACGAGCCTTCAGAGAGAAAGCTGATATTCAAAAAGACCTGAGGAATCCAAGCTGTTTATTTATTGAGATATAGTCTTCATGACAGAGGGTGATATGTGCTCTGACATTAGTGAGAGAAATGGAGATCCATGTCCGCCGAGTTAACTCCAAGGGAAAAGAAGTAAATGTCCTTGTGAAAGTCTTCAGATGAGTGATGCCTCAGACTAAGCCTTCAATCTCTCCACAATGCTCATCTCAGTAATAATTCATTCTGCATCCTCAGAAATGGAAAATATTGATTTTCAATGAATAACACCCTAAACCAGCATGCAGCCCAGCCTAAGATTGCCGGAAAAGTTTAAATAGTTTAAAAAATAGCACTTCCTCTCTCTCAAAGAGGCACGTCTCATGCACCCACTCCATGGTGCAATAAAACACATGAAAGTTACCGTCCAAACTAGTTATTGTTGTTACAACCAATTTGGAGATAAGTCCTTGTTGCGCTCAAGAGGCTCAGACTGAGGGATCATAATTGCTGCAGTGTTCATATTTGCTTTTATTATTAGAGACACAGCTGTCAACAATGAAGTGGCAAGATAGGCTTCAAAATGTAATTGTGGGAAAGGTTGAATATTTATTTGGCATTCCTATTCCGAGAATCTGTTTGTGTCAATCCGACCCCCCTTGTGCTGGTGCAAACCCCTCCACAGTGCAGTAAAACGCATTGGCATATATTCATCTTTGTGGGTAGTAATCCATTATGTGGCTGTATCAATGACAGTGATTTTTTTTTTTAGGATTATTGCTATCATCAGGATCAAAGCTGCCTCTTCAATGACCTCATTTCCATACACTGTGACATCCCTCTGGAACGATGGCAGACATTCTCAACTGCACTTTCCCAGACTCATATTAATCTGAAAACCTTCATACATAGCTCCTGTTTATTCAGCATGCATCACTTGGTCAACATCATCATTTTTTTTAAAGGCTCTGATTTTACTGATGTGATTAGAATTGAAAGTATAATGCTTAAACCCCGGTCCAGGATCTCTTTTGTTGTAAAGCATACGGAGATGACAGAAGGATTAAAAATACACTGTTAATTTTTGTAGATCTGTGTGCATCAGTTACAGCCCGTGCTGTTATACTGATTAGCATTTCGGAGAAAGTGTTCAGCAGGTCATGAAAGAGACAAATCTGCACTCTTCAGTGTTTGGCAGACGGAATTTAAAAATCTGATCTTGTGTGCACTTTTGGAAATTGGCAGTGATTCACTCTGGCAGCCAAGGATTGCATTTCAATGAGTTGCTTTTAAATTAACTAATGCACTGTGTCAAAAGCATTTTTTTTTTTAGTAAGTACTAATTATCTCATAAGAAAAGTGTGTTATTGTGGCAAAAGATTTGCACATGGTAGGCCTTCATTTGAATCTCTCCAAAGCTATTCTCTAATGTAATCTTTCTATCTCCCCTGGAGATGTGAAAAAAGCCCACAAACATCAGATCCGCGCGCAGCAATGAGACTGTAACATTACGCTGAAACAAACATAAATATCTTATTTCTGTCGTGTTTTCTACATCGTTTCTCAGCCTTAGTGACTGCAAACAGCTCTTCAGCAGTCCTGTCCTGTCACACACCCTCCAACTCTAAACACAAGTCATGCTGGGTAAGGCCCCGGTCAGAGAGAGAGCGTTTTTTGCAGTCAGATGCGTCTTTTTCCACCTATTTTTTGTTTTGTCTTGTTTTTTGGAGGACGCTCTGAACCCCTTCATCTCACAGCAGAAAAGCGCCCAACATTTTTTCCCCCCATGATCCAATCAGATTAATTGAGACGTGTTCCTTTTGTGGTAAGGACAATGTAACTATGTAACTTTATCAACCGTAATTACCCGATTTGAATAAGAAACAGCAGGTCTGGAGGCAAAATAGTCCGACGCTTGAGATTTTGGGTAAGTTATTTTCTAGTATTGTTCCTTAATAATAATGTGTGGTGCGCCTCGCATATTTTAACCTGCAAAATGCCTTCCGTCTGATTGGGCCCTAGCTCACTAATGCGGGCTTACCAGTGGCTAAAGTTGGCAATGTAGCTACAACTGAAATGAAAACCAATGCGAGTCATATTTGTCATTACCAGGAGTAACATTTCTAGCTTGCATGTCCTGGACCCATCGCACTACTGAAAGACCAAACTGACATCGACCCTCCATCTAACTGCCGATAAGACAGTGAACACGCCAATCCCCAAGTGCCAAAGTCATGGCTAAAATAGTAACTGTAACCTAATTACTGAAATTGTAATTGTCCTTCAAATACTTGATTATTAAAATAAATTATTAAATTATTAAAATTAAAATATCACGTTACTGTAATCTTCACTAAATGTGTCACTGGTCAACGCTGTTTACCACTGTCTGATGAATGGCTGGATGGGTGTTTTAATCTAAAACCCTGATGGTTTACTCCACTTGGTTTGCAGAGTGAAACTGTTCCATTTGCCAGACAAATGCACAAACAGAGCATTTGCCAGCTATTGCTGACAAAAAGGCTGCCGATTGTGTGCCAGGTTTATCAAAACACACGATATTTTTCAAGTATTTTTTGACAAAGCTATTAGTGGTCGAAAATACTTGTGAAAATTTGGCTTAAAATTGTGGAAATATGTGTTTAAGTATCACACAGGACAATGCCTTTGTCAAGCTTTTTGCAGTGTTAGGAGTTTTCTGCTGGAGAAACAGGCACTGCCCTTTTAAATGACTTCCCAGCGTGTTTGTGTGTGTATGTATGATCTTTTCCCTTCCTTGGGCCAGGCAGTGTCTTATTTTATACCCTCTCAAATCACTCAACTTGTTCCTGGTAGGCGCATTACCCTCCAGCCCTCACACTGTCTCTTATCTGTCCCCTCTCTCCTGGCCTTTGATACACCCCTCTGGCCTCCACCAGGTCCCCAGGAGTGCAATCTGTTGTCCACTGGTATTGATCAGGCACACAAGGTTTTGATTAGCACACTTGGCTGGATAACGGGGGCTTCACTGCATGATTGTACTCAACCATTCCACTGTCTTGTTCCTCTGTCGGCCAGGGAGTACTTCACTTCATTGGAGTCGTTGATTGGATGCACCCCCCGGACCCCTCCTTCCATCCTCTGTGGTAAAAGATCCAAGAGTCTGATTCCTCATTCACTTGACTGAGTGTTTTTGTGTTGGTTTTGTCACATGAAGGCAAGTTGAATGCGGGCAGCAATGTGCAACCCGGGAAGTGTTTGCGGCGGAATAGATCTAACTGCGGCGAGATATACATAGATGAAAGAACTGATAGTAATCACGTTTGGGGGGAAAAAAAAAAAAGTAAACCTTCCGCGTGAAAGAATTTCACAGCCGATTCAGTGAGGAAAAGCCCCCAAACAAAAGAACGGGCATGAGGGGAGATGTGAGGTCGATACGAATGTTTAATCAAGAGGGACGCTTTTTCTCATTTGCTGGAGAAAGAAGGAGAAAAGGACAAGCTGTTGGCCGGTCAGGCATTGTGACATTGTAGCTTAGGAGTCAGCCACCCATTGGCCTATTCACTGGTCAGCCAATTAGGTCTTGGCTGTTAAGGTTTAATACCTACAGTTAAGGCTACTATTGTGTGCCGCCTAATGCTATTTCAGGCTTTCACTCTGGAAGCTTTCATTAAATCCGGAAGAATGCCAGGGCTATTCACACAGAGGCTTGAGTTAAAAGCTCTGCATTTTCATATTACTTTAACTTTCAGACCCCCACCCCACATATCCCTATCTCCATGCTCATGCGAGGACACGATCCTTCAAATAAAGTCCCTTGTCAGGGCAAAGAAAGTTGATTTTCCCATTTGACTCTGACTGTTCTTCATTTGACTTTTTCCGATTTCTGGACTGCAGTCATTCTTGTCAGGTGTTGTTACAGGGTCAGGATGCTCTTCACATTTTTAAAGTTTTACAAACTCCTGGTTCTCTGAGAAATCTTTCGCTCGGGATCTTCATGTGATTCATTGACTTTCTCCCTCAAGAGTAAGCAGAGAGTTTGGAGCGTGACTTCTGTTTCATTTGAGAGGTTTCCACAAACATTTCACGGTCATCTGACTGGATATGTCCGCTCCTTGTTCCGGACTGAATCATTGTAAACAGTGCCCCTATTGAGAGTGAAACTTATCAAACAAAAAAGGCAGGGGACGGGCACTGGCACATTCCTTCAGTCGTGTTCATTAGTTGCACACTCGCTGTGATGCATGCTGTGGGATGTTGGCTGGGCTTGGCCGACCACTCAAGCACTAAGCGTATGTAGCGTAGCCTCACCAAACAGAGGGGATCTGACTCGCTCAGACTTGGCCAGGAGTCTGGGGATTTGTTGGTGGAGCCGGAGGAAGAGAAGAAGATGAGGACAGAGTGAAGGATATGCAGAGAGTAAAAAGATGAGGCCAGAGGGAGAGAGAGGAAGAGAAGGGCTGGAAGATAAAGAGAGACAAACAGAGAGGGGTGGGAGGTGGGAGACGAGTTGTTCCCCAGAGGGATCACTCTTGGTGTCTCACTCCACTGGTCCTTCTAATGTGTGACGCTCAGGAGATTGACAGACTGTGTAAAACTCAGCCCACAGGAGAAAACAACAACAACAACACCACAAGACAGACACATGAAAACGGAAACTTGACTGGGCTGTGCCGAGACTAGACTGCGGGTGGGGGAGTGGGATGGACAGCAGCACTGGTTGACATATCCAGTGCTGCACTGGTTGACATAATCCCCCCCGCCACCGCCCATCCTGCTTCACACTCCACACATCAACATGAATCTGAATCTGGGGGTTGCCCTGTACCACCTCGGTGAAGCATGTGCAGTGAAGTCTTCCTGTTTTTCACAAGGTCACAACCTGCTTTTTTACAAGTTCACATGAGGAAATGCTGTTGTCAAACGGGGTCAACCATTCTTATCCCTAGTGATGCACATAGGAGAAAAAAAAAGAAGCATTTTAGCTAGTCCTGGTCCTTCATTTATGTGCAGTGCCCCTGTTAAATGAACCAATCATAAATATGAATATGTAAAATGATAATGCAGATAGTTTTGGCTTCATTCCCCAGGTTTTGGGATCCACTTTTTTTCATTCTAGACACTGTGAAATCACTGGAAATAAGGAGAAAGTGGTATGGAGAATGACATGCAACAATGATCACCAAACTGGAGTCAAAACACAGACATTGAAGAATGTGGCCTGTGCCTTAACCCCTAAGCCACTGCATAGTCCACTGCACAGGAGACAACCCCAGTGCTACCCTTTGAAAATCTTAGGGATGTTGGGGGAGTCAATTTGCAGTCCACCCTTAAAGTCTTTTCTCTTTTAAGTAAAAAAAAAAAACAGTATGAGAATACTTCGGATAAAGCAGCTGATAGAGTGTAGCCTCTTCTTTGCGTCATTATGGTGCACCAAGCCATAATGGGCTTATTACTGCCCCCTGAGGCCACAGCAGCTGCAGTTGGTGTGAACTGCTCGAGTGGGTGTTTTTTTTCCACCATCGACCACAAGAAGCAGCAATGAGACCATTCCGCATTAAATCAACAAACTTTGACAAGCGAGTTGAGACTTATGCTAAAATATTCTTATATATTTTGGTTGAACCTACCCTTAAAGATATGGTTTATTAGCCATTGTGATTAGATTTACTTTCTTCTACTTACGTTTTTTCATGGCCCTTCGCGTCCCATCCAGACGCACAAGGTTTAATGTACCAGCAATTTAAAGCCGTCCGCGTCAGTATCATACGACTTTGTAACGTAGACCTTGTGCGTCAGGATAAGATGCGCGGGGCGCAAGCCTTTGCTAAAGGGAAAGAGATGCTTAAGGGAAGGTTTAGCGTGTCAGCCACGGACGCCAAAGGGCCCGTTGTGCGTCAGGGAAGGCGTAGCGCGTCAGCCGGTGAGGCCAAAGGGTACTTGCGCGTCTGGATATGACAAGAAGGGTGCATGTCAAAACGCCTGTATGTGACGAGCTGGGATGAGAACCCATTTCCATAGCAGTTTGAGAAAAACAAAGTGTGTTCATCACCGACTGTCAAAAACACATTAACACAAAGCAGTTTCCTTTAATGTCTTATTAGGCCTATCTTGTCCACAAAAACTGAGAATGCAGAAAGAAAGCAGGATAAGAACATTTTATGGGCCTGTCCGTTTTCCCACTGGCACACCTCACATGATATGCTTCCATATCAGGCAATGTGATGCTCCCACTCTAAAACTGAAAAATGCCATAAGCCTCCACAATCCAACATTCTCCCATCCTCTCCATCATGTCCTTGACACAAGAACATATAATGGACTGCAAAAAGGGGAGCGTTTCATTCACATGTATCTCTCAGCCTGACCTTCAGCTATGATGGAGCGAAAACAGCCGAATGAAGATGAATGACAGGCACAGTCACTGCCGTGACCCAGTGCTCCTCTTCCTGACTAGTAGGTTAATGTTGCAATGGGCTAATCCTTACTTAGGAACCATCTTCATCGCCATCATCATCACACACATTCTCAGAGCTATTAATCAAGGTTGTGTGGGAAGCACTGGACTGCGTTGTGTGCTAATCATTAGCATACATTACATACATTTTCACTTGCACGACTGAATAACAATTGGTAAGTAACAGGATATTTATGCATTCTTACAAATGCATTCTTTCTTGGGTGGGTTTAGTTCAGTTAGTTCAGCGTAGCTGCAGCGTTTTCATAAATGATTTTTATTTTGCAAATTCAGATATTTCTTTCCGAGAATTGAAATTCAAATATTCTTTTTGTTGTTATTTTATTAGACGTTTGTGTAACTCATAGAGTTATGACTACGGAGTAAATGTGTAATATATATTCAGTTGCATATTCTCCCGTTTTATATTCAGAGGCATGCTGTATCTTGTGCCAAATAATGTCTGTCTGCTGTGGATTGTCTTGAAGTGTTGTTTTTTTTTTCATGGGATTAAAAAGGTTAAATATTGACTGCCATGTGGGATTTTTCTCGACGTTGATTACGCTCTCTTTTTTCAACCTTTATTTCTTAAAGGAGGCTTCACTGAGAGGAAGCCTGTCTTTTTCAGGAATGCCCTGATCACATTTGGATAGTTACACACACCTGGAAGCTGCCCAGTAAATCCACAGTCTGATCTGCCGGCCACTAATCTCAAAGGTAACTTAGAGGTGGTAATGAGAGAGGGGCGCCTTTCACTTCCCACCCAGATTTGGGGATTTCACCAATGACCTCCTGGTAACAAGCTCGTTTCTCGACCTGTTAGGCCACCACTGCCTTAAAATGATGTGATTATTTGAGCAGTGTTAACCCAAATATTAAAACTCTTGTATGTTAATTTGTTACCTTTTGTTTAATGATTGCGTTGGGTCATCAGTTGCAGCCTGGGCTATGATGCCATTTGATCTTTTATTTGTTTGTTCATATTTATATGTCCATTTTTGGTCCAGTTCATGGATGTCTGCATCTCAAAATGAGAGTGGCCGTCATAAAAATTCTTGCACTGGGGCCCATAAAAAAAAACCAGCAGCTGCCACTGCGTATGTGTGTGTATGGGTGTGCGTGCATGCATGTGTTCAACGCCATATGTGTGTGCATGCGTGCGTGTGTATATCTCTGACACCATGAGGGCTACCATATGGGAGCCATAACTCCATTAGTGCATAAAGTCTGCTAGGCTTACTTGGGTGGGACACAGATCCACCACTATACATGCACTCGCACACAAACGCACAGAAATAGGTGCAAGTGCATTATTAAAGTATCAAACCAGACGCCATTAGTGAGATACAATAATAGATTATTTTAAACCTTTTTTTTCTGATTTGGTATATCACCATGCAGAAGTTGTGCTCTAATCTGCTGAGGTCATATTTCTGCAAAACAATGGATGTGAACAGAATTTCTCTTGCGGTGCTTTAAAGTCACAGAGTAATGGAAGTGCAGGAATCCCAAATAAAGATATAAACAGAATATGTGGGCGGCGTTCAATTGCAAAATGTGACTGAATCGTTAAAATATAGCCATTAAGTGTGGATTCATATTAAGGGGCGGAGCTCGCTAGTCCTTCCAAATCAGATTTGATTGGATTAAATTATCTCACTGGGATTTCGATATAAAAACAATAAATAAATTTTTAAAAAAAAGACATTTCACACATATTCAGCATAATTGAGTAATTACCACTAGGACACATGATAAGATTGTGGAGATCTTTATTTATCTGTGTTGGGCTCTTCAAAGTATTGAAAAAGAGCTCAACAACAGTGTGTATATTCAGGTTCCCCTAGACCATCCAAAGTCCTTACTGTCAACTGGTTTGTTTGGGATTTCTTTCAAAAAATTGTTCACAGCATGGTATAAGGACTGTGTTGAGTAAATGCTCCTGGAAAGAAAAATATTACTGAGTCACTTCCATTGTAGAAGTTGTGGAGTAGAAGTTTTAAAGGCAGATTACTGAAAATGTTCGGCAAAAAAAAAACTGTCATCACAGTCAGATACAGAAAAAATGTCTCTGTGTGATTTGGGTGAACCAGCCCTTTAATCCTTGTCATGTAATGCAGCTTTCATGGCGGTTCACATGTAAACGCACGAATACATAAGGCTCTTATCTCATACTGTAATATGAATAATTGATTTGGGCGGTGGAACATTATGTGCGAGACAATGAGGAAGCTACATGTACATGCATGCTACTTAGTTACTTACTCGGTATATACAATAAAGCATAATGATCTCTGTCTACATGTGTCTAAATCTATACAGGCTCTCTCTGTATCTCACACACACACACGCACGCATATTCTGTTGCATTGTAATGCCTCAGTGACAGCCATCCCACATGTGACAAACCTGCTTGTGTGTATGCGTGTGTTTGACACATCTTCCATCAGGAATCGCCAGCCTGCTCTGATGTGACAACGCAGCCCTGAAGTCCTGTGTGTGTGTGTGTGTGTGTGTGTGTGTGTGTGTGTGTGTGTGTGTGTGTGTGTGTGTGTGTGTGTGTGT
>JBBPCS010000878.1:12321403-12343161 GCA_037974645.1 Hollardia meadi | reverse complement strand
GTGTGTGTGTGTGTGTGTGTGTGTGTGTGTGTGTGTGTGTGTGTGTGTGTGTGTGTGTGTGTGTGTGTGTGCGTTTAATGTCAGCACGGTGACCACTCTTGACACCCAGGCACAGAAAGCGGCGCGCAGCGCAATTCAACCGTGTGTCACAAATGACTTTTCGGTGTCACATGACATACACTGACCGGGGCTGTTGTCGAGCTGGATGGCAAACAAAGCGTGCGTTGTTTCCTCATCACTTATATTGCTCAGAGAGCTCGGAGAGAGCGCAACAAGAGGGCTGAAATTGAGTGCTTTTCTGCCTGTATTGGCTTGTAGTGTGAGTTGAAACATAATAGCACTGCATCATTGCTAAATGCATGCTCGTCTGAGGAGTTAAGCCTGCCTGAGCAGTGGAGAGCAGGCCAATTACATAGCCTGGATTAAACGGCAAATCCCAGCTATAATGAGAACCAATCACAATGGCCGCGGGGTATCATAGCAACCAGCAGCACTCAGATGGTTGTTTGGGCACTTTTGTTATTGTTATTGCGATGGGGAGTACAAAAAAAGATACATCGAGAACGAGCGGGAGGGTTTGGATAGTATAAATATGTGCTGGGAGACAAAGAGAAGGGCAGAGAGTAAGATGAATAGGGAGTGGGCAAAAAAAAAAATAAAAAATACAAGAACAATACTGTGAAGTGGGTGAACTGACAGGCATGAGAAACGGGATAGAGAAGACAGACATGAAGGAAAGATACACTGATCGACTAAGAGGGAGAAAAGCAGCAAGACAGACAGAAAAAGGAGAGACAGTGGAGAAAACATCGAGGGCTCTAGAAGGAATTAGCCAGCTTAGGGGGCATTATGTCAGTGTACATAGGATTTAGAGTATAAGTCTGGATTATGGCCTTTTGCTTTGATAGAAAATGCCACCTTATAGGAAATGGAGCTGTGTTTTGTTC
The DNA here is from genome assembly GCA_037974645.1 of Hollardia meadi. Taxonomy (NCBI): domain Eukaryota; kingdom Metazoa; phylum Chordata; class Actinopteri; order Tetraodontiformes; family Triacanthodidae; genus Hollardia; species Hollardia meadi. The sequence goes on along the minus strand of JBBPCS010000878.1, from coordinate 12,342,214 downwards.
TTCGGGCAGATATCAAAGAGGGCACCCTGGTGCTTTTTTGGAATGCACGGTCTGAAGGTGGGCACTCAATCCCTTTCACTGAGGAATTCAGACGGGATTTGTAACGCCAACCACTCTGCTTCTTACTGTGTGGGGCCAAATGGACCATGGCGCACAGTGACAGGCGAGCCAAAGTTACAGGCAGGTTTACAGGCACGCAGACAAAAAAATGGACACGCACGCACGCACGCACGCACAGGGCGAGGTAGCTTTAAAATGCATTCCGTCGCTCAATTCAATTTCACTCCATTTTAGATTGCTTTGCCAAAATTTGAGGCGTAAAGGGTGCCGATAAGAAAAAGGGAACAATTACAAAGTTGAGGAAATTTATTTCAGGTTTGCATTCAGATTTTCCTCTGTTGCACAAACCCTCTCCCATTTATATGAACTTCTAATTATCTTGCTTTTCTACTTGCCCCCTTTTTTTTTTTCTCCACAATTTTCTTTTACCATACTGATGATTTTCAGGTTTTACATTGGCTGCTTTGTAGTTACATTATGTAATAGCGCAGCAGGTGTACATATCGCATGCTGTACAGGAAAATGTAGGATCCGTCACGCACAAACAGACACGCATACTACACATATACATGTGCATGTATCCTCACACAATGCTTGATCAATATAAAAATGTAGATTCCCTCTCATCCACACACACCTACTCGCATGCACACCCTGCAATTGCCACTATCCACTTTACCCTCCTGCACATTTATTGTCAGCCGCATGAAGAATATTGTGTGATTGGTCAGAAATCCTACACAGTCCTCCTACACAGTGATGTGCTGTTTTGCACCATGGAGCTCTCTTTCAGGTGCCTCAGTAAATAGGGCCATTGTGTGGAGTGCATTACCCAAAGGCTTTACTCCCATCTCTCCCTAGTGGTTTGCAGCAACTCTCATATTGGCCTCGCTTTTCACCGTTGCAGTCAAAAACATTATGGGGTTAGGGCTAGGAAAAGGCTTTATATGCTGAAAGTGGGTGTTTCAGAACACTGTAGTTTTATTGTGAAACAACTTCAACAACTTCTTGCGAAATGATTAATAGCAGAAAACTGAAATTAATTATCATTGGTCACAAAGTAATTAACGGAATGTACTATGCATGAAGCTTCTGCATGTTTTATCCCATTAACTACTAATTATGCATCAACTAGATTTTTGCCAACAACTTGCAAAGCATACTAGACAGGTTCCATACCCTCCAGGCAGCTATTGGTTTCCAGTTATTTCTGTGCCGCGTGGAAAATCACCTTGCAGAGATTTTCTTGAGATGGTAACAAGCATGTTAGCTTTATGATATGGCATTTGCAAGCAGGGACCATTTCACCTTTCTTGGCGGTGCACTCATTTGCACAGAACCACCTGCTGCACAAACATTACCCCAAATTCAATCTGCGAATATACAGTCGATGTGAAAACGATAATGTTCATGTGTTTGTTTTATTTCATCGTTTTATCCATTGGCCTTGAACACACCAGAAGGGAAAGTTTAAAGATACCTTTTGAGCATTATTAGCACTGTGGAGCAATGTTTTTTGTGTCGGGATCCCTAATTTGTGGCGACAACCAGTTTTCTGCCATTCCACCAATCAACAGCTGGTGTCGAAAGTTAATTCTCATTAAAACCTTGCTTGATTGCCACACTATGAAAAACTCACCGTAGATGCTGTCCAACATCAACCGAAGTCTCCTAGATGCAGGTGCAGAATGCAACATATGTAGGTTTAGCTCCTGCGTCAATAAAAACAATGGCGGAAGGCAGCGACAGTGCTTCGGCGATTTCAATCCACTGTTAATATGAAAATACTGATTATAGCTGCTTTAAATTTAGCGTAGCTTAAGATAAAGAAAATGGCTATCCTAACGTCTCAGAGCCCCAAATTGGCATTTTGTTGAAATAATTCTACAATGATGACAAAAATTCTCATTTTGAAAAGCTGAACTGAAAAAAAAATGGTTTTGTTGATTAAAGATATTAAAGATTTCAAAGATTTATGTAAATCATTAATTAAATCAGTTAATTTCCTGTCAAATATCTAATAGATAAACCGTTTCAGCTTTGGTGATTACAGCACATACAGCCGCTGCTTGCAGCATACACACCATTGCTGTATGTGTTGTCTACTATAAAAAATTTTGCCCATCTTAGCTCGGTTATATGGTGTTCTAAGGCATAGACATGAACTTTATGGTCAGACACAGCTACACATCACCTTTGATTACCTTCAATATATAATGTCAGTTTGCCACTATGTATTTTTCATCTCAGTTCTTTTGCCATTTAGAAAAAAAAAAAAAAGAAGGAGCAAGGAAGTCAAAACTGTCTGAACTCCCCAAACGATATGAAAGTTATAAGGGTGATGTTACCCTGAACAAGTCACCCCATCATGGCATGCCTTACATTTACACAACCCCTGAAGGCATAAGAGCTCTGATGTCTCCCTCTCTGTGCTTCTGTCTCTGCCTCACGCTGTCTCTCTCAGTGCTGCAGTTCGATGTCAAATAGAGTCAGTGCCCACGCCACAGGCCTAAGGGAACGGAGAGACTGAAGTTCGCCTTCCTGCAGTCTCAGTTCTCTCCATATTTCCCCTTGACTTATTTTTTTCCTTTTTCAAATGCAGTGGCAATAAAAAAAATCCACAGTTTACATATTATTTTAAATATTTAATTCTTTTTCTGCAATGAGAAACCCACAAGAAGGAAAACGTATTGATCAAAAGCCTAAAAATAGAACAACAATTATGGACTTTTGGTTGAAAAAAATGTTTTCTCTTGATGGGCATTTACACAATTTGTTTTTTGCCATTAATTTCTACAAAACATACAACAGTGTGGTCCAGTCCGTTCTCGTGCCCAGCTCATCAGATCGTTTTTTCACGGCTCTTGGCGTCCCATCCAGACGAAGAAGGTCCCCTGTGGCGTCAGGCAAGGCCGCACAAGGGTTTAATGTACCAGCAATGTAAAGCCGTACGCGTCAGTATCAGATGACTTGAACAGATGATATCGCGCAACGTACTGTACTTACTAAAGCGTCGCCCGTCATTTCCGAAACCTAACTACGTGGTTTTTGTGCCTAAACGTAACCAAACGTCACCATTGTTTTGTGTCTAAACTTAACCAAAGTAACGTAGACTTTGTGCGCCAGGTTAAGACGCGCGGGGCCGAGCCTTTGCGCGTCGGCTAAAGACGCTAAAGGGAAGGCTTAGTGCGTTCGCCACGGATGCCAAAGGGCCCGTTGATGCTTAGCGTGTGTGTGTATGCGAGCTGCTGGGATGAGAGTTTAATAATTACCACAGATCATTAATGTGCAAATACAGTGATGTGCATTTCAATCTACTTTGGAAGCACTATTTTTTGGATATGATGACCAGAAATTGTTTAATCAATATGAATGGTTTTCAACAGATGTCTTTAGCTTCTTTAGCTGACAATGAAAGAGAGTACATGGAAGGGATTTGTCTGTATGTGTGTGTGTGTGTGTGTGTGGAGGGATTTGTTAAGAGACAATAAAGAATGGGAGTGGGAGGGGAAGAAGGAAAAAATAGACAGTGGAACAATTAGGAACAGTGTGTTAGAAGCAGTCAAGACACAGACTGAGAGTGGCAAAGGAGTGACAAAGAAAGACTGTAAGAGTCTCGTGTGATTTATACGTTTATTATCTCTTGCACTTGTGGGTGTGAATGGGGGCTGTCATGCATGCACCCTGGCAGGTCTCCTCTGTGTGGGGAACGCGGCCAGTCCCCGGGGCCCAAAGTTTGGCATTAGCATTCTGTGCGGTAATGGGCCCCCATTTGCCGCTTGTCAACGTAAGATAGGTGGCTTCGTCCCCGCCAGAGTCCCTCCAGCTGAGCGGGGTCCAGTGTTCCCGTTGTGCTCAATGACCCCTCTCATTCTGACTGTCGATTTCCTCTCTCTCTTTCTTGGCCGCTCCTCTTATTTCATCAGTTCTCTTCTTTTCAAGCAGAAGAGCATGAAAAAAACCAAAAAAAAAAAAAAACCAGACTACAACCGCATCGCATCTGAAAAAGGGTCATTTGGTTATTATTTGCTGTGAAATAGACATTTCTTTTCTAAATGAATGGAAGTTGATCGGTCAGCGAACTTGGTCATCGCCGATTTAATCCCACACGATCCAGCGAGAGTGGTTATTTTCCTGTTTCGAGCAGTCATATGAGGGTTCATGATAGAACAGGTGCTGGTGTGTATGCAGGCTAATGAGGTACCAGAGTAAGGTTCAGAGTTCACCCGACTCTCCACCGTGGAGACTTGAGTTTGTTTGGAGCCGTGCCCTCAGCTCCGCATTGCCCTGCCCAGAGGAGACCGAGGATCATTAAGGTCTTGACCATTTTACAGCGGAGAATATTATTTGGAAATTGGTGGGGGAAAACCTGTTTGTCTCTATTTTCTAGACCTTTGAAAGGCTGAAAATTCAAACTCAGAAATTACACGCAGATCATTGAGACATCACATACTGTATGTCAAACACAAATGAACGAAAACACAAAAGTTGCCGAAATGCATTTACTTGCCTTTCTCTCCAACCAAAGACGGGAGTTATATGTATTCATCCTTCTGAAGATATTTTGTATTAAGAGTACAATTGATAACCTAAAATCCAATGAATGTCAGAGATCAATGACTCATCAATTTTGCATTGCTGATCATTAGTGTATGCTCCATAATGGCCCACCAGCTGTTCTGTGAAAGCCAGATCCTTCATAGACGGAATCGGTGAAATTCGCTGACATGTCGCCCTCATTTTGTTCAAATTAGAGCCTCTCTGTTCAAATATGTACGATGCTGGCATATGCCATATGTCTCCAAACATGTTGTCTGTAATCTGTTTGCTTATGCACATCCTCATTCAAACCTTACCTGTGATTGAATCTAGGTCACGCCGAGAAAGGAGAAATCAAAGTTTATGTTGTCTCCCGATGGCCCATTTTACAGAGTATAAAGATTAGCTGCTGGTTGATGCACTGGATGCTCTGTGAAGGTGAGGCAAGCCCTGCTGCCTGGGATCCATCGGCGCATAGTACCAAGCGACAGCCAGCCTGGTGTTTGTAGCACAAGCCAAGAGGGATTATGGGTAGTGGGCTTTAATATCTGATTTTAATTAGCAGTTTAACACAGTGATCACGCCTCATTAGGGAACTGGGGATGCTGAGGATGTGCGCGACTATGCTGGAGAGTACCAAGAAGGAGTGGAGAAGGGGGAGGAATATAGATGCTCGTGAAGTAAAAACTGTCTATGTGATGTTTTCCATATGATAAGAGCAGATTTGTTCGCTTTGCTGACAGCGCTTCTATCACCGCGCCGCACTTAAAGTCACCAGTTAATCTCAAAACATAACATTATTTTGACGCAAACATGTAAACAGATGCTATAACGTACCATATGAGACACCATATATTTAATGCAGTGCAGCTCCACCGTCCTTGGCTGGCTGCCAGGATTCATCTGTTTGTGTGAAATGCCCCTCAGCCTTGCCCTCGCATGCCACTTAAGGATTTAGAGTGAGTGTATCAAATCTGTGAATAGTCCTCTCGAGCACAGGATAAAAAGATTAAGGCATTTTAACCCCTCGAAACCCAATGCCCTCTTGCTCATGTCATCCAGGAATTAGTCTGGCTCTTTCAATTGTGTCCATTTCCTGGTGTTGATGGCGCAGTGAGGTTGTGGGATGCTCAGCGGGGCAGCCAGAAGGCTTGGCGCTGAACCAGAATGCTGTATGGCTGGGTGAAAACAGGACCCTCGGTCACAGTAATGGTATAATGGGAGAGGAGGGGGGTTTGAAAAGCTCCAGTGGTCAGCCGGTAACACACCACTGCTCTTTTTCTCCCTTCCCGGTGCTCCTTTTCTTCATCCTCGTCCCACTCATTGACTCACTCCAACTCCCCTCTCTCCCCATCACTGTCCCTGCGGTGCCAGCGGCTGTCTATATATGGTGAGATGCATTCAATCCACTTTCAATCCCCGGGGTTTAGTTCAGGGGCTGCACTCATTTTGTCAAAGGCAGTTTCAACCACCTCTCTAACCCCCTTATATTGCTCTCTGTCTTTCTTCCTCTCATTTCACCAGTTTTGAAAGAGCGCAAAATAATGCACTTTATAAATCCCTAGAGACACCTCGCAGAATAAAAAAAAAAAAACCCCACCCCAAACAGTCCTCAGGAGCAGCGCATTTGTTATTTGCATGAAAGTAAGACTGTGAAAGTGCGACGGCACTCAAGTCTCACTTAATTCCTTCGTTTTTCTTGTCTCCGTCATTTGGACTTAATACCTAAATTCAAACAAGATGTTCCTGAAAATCCCCTGCAAAGCTACATAAACAAAGCAAACAATTGGAAAGCTATAGGCATTAACAAAATGCACAGGCCCTCCGTGTGAGTAAAGAAGAAACACCAACATTAAAGTGTACAGAAACAAGTAGGGAAAGTAAAAGTGTTAATACTCTAAAGAGCCCATTAAGCCAGGGGATACATAGGAATTAGGGCCAAGATTAGTATCACAACTGGAGCAGTGGGTTTGCATCTGAACTCAAAGTAATGACCAGCGACTGAGGATGAGATCCATTGCACCAGATGTTGCTCATCTCTCATAACATGTTTGTGTCACTCAGACTCTCTCCCTAATGCCTTCACTTGATACGCACATATCCGTTCTTCCCCATTTTTAAAGGCCCTCTGGTGTGTTCCAGATATAGATCAGCTTTATCACAATGATCATCTGCATGGCGTGATGGATATCTGCCTACTTTGGTCTCACCACAGACATCTGAGAGTCTGAAATGAAAAAGAGCCATGATGTTTCTGCGCTGCCAATCCTCTTTTGTGTGTGTGTGTGTGAATACAAAACAATTGAAATCAATTAGATGAGAATTTTCCCACCCGGTGCTACGTTTTATAGCACTGGAAATAAGGATCATTCCAATTTGTATATGTTTCCATTCGGAAGAAATGGTGTCCTCACAGGATGGCACATTTTTTACTTTGAGAGTAAGGTTCTTCAAAACAAAGCATAAACATCATTGTGAAGTCAACTCCCTCTGTTGGCCCTGCAGAGCTTAACTCAAGCGGTGCTGAGAATCTGGCTGTCTTTTCTGTGCCTCATTGAGCTTGCCTTTTAACACCACCATAATTAGTTTTTACCCAGCCTCCGGCCCTAGGTGTCTGGTTTTGTGGGCCGTGTCTCTCAAAGAATCGAACCTGTCTGGCGAACAGAAACAAACTGCCCTGCACGAGTCCACTCGTTTGTACACCTCCCTACCAGATTGCTTATTGAACAGCAGGCGTGACAGCTTAAGGGCTGGAAGGGGGCAGAGAGGAGGCAGGCAGATCCACACCAAAGACAATGTTTCAGGACACCTCTAATTTTTTCATCATTTAAGTTGTCCTGTAATTAATCTGCCTGTACATTTAATTAAAAAGAAAAGTTGAGGGTGTAATTGAAAGCAATGCCTGCCTTGCGAGTCGACCTGGAGAACAATGTGAGCGGTAATGCATTGTGGCAGCGGGGATACATCACGTTAGTTAATCTGAAGTTGACCTCAGAGCATCTTGGGGAAAGAGAGACAACAGACTCTAAACCTCTCCCAAGCAACACGGACAAACTTGCATTCAACTCTGGAAATTAATCTGTCACCCCGCAGATATTCACCCATATTATTTCAAGGGCAGAATTAAAGGGACAGTCTAGATCGGTTACCGTCACCCAAATAATAGCCTATCTGCTGCTTTGCAAATTTACTTTGTCCCATATTTCGATACACCATCACACAAAACAAAAATAAACACACTGAACCAAATAGGCTTAAACGCTTTCATTGTTTGCATTGAATCCAACCACACGGGCTTAAGATGACTCATCACTACAGCAGCTCATGATCTGTTAAAAATAGGGGAAATGCACCCTGGTACCAAAAAACCCCCCCCAAAACCACTCCTCGCTCTGCATTACTGTGCACCCGCCGACAAAAATGAATAATGAAAGAAGGACTAGACCACGCACAGTCAGCTCAATTGCTAATGGCACGTCACGCTTGATTTTGGCGGGCAGCCATTCTCAGCCAAACAACATCTGTGACATGTGTGTGCAAGGAAGGGGAAACAAAGCAATTTCAGAAGTCATTTGAGCTGAGTCAGTGATGGTCCAGTGACAATGTTTTGTGCTTGTTTGGAAAAAAAAAAGAAAAAAGAAGCAGCTAGGCGGGTAAATGAGAGTGAAAGAACGACAAGTGGCAGGCAACACAAATAACACTGAGTTGATTTTACTGCATTGGTGGGCCAAGACTTGGTAGACTGTTATGCCATGCACCATGGCATATACTGCGCGCCAGTCACAGTAGAGATTTCAATACTTGTTCTTTTTTCTTCTTTTTTTTGTGCAAGTGATTGAACAGCGTGACAAAAAGTTGGAAACAAGTTCAGGAAATTCTCTGATAACTTATAGTAGATGATTACACTACGGCTCACATTTCCTGTAAACTCCATAAATGTAGGCGCTCCCTTGATCTCTGTGTTTACAAAGATACATTTATACAGACCAGGATATACATTGTGTCTATATATATGTATGTAAATACGTATACGTATTTGTGCAATAGGCATTGATATTATATGATCTATCTAATTTAAAATCGGTTCTATAAAGTACATAATAATAACAAGACCGATATCGGATCTGCTCCACAACTACTGCTCTCATTAAATTAATTAATGCCATGTTTTCAGCATACTTTATGATTGACAGCCACAATATTTCTTTATCTTAATATAGCAAGTGGATCTGTATATTTTACCCCAGATAACCTTTATTTTGTTGGTCTCTCAATTTGCCAAACTGATATCTTCCTAACAGGAGAATATGGCCACCAGTCTGAATTTGTTAACCAAGGATCAGCCCAACAACTACTTGATGACCCCATGCATCAAATATCATATACTAACCAAAGTGGAATTAGGATTATCAACATATAGCTGGCTACAGCATGACAGGCAAGCCAACCAAGCTACATGCATGAAAATGAGCACACACACAAAAAAAAAAGAAAGGGGATGGATTGACTGCTCCTACCAACAGCTACCGCAGCTCTTGTTTTTACAGATCATGACATTGATAGAATGGATGTGTCGCTTGCTACTGATACTGATTTAGGTTTAATGAATGAAGTCCAGCATATGATGTTTAATTATCCGGTCTGTAAATACCTTGCAGGCAGCTACATTTTTGCAATAAACAAGCTCACATCTGTCTAGTTGATGGAGAGCTAATCTAAAAAGGTAGCTGATGACCAATATGAAATGCGTACGGAACCAAATCTAAATTTACTGACCCAACCTGAGCTCATAGGCAACTGAATGACGTACATTTGTCAGGTGACCAGAGACGTAACTCTAATTTGATGCTCTATTTGTGCTGGATGTTTATGTAGGCAATTGTTTACCACAAGCACTTGGTTTGCTAATGTAAAACTGGTTGATGAGGTCGTTCTGGTGTCCCTTAGCCCCCTAGTGGACAAAACTAACTTAATGCAGCTTTAAGGAACCACAGCAACATTTAATAATTGACCACTGATCCCTAAAATCCAGTTCAGATAACGAGTTCATTCCAAGCTACATTTGGAAGTGAGAAAAATGAAATAAAACAACGTTTGAGCATTCTAATTGCCAGGCAATTACTGTGACTCCCACATTCCTACAAACAGCCCCAGCACAAGCCATGAGTCATTAGCATCAATTTTAAAGGCCGAGCACTTGCACAGAGGTGGGGTGAGGGATAATGGGTTAGGAGAGGGTATGTTCACCTGCACTCAAAGGTTGTTAAGAGGGTTGACTAGGAAATTAAGATAATTAAAAAATGTTGTTTCATACACCGAAAACAAGTCCGGTAAGACAAATAAATATTTCATTTTACTGTTATTTGCCTACGCACTTTGCTGCGTTGACTACATTGCTCGAAGGGCATCCAAAGCAATCTAATTGCTAAACTAATGACTTTGATTACAGTTTGTCATCCTTAGTGTCCCAGCCACTTGTAGACGACTCTATCATGTGTTTGGTTAGCTGTTAGGACACTCACATAGGCTTCTACACACGTGTGTGTTTGTGTGTATGTGTCAAAGATCTTTGTTCAGGCTGTTCAGTGTTCTTGCTCATGCCCTCCACCCTGACACCACTCTCTCCTGCAGAGAAATATTGTCTTTATTTTCCATTGTTTAATCAAGATTGTGGCTGGGTTGAGTTTAATTAACCCAAGTCGGCGATAAATGTAAATGTCTGCCAGTGCTACAGCATAAAGCTTTTATGAGGTAGAGCCCTTTTCTCTGAGGGGTATAAAGCAGCTTCATGCTGACCCGCTGGTTCTGGAATGGCCCGACGTTGGTAATGAATCCTGTTACGAGATAAGGAAAGCAATGGGAATTTTGCTTGCAAGTGATATAATTCTTACTTATATTTCACAGATGACACCTTACAACACAGTTCTATTGTGGCTTGTGACTCAATCTAGAGCACAAACAGATAAATAGTGTAAAATGTTGCAGCATGACAGAAGATAGTTTTCTAATGAACTGAACCTGGTTGAAAATAATACATTTTACATGCTAGTCTCAAGCATCTCAAAGCAATAGTTCAGCTTTTAGGGAATTGTCTACACCATTCTCATATAGCTATGCAGTAAATATTTGGCCAGCAGCCAGCTTAGCTTAACACAAAGATTGGAAACAGAAAGAACTAGTCTGGCTCTTACCAAAGGTAACAAAATCTGGCTATTAGCACATCTAAATCTGGCTATATAACATGTCATATCTTGTTTGTTCAGTCTGTACAAAACCAAATTGTAAATACAGAAAGTTGCAGCTTTATTTGGGTTATGTCAGGGTTGCCAACTCTCACGCTTCTGGCGCGTGACAAACGTTTTCATCTTTAGCCTCATGCTCTCACACTGCCCGAGCAATTGTAATGCTGAAAGAGCAAAACAAATGATAGGCAAAGTAGTGAACATTGAGTTTAAGCTACTTTGTAACCCCAGATTTTCAGAAGGTTCCTACATTTGGACAGCTGCTCAAGCTCTCAAGCTGAGAGCCCAGAAGGCGATCAAGCAGTCCAGTCACTAGTGATGCATCCTGCAGGCGGTTTCAGTCTGCTGTTTTTGTTGGCTAAACTGGGGAAGAAGTACAAGTCGGGTGCACTAAAGCGTAAGGAGCAAGAGCAGAGGAAGAATCTCGTGGCGTGATGCGTTCCACTTTCACTTCTCACTCTTAAGAACTCAACCTCCCTGTCTGGCTGCTAGCTCCACTACTAGCCGATGGAAACGCAGCTAGCTCCGTGCACGCAGCTGTGGTCAATATGAAGGAGAGCAGCCGTGATGACGTGGGGAGTGTGGATGAGATAAATGAAGACAAACACATTCAAAGATGTTGGAGATTTTGGATTGTGGACATTGGACATATCATGCAATTAGCGTTAGGCTACAGTGGATTTCATGTCATGTAATCCACAGACCTTGTTGTTATCTGTTACCCACCTAACGTAGAGCTCTGTATAGGTTACCAAGTGACAGCAGAAGAGTCGTGTCTTCTCATGTTAGGTGTTTTTTTGTTTCTTATTGTTAATTTTGATTGGAAAAAAACATGTCTGTGACATTTATAAGTGAATAAACCAGTGCACCTGTTATTGGGTTTGTGACTCTGATATTGTGAAGTTGTATTTCCAAAGTCCAGGGCTGGTGGAGTCAGGTTAAGTCTTAGACCTAAGATCCTCGTCATATGTGTCAGGTGCATACTTTTGTCAAAGCATAATGGTGAATTGAGTCCAAATATGTGATTAAGTGCATGTGTGCATGCATGAGTAAGCCCTCACCATCAAAATCTCACTCTAGCAAAGTACCCAAAGTTGGCAACCCCTGTTATGTGCCCGACTATTTCCTGGCTGGGTGCAGTTAACTTCCCGGAGTTTTGTTGTCACCGTGAAGTTGCCAGACAACCAGTGGATTTTGTTACCTTCAGAGAGCCATGCTAACTGTTTCTGCCTGCTACTAGTTTTTATGCTAAGCTAAACAAACCTGCTACTGGCTGCATTTAGCTATATATTTAACAGACGGAGAGTGACATTGTTCTTCTCATCCAACTCTAAACAAAAAAGGGAATAAGCATTTTTCAAAATGTCAAACTGTTACTTCCACCCGCCAATTGGATTAACAGGTGAAAATGCTGTGTCAAGTTTGTGCTGTTGTCACACAGTATAATCCTATTGGTGGCAACAATGCCGCATTCATAAAATCTGTATTTCAGAGGCTCACTAAGACTTTTTCACTAATTACTTGAAATCTTTTTTTTAAATGAGATTTAGCCTCTTGCTCAATCTCCCAACCCCATGTGCAGATTTAAATTATAGATCAAACTTCATCTCAAATGTGGTCGGACTGAGGATCAAAGCATCATCTTCTCAGACAAAAAGTGATGTATGTTCCTGTCGGTGCATGACTGGACTGTCTGCTTACATTATTACTACCCTGCTGTAAGCGAAAAGTGCAGTGTGCATTTCGCTGTGTGATCAACCCTGCAAGTCATGTCTGGACTGCAAGACCAGTGTTTATCACAGCTGGAAGAATGTGGCCATAACACTGCCAGAGTCAGGGGTTCATTTCCCACTAACAGCAATGGTGACAAAACAAACAAACAAAAATCATGGATTTATGGTACTGCAAAGCACTTTTGGTAAAAACATAGCTTATAATCATGATTCCCCGTTCTTCTCCATGGGCGTGTTTTACTTTGTTATATTTATCAATAATTGTTATTATATATTTCCTATCGATAATTCATAATCATATTCTGGTATAGAGTAGCAGTAGTTCTCAAGTAAAAAATGATTTAGCAGAGGCTGTTCATGTTGTTTCTTACCTTCCTCACCTAATTGCATTCAAGTTCCCCAATAATTTGTCTAATTATGCTCATCCAGCATCCCCTGGCTCCTATCAAGCGGTGGGGGAAGCAATAAAAGGAGAGGAGTACAGTCCAAACTTGAGTATATGTCTTTGTGTCTGACTCCGTTTCTGTCCCTCTCTTTGTGTGGTGACATCAGTGTGATTTTTTTTTTTTTCTAATCATGGGAAATGGGATATGCCTAATAGCCTGGCTCAATCCTTGTCTGATAAGCATTTAACAGCAATCTCCTCCGTTCAAGTCGTCCCATGGCATTTGGGTTTATCGCCGAGGTTGCAGCTAAAATTTGGTTCACGTATGACTTGGTAACATTTCAACACAGTGGCACTCATTCACTCACTCACTCACTCACTCAGTCACTGACTCCCACCCACACCCAAATGCATTCGATGGCACAGCGCGAGAGGATTATGATGGCTTGAGAAAAAAATATGCAGGTTCATGCTGCTCTCATCCTGCAGGCCCTCACACATGCTGACCCCCTGTGAGGAACTCAGGCCTGGCAGTGCCCCGTGGTTCCAGCCAGACAATACTGAGAAATTGAGGCTGGCCACTCCCCAGGTGGGCAGTACTTTTTAGGAAATATAACAAAGTTGGGCATCACCTTTTACGGAGAAGCAAAAGAAATGAACATTGCATGTAGTGTATATATCTAAGGGATAAAAATTCTGCAGCGTGCACGGCAAGTAATTTTTTCTCCCAAATGCATGTTGACTGACAGCATTAGACCCGTTGATTTCGGTAATGGAACATCTTTTCTACTTAAGTTTTTAAAAATCATGGAGTGGTCTGGAAAACAAATACTTGAAACACGCTGCCAAGGGGTCCAAGATGGTCAGCTTAACAGCACTAATTAATTAGTAGAAAGGTGTCATCCACTCCATTCTGCCCTCAAGGTTTTACTCATCGTGTTAATGGAAACTTGTAAAGCATATTGGATATTAATATTTGGAAAATAATTTGAAAAACCAAGGCAATAAAACTGACTCTGTTTTGTTTCACAAATGTTTCACAAATCACCAGTTCACCTATAATTTATGGAACCATAGCAGTTTGAAGTTTAAGTGCCATTCGTCTTTGTTGTATTTTCATTTGCTGCTTGAGTATTTAACTTAAGAGTCCATTAAAGCTCATTTGTAATCCTGTTGGATGTCGCAATGGAAGCATCCGAAACCCTACAAACAGGTAAGAGTGCTTAGTTAAGCTATCATGCTGTTTTATATATTTTTCCTCACTGCATCCTCCTAGCTGCCTCTCTTAAAGTGACTTAATGACTCTTGGGGCCTTTTTCACACCCACTCTTGCTGCTGTACTTAAAATCAGTTTTGGGAGTTTCAGGCAGTCAACTTACCTGAGGCTATTACTGCTATTTTTACTTGCCAAGTGCTTGCCACTGCGAGACTCATGTCTCATCTCCAGTTTTCCTTTTCCGGATGCCTCTCTGGTGCTGCTATTTGATCAAGGCTTTGTCCGTCAGATTTTATTGGTTTATTCTGGTGCGATGGGAATGAATGAGAAACAGGCCTGTGAAAAGGTCAGGAGTCAAATGAAAAGTATGAATATTTCTTTCCTCTGTTTGCTAGAATGCTATTGTGTGATATTTGGAATGTTTCTTGAATAATTCATGTGTGACTGGTGACAGTCAAGTAGATTGTTCATGTAACAGCTCACTGTCAAAAAAGGTTTAATTCGTCAAGCAACCATTTCATAAACAGGAAATTTACTTGTTTTGTTTTCAATTGAATTGTAAAGTTAAACAGCTAAAAATGTGGCATCAGAGAAGGATTACGCTAAATCCATCTCCAGGCTGTTCTATCATGTCATGTCAGTGCACACTGGGGGTGAAGCAGTCATTTTTTTCTCCGACTGTAGTCTCCACACCAATAACAAAATTGATCTGTCTGCATCCTGCAGCACTTCAAGAGTAAATATACACTTTATTCTCTTTTTTCCACTCAGGAAAATTAAAGCAAGGAGGCTGTGCGAGAGCTCCCACACATCTCAGAGCATTTCTTTAAAAGGAAAAAAAAAAAAGCTCTGATCTGAGGCAGCCTGCTGGCTACATAAGCAGTTCATGAATCAGGATTGATACAAAGGCTGCATTGGCTTTAAAAAAACAGCCGGGAAGCTAGAGTGAATATGTGTTAGTTCGGGGAATCACGAGATTTGTCGCTGTTGTTGTTTGTGATTATCATTTTTGCCCCAGTCTGTCTGCCTCTCCAGCCCCGTAGCCAAATTTAAATGTTATTTTTGTACGTTTCATGAATATCACATCAACATTTAGACAATACAAGTCATATCTTGATCAGATTACATGTATATGAGCTGACTTTCTTATTGGGAGGTGCAGGGGTCACCTGTGTCTAGCAAGCGTGTCAGATGCAAGAGATTCAGCTCTCTGCGCCGGCTAGGTGCAGACTCGCGTCTTGGCGGCGTCTCGCGGCCGTGAATGCAACGTTAAGCATTTATTCACACTTCGAGTCTATTTTTACGACAATATGCTTGTAAGCATGAGGTTGAAAGCCAATATTCAAAATTTATCTACATTTCGCAACCTGGTGGAGCAGATTGTGCTACTGTTTAATCCCACAGACTTTTTGTCCAGCAGCACACAGAAACTCCTTGAATACTGAGGAACTGCAGTGTTTATTCAGGGGCAAATCTACACTAACCTACACTCTACATTTACTGCCACAGGGCAACTTCACTGCAAACCTATCCCTCTGCTCTGATCACCAACACACACCTGAGTGCAGCCACTGGTACTGGTAGATCAGGAACACTCACACATGTCAAAGGAAACCCATACACTGCACAGAAAGTTTAGCTCCTTTCTTTGCTGCAGATGCTTTGAAATTTGCGGGCAAGATGGAATCAGTATAGCTAAATGCTTCAGTGTCGCATGAACAGTGTCATCACGCGAGCGTGACGCTGAGTTAATGGCTGCGACCTGGACATGGGGTCAGCGTTGGCGTGCACAAGGTACCCTTTGGCATCGGGCAGGGACACGCAAGGGTTTAATGTGCCTGCAATGTAAAGCTGTCCACGTCAGTATCTGACGATTTGAACAGATGATGTAGCGCGACATACTTTCCAAAGCGAGGAAGTGCCAAGAGGGGCGGAGGTCAGGGTTGAGTGGAGGGTCACACAGATGATTTTTACCCAGGAGACCGGCATACGCAGGCCGTTTGAAACCAAGTGTCACCAGTCATTTCCTAAACCTCACCAAGTAGGTTTTGAGCCTAAACTTAACCAAATGTGACCAATGTTTTATGCCTAAACTCAACCAAAGCCTTTGTGCATCGCCCAGAGACGCTAAAGGGCAGGTTTGGCACGTCGGCCGGCGATGCCAAAGGGTCTGAATAAGATGCGAGGGGCACATAACGCCTACAGGTCGCAAAAAAGACCACTGTTCGAGACCATTTCCAACAAATCAGCTCATTTTAGTGACTGGTGGGACATTTTGTAGCCATCATCGTGGCACCAAAAGCGGAAATTTTAAACATGTCAGGAGATTGTCCAACCATGTTTAATAGCAACTAAAATGGATAATTTCAAGGAGACATGAGGAGAGTTTTCAGCCTTTTTATACTGACTAACCCCCTGCATTCCGGCTGTGACACCCGAAACTAACTGCTTAAGCCTGACCAGACCTCAAGCACAGCATTGCTTTATCATAAAATTGAAAATTCAAACATAAAACATATCAAATGTCAAAGTTTCAATATTATCACTGGTTTGCAGAAATGTACAGTGCCAACATTTATTCTGGCAGTTGGGTTTGCCTCTCTCACTGACTTTCCTACCATTTATCTAAACCCCTTACCCATAGATTAGATAATTATCATAAACACCCCCTTCAAGACCTCCTAGAACTCATAACTGGATCTGTGCCTTTATTTTCCAAATCAGACAAGACCACTTTGACTGGTTGGGGGGGTTCAATCTCATGGGGATCTGATTGGGCAGTAATTGAATTTGAGGGGTCAGATCAAATGCACAGCTCTTCCCCTTGACAGCTACGATAACCTCCCGAGAAAGGGAAGAGAGGAATGCGAAGGCAAACCCCGCAGCAGCAGGAAAGATTAAATCTAGCAGGTATGGAGTGGGGGCCATTTACTGCACGTGTTTGGGTTGTATTTTGCTCGCACGGGGGAGAAGATTATGTTAGATGCAGTTGATAGTATGCAGAATGGAGGAAAAAGTCAAGATCTTAACTTCATGTCGCCTCTGACTAGATGGGAGAGCAGGATTCTTAATGGTATCGCAGGGTCGAAGCATGTCAAATCAGTTTATCTCTCTTCATTAAACCGCCTGAGCCTATTACCAGACATGGCTGCATACTCATCCCTTTAAAGTCGAGAATGTGACCTCACTGTTCACTGACCATCATCAGTGACAGGTTTAGGGGCCCCCAGTATATATATTATTTTGAATAATCTTGGCCACAGGCTGGGCAGAAGTCTCTGAATGTCCCTGTGATCTTCATAAGCCCACTGAATTGCATTTTGGTGTGTTTTGCAACACCCATTACCAATTCAAGTCAGTGCTGTACCTCTGGTGTCCTTGTTTCAGGATGCATCATTGAGTAACTCGATGTTTATCAAATGGAGTTTGTTTCGAGGTGTGTGAGCAATCAGGTTTTCTAATTAAACATGCCTCCATTAGAAAATAAAATGTTTGCATTACTGATTAGTATCAGTCAGCCTAGCGAGTATCGGAATATGGAGTTAATTCAGTTGGAGCAAGTCTCACATTTAACCGGGAACTGCTCCCACTCTCATATTGAATGGCTTATATATGGTACCATTGTCTTGTGCCTCCCAAAAGCCTCCTCTCCTGCATTAATGGACACGTGCAAGTTTAAAAGCATTTCAATCAATGAGACTGAGTCTTCTAATGGGGCTTCCTTTCAGGAAGGCGAGCTGAAATATACGTTTTCATTACAAGGACCAGATTGCAGCGTTCACTCGGCGCACGCAGTCCTGTATTGAAATGAGAGGTGTGCAGCGTGACTACCAGGGAGAGTAAAAAGCTTCTGAGGGATTAAAGAAAAGTTAAGATGGATACATTTTTTACTCGTCACCATCCCGTCTTTGATTCATCTTTTAATGAAGGGAAGAGAGTGGTAGAGGAAGCTGATGATACTGATGGCTCCCATACCTGATAATGTGCCTGATGGTGTCAGTGCAGATGATGAATAGATTGAAATAATGATTATGATTTGATTCTGAAATGGAGACCACAACAATGCATTGCCCAAGTTGTAAATCCCAACCTAGTAAAATGACAAACCACAAATGGAACACACAATCATTTTTTCTTGTACATATTTCACAACCTGTTTCAACAGGTCATTAAGTCACCCTTTATGCAAAGCTAGTGAATGGAATGTATTCAGAATGTATGAGCTGTTTGCTAGCCAAGGCACGGCATGTATACGAGCTAATCTGACAGGAATTTAGCATAACACTCCTCGACGACTCATAGAATTATCAATTTAAAGCACTTACAAAAACTGTAAGAATTGATAGTTATGTAGCCTACATAACACTCATATTACATTCTAATTTTCCACTTTTTAATATATTTGAAAATAAAAAAATAAAAAAATAGAGAGACAGACCCATGTTTGACATCATTATTACCCAGCAGCTGTGCTACAGCTTCAGTAGTACACCATAATAAAACCGGAAGTAGCATAATAATATTACAAATATGTTTAGTTATGAGTATGATTACATATGCTAAGCTATGCTACATATGATCATTTCAGACAGCGCTGTGTACCTTCCTGTTGTAGCATAGCAATTTTCTATTTATATTTTTAAATAAAGAAAAAAATATAAACTGGGAATATTTGGGGGGGAATTATAATATATATTGGGGGAGATCTGCCACCCCCCAATATATATTATAATTACTGCCCTGCCTTGTTATCATGGTCAGGGAAAAATAAGTTCACACTTTGTTAAAAACACAAATATGTATCACTGTTGTAACTGTCTGCAAACCATTGCTCTTTTGTGCAGCAGTGGTGGGAGGAGGTTAGATAAAAGTGGATGAGGACACACGGCAAACAAGTTGGGTTCCTTCATTTTGGCTCTCCATCCCCACATCCTTGTACCGAACAGAAAAATGCACGAGCACATAATGAAAGCACATGGGGAAAATTCACAAATTTTCATTGTCAGAGCGCACACAGTTGGCAAAGGCAGGGTTTTACGGTATTTCAATTCAGCAAGAAAGAGAAGCAATACGTGCCAACGCATTGTTCCATCGGGGTCGCAAGCGTGTGATGGCAAGCCATTAGATTCTTTGACGAGAATAGAACAGGTGTTGTTTAATCAAGGCGGTGTGAGAGCACAGTTCGAACATAGCACAATTAAGAACAGCAAAATGCTCAAGTTTCACAGCAGGATTCCTGCTTTTCCTCATGTCTGATGTTGAGAGTGTGCAGATGTGTGGATGCTTGTGTGTGTAACTTCCTTCGCTCTCATCCACAAACTTTTTCTCTTATTGTTTTATATCCAGCGTGTGGAAAGTAAAGAGCTTGCAAAGTGATTCATGTTAATGACGTTAGCACGTTTTGTTTTTGCAATATGAAAATATCTCCATTAGGTATAATTATAAGTGGATACGTTTCAATTTCCCAACTTCCAGCAAATATAATTAATCAAGCTAATTTGTGACACATTTAATACACTTGATATTGCCTTTGGTAATGAATTGCACTTGAGTAAAAAAATTAATTACTCTTCCCTATTGTGGTGTGCAAATATGGAAATAATTTAATTAGGTTTTGGGACCCGTTGCCAAGCCTTTTGTTGCACGAGGCTTCAGGTTTTAGTGGGCTTCTTTAATGCAAATTTAGCCAATAGAAGAAATATTTTGTTCATATACTGGAATAATGGTGCATTTAAGCAGTACCCTACAAATTAAAATAAATAGGCTGCATGTATTTTAATTTCTTTTTTCCCTTGATGTGTCGAACATGTCCTAAAACCCCTGTACAGCCATATTTCTTCCACTTGAACTGGACGTATTTCTGTCTTCCCAAGCAACTATTATCACATTTTAGTGGTTAAGTACACAGGACAACCATTGACTGGAGGGTGCATCCAACTATAGATCGATAGATGAACCATTTTGTCTTTCCTTCAGTCCTCACATTTACTACCAGTCCTCTGTACATTTCAAGCAGTGGTGCCTTGATAACAGCAGAGGCGAGGAGGGTGCCAAATTGTATAGTTTGCCTTTTACCTGGCAGAGATACTTTACGTCTCATTACCATCAGAGATTTTACACTTCTGGAAGTTCACCTGCATCCTGCGGGGATTAGGATGCTGTTCTATTCTGATATCTGACTTCAGGTTCCGCTGTTGGTGAGTGTCAGTGATAAAAGTCCTACATCATACTTATCACACATGCTTTTACACTTATTAAAGTGCTTATTTGCACCATACTGTCAGAAATGTGATTGCTGGAATATGATAATGTAATTTACACTTTAGATACTGTATACAATTTTTGATTCCCATAGGATTAACATATGAACTACAATTATCATAAATTATCATACAGTCTGTGTATATAAAAATAGGACTGTGAGAGATAACTGCACACTGAGCTTGAATGTTATGAAAAAAAACATGTCTCCATTTCAACTGATACAGTGGCTGCCAGCCTCATTTGTCTGATTCATCAGCAGCATTGGCAATATGACCAAACAGGTCACTGTGTCCCCCTCAGCTGAATTCTTTACCTCACAAATATATATATATATATATATATATATATATATATATATATATATATATAACA
>JBBPCS010000878.1:12295244-12312469 GCA_037974645.1 Hollardia meadi | reverse complement strand
CACTCACTCACACACACACACACACACACACACACACACACACACACACACACACACACACACACACACACACACACCTACCTTTCTGACTATCTGATTGACAAGCATGGCAATATCAAACCATATTCCTCACGACAGCCATCAAGGAGGGGGAAAAATAACTTTCCTAAACTAGCCCAACCTGAGTTCAGAGAGATTGATCAGCGAAAGAAAGGGGGTTAGAAAGAGAAATGAATATCACAAACCTCTGACAAGTTCATAAATCTGAAGCACAGAAGGGGAGAATGTAGCAACCAAGATGCCATTCTGGCTTTTTTTTTTTCTTGGGTGACAGAGAAGGAGAATACAAGGAGAATACATTATCGAACATTATAGGCGGGTGTGTTAGAGGCTATCATGGCCAATCATATTTGTTACTTTCATCTTCTTTAACCACATGTCTTCCCCCGTCATGACGCACTGACAGTGTGAGATCCTGCCGAGACTTTTCCTTCTCACTATTGTCTGGGATGTGCGGAGTTGCAAACGTGAAGATATATGAATATGCATGACTCTATTTAAGTTTAAAGACTTTTCTGGACATGCTGAAAATCCTGCTGTCACCATGTTTTCTTTCCGTAATAGTGCACAAATTTATTTGTCATAACAGAAAATAGAATTAAAAATGCAGCAAGGTTGCATGTCGTATATTTTGTATTTCTGAAATTGTATGTGAAAAAAGTGTGATGCTGGTAACTATCCGCTAATACATTCCGATTTTTTTTTAAATTCTGGCAACACGACTATAAAATTGAACCCCCGACAATCTCTATCACATTGCGTGGCTGATCAGCATCCTGGTTGTCTATCTTTAACAGTAAAACCTGTGCAGAATGATTAATTATAAGACGTGATTGATGTGCACATAAGTCGGCATTTCTGTGGTTATCTTGCAACAGTTTGGTGCAGGTTGCACAGAATTTAGCTACTCATGCGTAATTTGTCAGGGCTCAACGTCACTCCAATTAGAGCCTGCAGATGGGACAGATACCTGCTTTCCTTAGATGGTTGACTGAATTACATGAGCGTTAAAAAAAAACTATGCTAGGACAGGCAACCACACACCGCTGTATGAAGTAGTCATTAGCGAATGGTGTTGCCATACCAAGCTCTCCAATATGGCAGACACACTTGTGTTAGCTTGTAGCTTGCTAGCTTAAACTTTTCATAGTACATCTTAATTAAAGTAATTTGTGACCTTATGATGATGAAACTAATCAGATATTTAGTGTGGCATGAAAGAATAAGGTTTCCTAACATGGAAATACACAAAATACAGAAACTGTGCTGTAGTACAATACTTCAACACACTAGCTGACAGTCACTATGTGTGTGCCAAGTGTGCAGAGAATCATTGGGGATGATGAACAGGTGGTTTGCATTGCGGCGTGTGTATCAGTATAATGTAATGCCTGAGTTTTTCAGTGTGCCGCAGCCTGGCTCTCTGGGGTGTCCCTTACACTCAATATTGGTTGTGTATACCTCCCCAGTTTTCTGTGTGAATTAAATATCTCTTGTCACAGCTGGAAAGCAGTGGCATGCTATAAGCTACAGCTAATGGGCCGCGGGAGATACGGTGCAGCATGCAGGCAACATAAGTGGGGGAAAGCGTTAAGCTGGATTTGCTTAAAACTTGTTTTTTACAAGAAAACATATGACAAAATGTATGTGATTGAAACGGTAACTTTTTGTATTCATTAGACAGCAGGTATGAAATCTTGGGTATTTTTGCATTAGTGTACTATTCTTAGTCATTCCTAATGCTTCGCAGTCACCGCTTGCCGTCACTATGACAAAAGTTGGATTTTGAAATTACTTTGATATGATTGAAGCCCTGCTGCTGCTGTGTTTTCATCCGAATGCTTTTCAGCAATCACATCTTTAAATAGAGCCATTATTACAGGGTTAGCATCTGGGCTAACCATAAGAACAGGCTCTTTCATCTGCAGGACTACAAAGTGATTGCACAGTAAATATGGAGTTAATTTTAAAAAACAGAAAATAAAAAACGCTCCAATTGTTAGATTACCAGAATGTTAAAGTCTCACTATTAATTCAAATTTCATATTAGTGTTTACCCTGACACTGTGACCCTTTGTCGTTGTCACGCTAGACCACATACCCTGTTCAGGGTCACATGAGGGTGGACCCTATCCCAGCATGCACTAGGAGGCAGAGTTAGGTACATCCTGAACAGGTCTCAGGTCCATCACAGGGCTAACCCATACAGACAGACACCCATTCCACCCACATTCACACCTATGATCAATTTACAGTTTTCGCTTCACCTCATCTCCAATCTTTGGACTGAGGAAGGAAACCCACGCAGACTTGGGGAGAAACTCCATATGGAAATGGAAAGTTTCAGATCAAAGGTTAGCAGAAGTTGGGGTAAAAAAAAAAAAAAAAATACTATTGGGCCTGTATTGTTCCTCTTGCTGTGAAGTCTGCTGTGACCTGTTTAGTGCTTTATTTTGGTGATTAGAATAAAAACACCTAATTTCATTAACATTATTTTAAAAATATACACCATATAATAATAATATCCCCTAAAAAATAAAGCTCTTAAAACTGGATTTTGACTGAGGGTTCCCGCTACAAGACATTCAGACGTTGTTGTTTATCATTGTGATATCCATTTATGCCTTTGTTGGACATAAGGTCAGATTTTGTTAGTATGTTTGGTCATATGCACAAAAGTCAATGAAAATACTGGCACCATTATTAGATTTGCTGTTAATCTTTCACATTTGCTGTTAGTCTTTTAAATTTCTTTTACAGTAAACTTTTGGGCTTCTATTCATTGGATTCCATTTAGTTTAAAGCTCCATCAACTACATCGTTGCCAGACGTTGTTGTCGTTTTGAACCTGTGGCTATGTAATCCATCAGTGAGCGAGGTGCGGTGTCAGTGCCGTCTGAAGAAATGATTTCTTTGTTCCTTTGAGGCATCACCTTTGACAGGCGGCAACAAGTTTGAGATAAGACTTGAAACAATGCACTCAGCAGGAACATTAGAGCCTCTTTTGGGGATTGACACCTGTGCTTCAGATGAACTCTTGGGTATCGCTCAGACAGCCGACACATCTTTATATCAACAGCCTGTGACCTTTCTGAATGCCAAAGCAAGGGGCGTTTGTTCAAATCAGAGTGACAGCAGAAATGGCCTCACGTTACATAAAGTGCAGAGTGATGAAGGGCAGGCGGCCTTCATCAGTTTTCCTCTACTTTCAGGCTACAATTTTATGCTCCTAGTGTTACAAAGATGGATTCTGTAATGTTCGATTTAAATCCACCCCATGATTTGGATCATGCTAAATCCTTCCACCAAGTTTCATGAAAATAGTGCCAGTAGTTTTCCCGTAATCCTGCAGACAAACAGTCAAAACAAGCCAACAAAGTGGAGTATTGTGAAGCTGAATAACCTGTCCTAGCCATCTTTTTTCTCTCATTCTATCTTCCTTTCACGCTTACAGTCTCTTGTTTACCGCTGCTCCCCCTTTTTTCCCACCTGTTTCGGTTTCTCTCTCTCGCTCCCCCCTACCCACCTCGGTATCACTCATATTCTTCCCCCCAGATCACCTCTGTCTGCCTCACTCTCAGCGTTTCCTCCTTTCTGACATCGACTCACTCCGCCGTCTCTTGCAACTTTTCCGTCTCACATTTCCAAGCATGCCGATTCTTCCCTTTCCTCGTGTTCCCTCTCTGCATCTGTCTGCCGCCTCCCTTCTTTTGCTCTATATCCACCACACCTCGCCCCTCTTTTTCCATCTTTTCATGGACCCATCTCTGTCATCCTGTGTGTGTATGTGTGTGTGTGGAGGCTCATTGCCATGCCTCGGAGCAGGTGCAAGGTCCAGGGAGAGGGGTTTGGATAGACGAAGCGTTCTCTGACAGAACAGGAACAGCATCGGTTTGAGGAGAATTAACCCAGCAGGCCTCGCTCCCCCCTTCTCTTTCTGTCTGTCTCTCTCTTTCACTCTCTCTCTCTCTCTCCATCTGTTAGGACAACGCTTCCAGACTGTGACACACACACACACACACACACACACATATACACAAGGTGCAAGTGAAAAGACAATGGCGGTGGTTCACAATGAGGATAGGTTCTAGTATGGGTGCAAAAAAGAAACCTCTCGGTTTGCTCTAATTCTCACTTATTTCTGCAGAGAAATGAGATAAAACAAATAACATACATCGAAGAAAGAGTCATTAAAAAGAGGGAAAACATGGAAACCAAATCTAATGAACAAATGTAAAATCAGTTTTCTGCAGTCGGTCTTGCAGGAATATCAGAAAGCCGTAGAGGCGTAATACATGTGCTGTAAAGTAATAAAATCATATTGATGGAATTGATGAAACAATATACAAATCTGGCTTGTATACAGTGTATTCCATATAGTTTCACTCACCTGATGCGGTGCAATCCGCAGTGAGGGGGTTAACCAGAGGTGTCTGTATCGTGTGTTATTAATTTGTCTGGCTGTCAGTCGAAACACACATATGTCTGTATTTATTTCGGTTCCCTCTCAGGCTCCATTAGAGGGTCAGGTTATTGCGTTTTGATTGTATTTATTCCCTTCTGCCTTTCATTTCCGCTATCTTCTCCAAGAAATATTACCTGGAAATACACTTCCCCGATCTGCTATTGTCAGAAATTTGACTGATTGATCTTTAAATAAATATATTAAAGTTAGTTTATTGCTTTGCTATGATGAAATGCTGTTACTGTACAGGGGTAGGAACGATCAGTTCGGTCTATGCTCAGACTGTGTATTAGATTCAGTATTACGGGTATTATTGATGTGCATGCAATGTGTAGCGGTGTTTCGTCTTTTGTAGTTGCTCTGAATGGCTGTAATGAGAAAATACAGTACAATCCATATTATTAAAGAAAGACTGTAACTTTTGAAAGTAGAAATAACACATTCTTCTTACAATTGTTAAGTTTATTCATAAGCAATAAAATGCACGCTTGCTCAATTCATCAGTCAGGCTTTGACTGCTACAGCTGTGTTTAGTCTGGTAGCCTATGACCAGTAGCCTTTGGTGGCTAATGTTAGCTAATGTTAGCAAACATGAGATTCACATTACTGTATAACTGATAAGAGTCAGTTTTCTGAATTTACTGCTACACAATATTTTAACATTTGCCATCATCCTGTATTTGTCAATTGTGGCTACAATGTAAACATTACTTGTGTTGGATAGAATGACCTATCACATAACCAGCCTTGAAATTCAAAGTCTTGTTTGCCCTACCAACAGGTATTTAAAATGTAAGAAAATAAGCCAATTAAAAATTATTTCCATAACACTGACGGTAAGAAAGAGGAATCACTCAGGCTCCGTCAACTTTTGCTAACCACTTTCAAGCGTTTATTTATGGACTTCACGGAGCGTCCAAACAACAACAACGAAACAGCTGGACAACATCAAAGCTGCTGAAACATCAGAAAACGTCACAAACAAAGCAGAAGCAGATACCAGGGCTGAAGGACGGCTGCGAGCATGCTTTAGAAGCACTTTGAATTAAGCTAGCATCAATTAAGTCGCATTGATGCTAGCATGAAAGCGGAATCATTTTAACCATGTTTTTAGAGGAATATAACAGGATACAACGTGTTCATTGGTGCGCTTCAGATGTGCTGGTAAGCAGATGCTTATGTTGCTACCTTCGGTTAAAAGCTAGGCTAGCTGTTTCCCCCTATTTCCAGTCTTTGTGCTAAGCTAAGATAATCCGAACTTTGCTGCCTTACATTTAACAGACATGTGAGTGGGATCGATGTTCTTGTGTAACTCTCTGCAAGAAAGCAAGTAAGTGTATTTCTCAAAATGTCACACTATTGATTTAAGGGAAGACAATTTCAATTTCCGGTTAGCCTATATGTGTATATGGATGTGCCCCTGTATTTGTGCTGGTTTCAAAACATGCACTGTTAGTGAATTTTTGTTGCTTTCCAATATAGGGCTGGTAAAACAAATTATAAAGACAATGACAAAACTGCCTCCAGTTTTTTCTTAACTTCTATTCATATTCTATCTTAGTCCCCTGACATAGGCAAGTATTTCCTGCCCACATCACTGTTATTAACTAAACATTGGATCACATGCAAATAAAAAAATAAAACTGCATTTTTAATGATTTAAAGTAATGATGCTGGTCTTATTTGACACTAGAGAGAACTACATACAGGCTTTGCAAAAACACACGATTTCTGATGTTTTTGTTCATAATATCTTTAATACTAGCTGGTGCTTCTAAGTCTCCTGGATCTCACACGAAAGGCGCCCAGCAGTCGCCACAAGAGGCACGGCGGAGGTGGTAGAGCAGGAAGTAGGAGATGCAATTAATAACAACTCTATGGCCTCAACCGATGCCTTTGGATAGAAGCCAGATAAGAAGGGACAGGAGCGAAATCATCAGGGGGTGGGAGGGGAGGAGCTGCGTCACACCGTGTGGGGATAAATGTGGGAGTCTGTAAATAACAGCACACTGTACAAGTTAAACAGGCAAGCGATAAGCCGGGGAAAAAATGTGTTTGCGCTTTATGCTTTCACTCGTGCATATGGTCATACAGGATCTCCGTCACAAATGCGGTTGCAGAGGAAGTGACAATAGCGGGGAATTGTTTCTAATGATAGCATGAGGACGTGTTGGGTTGTGTTTGTCTACTGTGCTTTTGCTATGCATGCTAATGTCCAGGCTGCACAGCTTTCCAGAGCTAAACAGACGGCAAGCAGAAGAAAGACGAAAGGCACTGTGACAGTAATGCATGCTGACTGTTGAAAATGACTTTGATTGACAATGTACGCTCTACTGGCGGCATAAATCCAAAGCCATAGGGAGGAAAACATACTGTAAACAGCGGTAAATAAACTGTAAAATACTCATCCATGCAACCTATAGCCATGTCTCTCTACATTACTCCCCGGCAAGTAAGATGATCCCCC
This sequence comes from Hollardia meadi, assembly GCA_037974645.1. Taxonomy (NCBI): domain Eukaryota; kingdom Metazoa; phylum Chordata; class Actinopteri; order Tetraodontiformes; family Triacanthodidae; genus Hollardia; species Hollardia meadi. The sequence continues at coordinate 12,305,477 of JBBPCS010000878.1, read as the reverse complement.
TACTAGTGATGTCCAGGTTGACTCAAAATCTGTGGGACCTGTGGGTCAGGTCAGTTTGGGTATGCTTACTAGAAAATATCACAGGTTCGAGTTGGCAGGTCAAAAAGAGCAGAGTTTGTCTCTCTCAGTTTCCTCCTCCCCATACTCAACCAAAATATGTCAGCTCCTGTTCTCACTGGAGGATATTACGGCACTTTAGGTTACTTGTTTTTCCGCGTTCCCTTTGGAGCACTTGGTTCATTTATTTAGATCTTCTCACAACTGTGGGCGAGTACTGCGGTGCTCAGTCGTGACATTTGTCTTAATGTAACGCATAAAGTTGGCATTTTGCAACGTGATTAGTGCATATTTTTGCAGTTTGAATGGTGCTGATTGGCTCTCATAACGGGTCGGCTGGGTGAGGGTATTAATAAAACCCTGAGCTGCGCATCACTACCCCCCAAAACTTTTGTTCAACACAGCCACACTGACGAGCAAGACTGTTGCCATGAGAATCCCGGGCTTGTTTTACTGTCCTGGCTTTTTGCGTATAGACAAGACTCGGAAATTGTTGACATGATTGCACTCTCGGTCGCCAGGAAAGAGCATGCAATCATTTGTAATTTACTTAATTTACAGATGCCAGTTCAGAACAAGCAATTGAGAATAGTGCCATTTCGTTGAAAGGATGGGATCATTAAATGTGGAGTGTGCTTGTGCTTGTCCGTGTCTCTGTGTGTTGGTAGAAATGGTTTTGTCAAGCTGCATGTGGCTTGGCTGCAGACCCCCGTAGATATACTTGGTCATCCCCTTGTTTTTTGTAAGACATAAATGAGCTGCCTCTCACAACTGCTTTAAAGAACTTGTATGTGGTTGTGGATGATGGGAGGCTGACTCACTCTTTAACCACTGTGACAATGATCTGCATTTGTCTGTGCGAGTCTGTGCTCATGCCTCAAAAACGCCTAATTTTAATTGTAGTGTCAATAATGTACAATTGATGACTTAATTTATGGGTTGCACAGACATAAACAGTCGCAAACCACTGACAAAACCATTACAATAAATCACAAATAAACATGATTCTGCACACTGGAGACTCATAAAAGAGACTGTTCAGAGCCAAATCAAATATGTGTCCATGCTCATTTTTGTCATTGTTTGTTCATGTGTTTGTTTCCCACAAGCCTCTATGGTTTTCTGCATTATTGACTTACATGTGCATTCATCAATAATTAATAACTTTAGCAGCCTTGCCAAAGGCTGGCATCATTGCCAGTAACACATGCAAAATGTGAGAAGCATTGTGACCTCCTGTGCACGGGGTGTCTGCTATTGTTAACCAAGGTCTTTTACTATCAGGCCACCTCAAATAGCACAAATTCACCTTAGCGGGGAAAAAGGTTTTCACCCCATATCCATCAAACACTGCTATCATTTGTTAAAAAGTGTTACTAAACATGAATAGTTCATGAATTTGCTCGGGTTCCTTAGATTTTGTCAATAAATCAGCAGAAAATGTACATAACATTTACTGTTGACAGCTTTTTTTAAACATTTTATGGACGCTCTGTCAAAGAGGGTAACAAGAAAAAACAGATATAAAGGCCAAATGCTACGAACAGCGGTAAAATAGAAAAGAAACCCAGGTCATCTGACAGACACTGCATGAGGAATACACATTTTTGTGCAGTTATCCCTAATTTTCCAGAGCTGGCAGAGGTATTAAAAGATTTAATTTAATTAAACAATGGGCCAGCAATGTTTAAGGTCAGATGTTGCGATCTGAACATTACTGCAGAGGCAATACAGCTGGTTAGGATCACCGGCTATATACAGCCAGGTGAGGATCTGGCACATACAAAAGCCTTTAACAATTTCTGTAACTGATAATGAATAAGATTCTAACACCACATGAGGTTTGTGAACAATGGCAATAATTACAGGTTCAAATTGCCATATTTCAATACATACAATCAATCAATACAATACATTTCATCACATTAAAGCCCTGCAGGATGCCAGTTGTCTCACCTTCATGACAGACTTTCAAATGTTCTAAGAAGTCCAATATTGTTAAGGTTTAAGGACACATTTGCATCACTTTAAATTGGGATTTTATTTGAAATTGATTTTGGATTACAAACAGGAAGTAGATTAATTGAGAATACAGGCAAAAATATAATGAACAAATACTGTAAATGGAGGCAGTAATGATAACCTGATGACATAAATGCCAGTTAGTGTATCACCTGACCGATCCAGATTATGCTGTTACTTATGTGCACCTGTCTGCAGGCATAAAACCTAATGTGTGGAATGAATGTTTGACAATTGGATGCAAAGAAGGGAATCAGATCTGATTTGCTTAATTTGTTTTCAGCTTGAGGCATGCATCATCATGAGGCTGCAAACATGCAGAAAGAGTGTCCAGCAGCCACTAGCCTGCATGGACTACTGAGAGCTAGTGAAATGTCAACAGCGGTGGGACCACTTTCGCCACTTTGATACAAGCCTGCGTTCGACGTCGACATATCACAGCTTTTTTTCGCCAAATAAACAACCTGATTCAAAGTGTTGCAACTGCCGCAGGGCGAGTGATGTCTCTAGCCATAGTGGGCTCATGTCACGTGTGGTTGGGCCCCACTGCCACTCCCAGAAAGGATTGGGATTATCTTCATTTCAGCGAAGGGGATCTTGGGGTAGATTTCTTCGGTAGCCCAGTGTAGCCCTCTCAGCTAACCCCTTTCTCTGGTCCGCATACACTCTACATGTGGCATTGCAGTGCTGACAGCCATGTTCAGTGGGGTGAGTGTCAAGGACATATCCACAATCTATACGTTCATATGGTTCTACCTCTTGGACATTTCAGGCTCCTTCTTGGGGTCTGTGCTTGCTGGGGCAACACAGGACTGGTGAAGGCAAAAGGTTGTTTGTATGGGTGTCTACTGCACTTGACCCCTTATTTCTGGGTGTAATGCACCTACATGTTCACATGCTTTGTAGATGACATGAGCAATGTGGTCTGTAGGGAGTTGACTGTATGTTGACACCTGGAGAGTTAGGCCGGGGCTGCCTAGGTCCGGTTTCTCTGCATCAGGTCAGATGGGGCCCCCTACTTCTCCACGGTTGTAACTTAGGAGGTAGGTGGGCTGTGGCGGCTACCTTTAGCTGGTCAGGTTCGGTGTGGTGGGCCGATGTTTGTCGCGGCAGGGCAGTAATTTTTAGGGCTCACCCACTGTAGCCATCTATGCCAGTAGAGGGCGGAGCCTGTGTGAGGTAGATCTGAAGGTTGCGTTTTGTAACCCTTGTTCTAAAAGCGCAGGCAGAGCCTTTTACCTACGGACCGTACCACTCCTGTGCTGCTTAGGCTTAATTTAGCATTAACTGCAGTTGGCAAAAAAAGACAAAACAAGCTTATGCCCTCACAAGAAACATTTGAGACAGTGTGAACAACTTTTAACATAGTCTGCATTTGTTAACCAATCAATTTTCTCATCTCGCCATATCGGAAGTAGACTCGTCTTTGATCTCTGTGTGTGTAAAAGATACTTTCCCATAAATAACACAATAACCACAAAGCTGAGCGAGCGAGCCACCTCCAACACAGTCCCTCTGCATCTCTCCCACTCTGTCCATCTCACCCTTTAACTTTGAACCCCGATCAATAGCTCTAAGTGTAACACAATCAATAGTTTGGGTATTGCCTTGATGCCTGCAGTGTCAAAACATACAAAGAGGCAGCAAGGGTCAGATAGCCATTTTTGCGCTTCCGGGAACGGTACAGTGTGATGAATCCTAAAAGTAGAGTAACTGTACAAGCATTGTTGATGAATTTGGCTCCTACTTCATACTTTATTTTCCCTTTTGTTGCTTGGCTTCCTTCACTGTCTCCCTCCTCCTCATCCCCCCCTTCTCTTCCTTCAGTCAGCCCTCGTACATCTGATTGGTGTGAGGATCATCGAGGCTTCAGCATGGATGGATGGATGCATGGGTCAATATCTAAAGAGGATTGGAGCTCAAATGAGGGTACCTGAGAAAGCAGACATGGGAGAAGATGCTGAAAGCTAAGTGAAGCAAAAAAAAGCTCTGAAACACAGGCAACAGCAATTTGTTCCTTGTGAATTTTGCCCAGCAGCCAAATTACAGTCACGCATTGATTCTTTCTTTTACCTTTTCCTCCGATTTCTGTTATGCCCTCTTGCCATCCCGTTCTCTTTATAGCTGTTTCTTTTCATGTTTTCTTTTTCTTTTAAGCTGTACTTCATGTGCCTGACATGAGTGTGTGCACTAATACTCTACAGAGTTTCAAAATTACACCTCGCTTTATCTTCCCACCGATCCATGTAACTCATACTGTTATGCTGTCGACAACACAAAGACAATGGATGTAACTTTTTAAGATTCAAAGGTTTGTTTTGAGATTTAAAGGCAATTTCAGACCATCTGTTCCTCCTTACCAAATGGCATTAGAAGAGTAAAATGTGTCATATTAAGTGTGATGGGTAACTTGCTTTAATCATTGTGCAATTAGAAGTTGCAGCCACTGCAACAGAAAGTCAGTTGTTGGAATGGTTGGAGATGTCAGCTACTGCATGTTACATGTGAATAATAACAACTCTAAATAGGTTCATTTAATGTAGCAGATGTAGCAATGACTTTTCTCTTAATGCCTTCACTTCTTTAAATCAAATATTGCCCTCCTATGAAAGTCAAGCGTTCCAAACAAGTTCACACAGGTCACGTCCCCGGTATTGTTTCTGAAAATTTGGGTAGCCTGTATTTAACTTGTATCTCTATATCTCTAAATGTGTCTATTTCGAGGTAAATCTAATTAAGAGAAACTAACACATGACTGGTTTAAATGTCTCTCCACCAGACCTATATTGCTGCAAGTCAAATTTATCTATCCCGCATCAAGTTATACAGTTATAAATACTCCTATAATAATAAAATGATGATGCGTCAATGCAAATAGTCAACAGCGTTGGCTAGGACAATGAGTAGGTAAGATGCGGTTGCAATAGGTAACCAAAATAAATTTCTGTGGACTTCTAGTACCAATTAACCTGTTTACTGGTGGAATGTCCCATGTTTCCTAACGCAACCAAGAACCTACTTACTGTGAGGTGACAGTGCACCATCATGCTGCCCTGCTCTTAAAAATCAGTTCTTAGAATTTGCCCAGCAGCAGACTCCAACTAATGTTGACCCATGGTGCTCAAGCAGGTACATATAAATAAGTAATGCAAAGACAAAAAAGAGATACCACATAAATCAAGTAAAGTGCTTCATTATATAATTGATCATGCATGGCTCAGCGCAAAAAAACACTAAAATAAAATTGATTACAATGCTAAGTGTCTGTAATTGATTCATATAAGTGGACACAGATAATTATCACCAACCCAATTAAAAGCGAGACAAACAAGTAATCTCACGGAGGAGCAATACTTTCTGTCTCATTTGAAGTTTCCAAATAATTTATGAGCATTGTTATTGCTCTTGTGGCTCTTGGCAAAAAGAAATTTACCAGAGTGATGAAGCATGGTTAACCGAGGGCCTGGTTGATAAAAACAAAAAATAAAAATACAGGGCAGGGCAGAGCTTGTTCAGACATGGCTGACACGTTTTTGATCAAATGGCCCTGTGGTTCTCCTCTATACTTTACTAAGCCTGGGGTGCACTGGGAATATGCAACAGTGGCAGGTGAATCAGCGCAAGCATTTGTTTACTTCACAGAAGCAGGAATGAGAGCTTGACAGACTGCTCAGCATGCAGACCACAGGCCGTGGAGAAACATTTATTTATTCTGTCCAGGACGAGGCCCAATCCCAGGAGGGTGCCCGGTCCCTCCTAGAGTTGAGTTGTGCGCACATGTCAGTGTTTGTGTTGGCATAGGTAAACAGTTGATGTTGCATGCACAATCACTCTTTACATAGATCAACTATTTTCTCACTCCTTACAAACCCAAATACCGTGATTATTTTGTTGCCCGTGACTCTCTCAAGGGTGTCATTAAGAAATGCATCACGAGGAGAGAAATAACATTCGAGGATTAAAACATGACAAAATGGTCAAGATAATCTCATGCTTATGTAGTAAAACGAATAAAAATACCAAGTAACTGAGATAAATTGAACAAAAACATGCACAGGAGGATATCAGGTGTGTAATGTGTTGGAATTAATAACTTCATTGCCTTATAGTTTGGTATCCCAGCAGGCAGTGCACTAGCTTTGGCACATGAGGAAAGTGTTAATTGGTGCTGTTTTTCATGAAGGATCTATGAATGTGTATAAAAAAAAGTAACACCTCAAGCTCTTACCTCAATAACACTGCAATTCCAGAAGAGAAGAAAATCTGTTCCCCTTGGGATAGAGGACAGGCTACTTAACCATCACTTAACCCCAGGTAACTATCTTCCCATCAAAAGAAAAAAGGAAAATTGGAGATGGGTGAAAATCACCAAGGGCAAAAGGATCCTTCTAAGCAGATAAATAATGTACTCAGGCACTGGTTTGAATTCATGGCACACAGCCACTGGATAAAATTGTATCACTTTTGTTCTGGTAGTGGGAGGAAGTTCGTATCAGGTTCTGCAATCTCAAATACGTGTGATTAGATTCCGTTAGCATGGCTGGGAGGGGTGGAGGTCAGAGGTTTGGGGGAGCCGGTGGGGGTTGGTTTGGGAACAGGGAGAGAGGAGGTCATACAAGCCACACAATCACAGGATGTCCCCATCAGTAAATGATTTAACTGTTAAGGTTACATTCTAGGGCATCTGTGGAGCGTCTCCATGACTCAGATAGAGAAGTCTGTCAGATGTGTGGGTCCTGATATACTGTAGTCATCTCATCTCATCCCAATGACCTTCCTCATGGCAGTGACAAAGGACATCCCAGTTGTTACCGTTAGCATACATGATTGGAAACCAATGCACCAAAGAGGTTTTCCTAAAGTTTGAGAATGTGTGCTTAAACACACTACTTAAAGTTAAGAAGTAATTTCCATTGGTTACTTATATTTGTGTTTCTTTTTGAATTTACTTTTAAAATGTATCATTTGCCTGCATCTCCTGTTTAATGCCTTAAATATATTATATAGAGCACTTGTCATAATAGTTGTGATATAATAATGTCAATAATTGCGCCAAAATCATTTTCGTTTTCTCCAATCAATACACATTTAAAATCACATAAGCACTCAGCTACGAGAGCAATGACAAGTGAATAAATAACAAATGGACTTTTACTTTGACCACTGCTTTAAAGCTGTGCAAAGGCCTTTTATTTTCATTTGATTGACTCCCTCAATTCATCTTAAGGTGGCAGGTATTTGTTTTATCTGTATTATTTCGTTCAAAATAAGCAGACTAACAGCTTTGTACTGTAGAAAAGGGTGATTGGGGACACATTGGACACAGCTTCATGAACAATCATTCAGTGTTGTTTGTCTTTCGTACACAATTGGTCATCTTTAGGACAAAGTAATGCGCTTTCCACATTCTAATCCAGAGATCCACCTACAGTATGTCTGAGATTATTTACCTAATGTGGTGTCACAAGGCAGAATTATGGCTGTAACTGTTTTGGCAGTGGTCAAAATGAGTTATTTGACAATTCTAGTGGAGCATAATTAATTACTTTGTTACTTTCTACTTTTCTGTACCAGTTTTATTATTTAGTGTAGTAATTGTATTAGATATTGCATGGACCTTTATATTAAAAACAATACTCAAAATAGTGCACTAATAAATGCACCACAGTACAACCCAACATAACTTCAACAGTTCTTGTATATCTGTTAGAAATATGTACTGGAGTAAAATCAACTTTGATTAATATACATTCCTACAAAATGTACCCAAATAATCAGAAGTAAAGGAATTATGTTTGACTTAAGTCCAGGATTTTGCCATAAATAGACAACACATTGCAAAATGTTTAATATTAATAATAATAAAAATATATTTTAATTTGGCAAAATATGGATTAGGCAGTCGACTAATTCCATTTTTGAATGCATTTATGCTTTTTCCCTCAGCTTTATCTGTAAATGTCTCATTGTTGTGTCACTATGAATCAAGAGCATGGAGACTTGTTGTCCTTTCAATGTGCTGAACATCTGACTTCACTGTATACATTATCTGTCAGTGGTGCCTGGTGATGAGGGCATACTTAATGTGACATTTGCGTTTGCAGATGAGCTTGCAAATCAAGGCTTTACTGCCATCACCAACCAGGGAAGGCACGTATTCATTTATTTATACTCCTCGATTGCTACCATCAATCAGAGCGTTATAAATCTTCCCCCTCATCAATAGGCAATCTGCTAATGCATGCGGCCGATCAATTTCTGACTAGCACAACCAACATGCAAAGCAACTCATCTCTTTCTCTCTCTCTCTCTCACACACACACTAGCTCTCTCTCTAATATACACAAACAAGCACATTAATACCCTTTGTGCAAACACACATCCCATTTAGGGATCAGTCGTTTGATCAGAAGAACCAATACAGTGTCACATTACTTGCCTACATGGGAAAAGGGGGCTTAAGGAAAGATACATGAAAGAGGCCCTGCTGTATCATACTGATTTGATTAGTATTTATACCAACCAGTAGAGATACAGTCGAGATCTCCAGTGGCTAATGAAAGTACTGCCATAACAGAATAACTGCAGTTCAGAAAAAATACACAAGCTTAATGTGTCCCAAAGTTGTTGCTGTTGTTTTTTTCCTTTTTCTCAAATCACAGAGAAATTGTGCAGCCGCATGAAATATATTTTTGCAGCCCATGACGCCTGATGTTAGACATAAAAGAAAAGAAAGCAAATGCCATCATTCCTCTGCTTTGATATCTTGCTTTTAGGACTCACTGCCACAGATGCAAATAATTGGACAAAGGCAAATGTCAGAAGTGGGTTGTTTGACTGGGGACAGTCAGCAACACAGTAACACAACTTTTTGGGGGGGCTGACACGCCGGCTTAATCCCTTCATAGGTTAGTACATGACATATCCAGATTTGCCCCTTGTTTTTAGAGCTTATAAAAGTCCCAGAGCAAAAACGCTGTCAATTGCTGCCTGTATGGTACAACAAAGCCCTTTCATGGAAATAGTCATTAAAATTCAACTTCCATTCAGACAGGTTCAAGCAGGTACAATGGGGGTCAGGGCCGTGGTTTAATCAGTCAATCAACAAACATAAGTCTGTCAGATTACCACTTCAATCAAATCATTTCCCTTCATTGTATTACTCAAAAGGATGTTATGATGAGGATGATGGTAGGGATTAAACAAAAAAAGATATAACATGCTAAGTCGTGAGCTACAGAGGTGCTGGTAGGTGCTGTTTTGAGTCTGTTTCCTGGCCGTAACCACAAATTTATCATGCACACACGAGTGGTATCAAGGTCATCTAAGTCTCTGCAAGAAAGTGAAGTGCAGCTTATTTCCCAAGGTGTCACACTGTATTTTAAAGTGGTCAGGGAAAAAAAATGAAATTCTAGAAACCACACGCGAGCCGGTCTAGCTACATCTTCCGAGAAAGACAGTGTGATTTGTTTGAAAGGCCCTGAACATCAGGTGGTAAGATTTTTTTCAACTGAGCTTCAATAAATTTCATGTTTTGGAGAAGCCTGTGAGTGAGAAATTTAGTCCATTAAAGCTAAGCTCAGGTTTCTCTACAAGCCCTCCTGATAAAGACTGCGGTCGCCAGCTGCCAGCTTGCAATTTAGTATTTATCTTCCTGTTGCTTGAATGATAACAGAAACCAGCCTTTTCGTTGCTCAGGCCAGTGCAGTGTTTGTGCGAGGTGTGTGTGGCAAGATGATGCTTGAAATGTCCTTTAATAATGAACCTTAAGTCTATACAACTCTCATATCAGCCTAGTAAATATAAAGCCGCAGCCCGTTAGCTAGGCTTAAGAGGGGGGTACTTATATTGTTACCTTCAGACAGACAATCTGTTTTCCACTACGGTCAGTCATTATGCTAAGCTAAGCTAACCAGCTGCTGGCTGTAGCAGTAAGAGGAAAATGTATTCTGTTCAACTATATTTCATGCTAACTGGAACCAGAGGGCAGTGGACCTCTTCACAGGACACTTTTATGTCGACTTAACAATGTGTTTGGATTAGGGCCAAAAATGCAATACATTCATGTGGGTATAATTATAACTGTGACTAGACTAATGACTAGAATAGCCGCTAATGATAGCTGGTGCTGTAGAACCAGCAGCCAACTAAGAG
>JBBPCS010000878.1:12227280-12295144 GCA_037974645.1 Hollardia meadi | reverse complement strand
TATAACTGTGACTAGACTAATGACTAGAATAGCCGCTAATGATAGCTGGTGCTGTAGAACCAGCAGCCAACTAAGAGCCAGAGAATATGTGAACAATGTGTGGCAGGCTTTTGGGAGTGTCATGAGTGCTCCTCAGAAATGCCAAAGCTGAATTATATGAGTCGAATGTGTCCTTCAGGTTTCTTCTGACATGCGATCTTCCAGGTGCAGTGACTGAGGAGAAGCTCTGAAAATATCAGCATAAAGTGAGGCTGTCTCCCACAAGTTATTCACGTGGCACAAATACGAGATAAAATACTCTACAAATAATAGATTACTTACAATATATGCACATTAAAAAACGTTTAGCCACTTGATGTAATAGTTTTAGAAAAAAAAAACAATCGAATACTTCACCCTTTTCTAAACTTGCAGTCATCAAAACGCCACTTATCAAACTCCCTGTCTTACATCGTGTTATGGCCACCAGACAATTGATGCCCATCTAACAGCCCAAAGTCAACTGATGCACATCTGTAATAAGAAAAGCTGAAATGGTGTTTACAAGAAAACACTTTCAGTTTATCCTGCAGACAAGATAACAAGGCCAAGGCAAATGTAAGCACAAACGAGCAAACTGCCAGCGCATGCAGACACAGGACCATGCCCACCGACACACACAGACGCAGACTAAAACCACATAGCCCACCCCATTAACCACCCGCCTTCCAAACAAAGAAGCCAAACACAGCCTGTGTTTGCAGCACTCACGGCTTTACCCTGCAAGGCATGCAGTGACAAATTTTCCATAGATTATATTTCCATAAAACGCTGCCCTTGACTGCCCCTGCCCTTTCTCCTAAGCAGCACAAAGGCAATTATCATCTTGTCACTCATAAGGTGGGATCCCACTCATTCAGCCAGGGCCCACCCTTGGCATAACAACCCAGGGCAGATTAATTGTCATATCAACAGGCACAGGCGGTTCTCAGCACCTCCTGCTAGACATAAGCTAAGGAGATGACATCATGTCGGGTTATTAATGCTGGCATTAGTGGAGGCAGGAGAGGGATCAACATGACACCTCTGGTGGAGGATAGAGCCCAGACCCTTGCTCTGCAGGTAGGGATGGGAAATGTCACTTTAGCACGGAGTAGGCTAATTATGTTACTTAATTAATAGTTTTTGTTACTTAACATTTTTTGGATGCCGGCCAGCAGGATGTGTAACAAGGACTCTCATGCAGCGTTTTGGAATGCCATCCCCAGTGCTCACAACAGACGGCGGTATGTTTTCTGCATGTGTGTTGGTTTTTGTGAGTGTGTGTGTTGATGGGCTGTAATACCTGCACAGGTGGGCATCGGTGGTTAACAGCTGACCGAATGGAGCTTTGACAATTGCACACATTCAAACAAGCGCACACAACATGGTGTCAGGGATTCGAATACATAGGTCATGTGGAGCGGGAGGAGTCCCCGCAGTGGTAGGGACTTACACCTTTGCGTGGACTGGCAGCTGCAGGGCCAAATAAAGCCTGACTGACAGCAGAACATCTTCTTTGAAAACTTGATTTTGCACAGTATAAACATACTGTAAGTAATCATGGCAACACTTGTTGAGGTCACTGTATTGTGTTAGGCTTACAGCAGAAAAGGCTACAGAGGAGAAAAAATAAATGTACTTTTTCTTCAAAACTGCCATTTTTGTTGTTTGCTCAATCTGCTTCTGGCCTTTGTTCTCATTTCCGATGATGTGCAAAATCAGAAAGAATTGCGAGGTAGCCATCATGCACATGGAAAGCTGTGTGTGTATTAATAAAGGTTCCACTGTAATATGGTTGTACATTTTTGTATTAACAAAAAAAGAAAAAGCAAATCCCACATGAAAACCATAATAGGAAATTCCACTGCCTTTATTTACACTGAGGCTAAGAGCTAGCCATGCTAGCAGCTGTCCGACAAAGAGGTACTTTGAGCTAAATGTTAATGTAAGCATGCTAACATGCTCACAATGACAATGCTATCATGCTGTTTATTTTCAGTAAGTTGTTTATTATGTTCACCATCTTAGCTTAGCATATAAGCATAGTAACATTAGCTAGTTAGCAATAAAAAGGAAATATGGTTATAAAGCAATGGGGGGAAAAATGCCCTGATGAAGAGTAAAGGGATTACCACTTTGTTATAATACTTCTTGTGGGGGGGGGGGTGTGAATGGGTATAGCAAATATCAATGCAATCCATGCAATAGTTGTCTAAGACAATTCACGCAAAACCACAAATGTCACAAGTCAGTCAGCTCTGTTTTGGGCACTGTGAAAACCTGGTCCAAATATTTGTTGAAATATTTCAATCTGGACCAAAGTGATGGAACAAACTACGCATCAGACCAACATTACTATCCATACAGCCCTGCTACTAGTGAGGCAAAACTACTTTATTATCAACAATATGCAGTGATTTATAGCAGCAGCACAGCAATGTCATATATCATAAAGGAAATCTTGTAAACTAGCAGGAAATGCACACATGCATACTGTATGTTCCCACATAATATCTTTCTCCCATTTAAATATATATTGGTGAAAATAACTACATGTCTCTTTAGTAAAGCACAATCTAAAGTTCATAATATAACTTTGTGATCGATGCACACTCTCACACTCTCACACTTTCGACTAGGCTGGTTTCTGCCACATCAGTGCCAGTCTGAAGCAAGATTCTCATCGTCACCAATCAAAAGTAATGAAATGCAAATGTCAAGCCTGTAGTCAGTTCCATGAATCACAAATAAAGTATTAATACAAGAGTAATTAACTTTCTAATTGGAGCTTTTACTGGCATTGGCTGGTCCTGTGCAACATCCCCTCCCTCTGTCTAGAGCTAGTGTAGCTTCCAAGAAACATGCTCTTTCTTGCCCTGATGGTTCACACTTCATTTCTTAACTTCGTCAAAATGTCTGATGCTTATGAACTGCATCGAATGTTGTTTATTTACAAGCACTTTGTATGCAAATCAGAGTTCTTCCGGTCAACCGCAAGACATGCGTCAACCTCTGCCGAGATTCTTCAAAATAATACAGTGCCGGCAAAGACCTGTCACTACTGTTTGACATTTTCTGGAAGGGAGCCATTTTTTTGTGCCTCACAGACTCATGTTTGACAGAATGTAAACCAGCCAACCGAATCGGGCCACATGAGCTCCATCTGAAAGGTCAGAAACTCCTCAAAGCAAGCGCCCAATCAGAGCTGAGACGGAGACGTCGTGGTTTCAGGAAATATCGGCGTGGAACATTGTAGCCATGGGGCAACTCTTCCTAGAGTGATGCAATTACGCCACCAACACAGTGAGACTGTTTAAAACTAATTCAGCCCCCTAGACAACACAGGGCAAGCCTGCTAACCTTTTGTGGTTGTAGTTAAAAAGAATTCTCAGCTGTGACCGGTGAACTTTGAGCATTAGTCTTGATGTGTTTGCTTTTATTGGTACACTTGCAACATTTTGATCACCATTATTGTGCACGTGATGGTACAACATAATAGTAACAGCCAATAATCCCACCTTAAACCATGCAGTTTGAGTGCTCACTAAGATCGAAAGCAATTTTTTCATCAGGAAGTTTTGATTGGTTTTGTGAATAAACAGAGAAGACCCTCCTTCACTCTTTGCTGATGCCGTGCCACTTTAACAGAACAACACAATTAAGGGTCACTTCTCATTAGCCTGTGTCCAAGAGGGGGCATGGAGACACACGCACTTTGGTTATTAGCGTCTGGCCCAAACAAAGCTGTCTCTGTGCTGTCACAAATAATTCATGGTCATAATCAAAGGTTTCATACTTTTTTTTCTCATCGCAATTGCTTTTAGTTTGTCTGCCAGTGTCACAATAACAAGTGTCTTTGACATCACACCAATTTAGACAGGGCTAAAATCAATTGCGTTTGATTTGAGCGTCTTGTAACACACTGAATATCCATAAGAAAAGAAATAACTTTTTCATAGTCCTCAAAATGGCCATAACCTCGGAATTCAATAGTGAGCTTTATTTTATTCCCACCTGTCACTTTGTTTTCAAATCATTGAGTAAAGAGTGAAATAAAACTACGATGAAACATTTAATTGCTGTGAATCTACTTGATATACATTTTAGCATTTTTAATAATTCCTATACTGCTGACTTGATAGCTACATTTCCTTTCCAGACACTCAAAGACAAGGAAGCAGTGTAAATTTAATACACTTTGATTAGCTTTACTTTTAGGTCCTTTGTAGCTGGTATAATTTTATAGTCAGTAAAAGTTTATACTCATTTTGCATCATTCATTTTTATGTCTTAGCATCCTTAAGTTATTTTGCGCAATTTGTTCACTATATATTCACAAATGTTCACAAATATAGTCACTGTTTGGCCTTAGCGTGGGGCTAGCAGCTAAAACGCGTGGCAAACAACAAGATTTAAGATGTTTTCACACCTGTAGATGGGTTCATTTGGTCCGGACCAAATGGGGAAAAAAAAGAGATACATTTTTGCATTTTAGTACTGGTCCGGTTTATTTTCACACTGACTTTTTACAGACCAACCGAGAGGAGTAAACATGAGGTTATACAGACTGACTGACTGACTGAAGTTTATTCCGCACTTTAAAGCTTCTGATGTGTATATTTATGTTCTTTGGTGCCACAAAGAGCTCATGAAGAACTGATTGTAAGCACTGATATTATTAGACTGCAGGTCAACCGCATGTTATGAATAATGACTATAAGGTGGAGAGTGAATGAATAGGAGCAATTATAACAGCTTTTGACCTATTAATCAAAGGAAATACCCATTCTGATGTGCACACGTGAACATGCTTATAAAATGATGTGCATAAATATATAGTGTACATGGCTTATACATATCAATCAGCCTATGACATCCTTCCTAAAGAGGTCACAATCAGCAGATGGATTTCTAAGTAGTTTAGCATTTGAAATCATGCTAAAGTCACATATTTTGCTATCATAAAATCCTGTGGTTAGTTCGTTGCTTTCACACCACAAATGAACCACTCCAGGGTTCGATGGGAAGTATAGACCGAGACCACCCTTTTTTAAGGGCTCTCAATCCAGTTGTTTGGTCAGCACCGGAGTTCAATTGGCAGCTTTCACATCAGCCCAAATGAACCACATTAACGGGGCAAACGGACCCCAGTTCGTTTTAACCGATCGAACCAAACAGGTGGGAACGCACCTGTAGATGTTTGACCGCTTACATGTTGCACTACTACAGATAGGAACACATGAGATACAACTGAAAGTAACATTATCTTAATGGTAACATCAATATCACAACTGTTTAAAATGTCACATTAGCTCGCCTTATTATAAATGTCGACTGCATGCTGGCTTGCATGTTTTTGTAGTTTATCCCAATTGTTTCCTTTTCACTGCTTGTCTAATTTTCTGTGGGACTGTGGATGAATTTAGTCCATACTTCTGGTATGTTTTTGTTTCGCCGAATTTATCAATTTTTGCCACTTTATGCCAGAGATTTATCCTAAAAGCTTCGAACTTTGATCGGAAGATAAAGAGAGGAAGAACAAAAACAAAAAAAGATACAAGAATTCATCACACAAATACATTATTGATTTGTTGGGAACATGAAAAATGATATTATATATAATCGTGGCGCCTATATGGGGGGTCTTAATGAACACAAAAATTGTTCCAAACGGTGTTTGAATAGCATCAAAACAAGTAACCCATCATAAAACACATAAACTCTGTGTGTCTGTTTTCTCTCTGTCGACCCATAACCCGTGGTTCAACCCGTACCTCTAATGGACAGCGCAGTCAACACTCAACAAAGTAAGCTTTCAGGGGACCTCATGATAATTTGACCTAAATTGGAACTCAAATATTTTTCAACTACAATATAAAGAGTCGGCTTCAAGGTATATATCGGTATCTTTGAATTTTAGCGTAAAGCAAATTGGCCCATCTGGACGGGAGATGTACAGATGTGGTAGCCTAAATGAATAAGACTGGAAAACAGACAAAACAAATGTGATGGGAAATCTGATAGGTTGCGCATACAGCTCTATGCTGTGAAATTTTGTTTATTTGTCCTAATTTTGAGTAACTTCATCACATAAACACATTATTGTTGCTCTTGTGAACATGAACAATGAAATTACATACGTATAACCATCTGGGAGACGGCTTCGGCACCTGTAGGGGGTGCTAGAATGCCGACGTTCCTGGTGTTAAGCCTAATTCATGATCCCAAATATGACAGAATGATAAATTTAGCACTCTGATGTCGCTTCAAGGGCTCAACAGTGACATCCACTCTGCAAAAGCTTAAGTTTCCCAGCTTCCTCTTCCTTTTCCCTGGGGCCAAATTTGCAAAAGCGGGTCATCCCAGACTTCATCTCCTTCTGTTGGTAGAGTAGTCTTATTCATCTATCACAAAGCCTCCCAGAGGATTTCCCTGGCATTGAAAATTGGGGTTCTCAAACAGCCAGAGTTTAGTAAAAATGCATCTCATAGCAAACTACTCATCTTTTCTCTCCCTTCCCTCCCTGTTCTTTCCCTGGCCCCTTTTTCCTTATCTGTTTGCTGTTTTATCTGCTTGCCAAGGTCAGACAGGCTTGAGGCGATCAGTCCTGATAAAGACAGGATGTGGAGATGGGGGGGGGGGGGGGGTGGCCGTGGTGGCAGAGTTGACACAGGGCCTGGTCAAATGGGTCGTGTCCAGCTGATGATGGTCATATCTAAACAGTCCCCCAGACAGCAATGTGCTGTTAGATTCAGGTCATATTCAGGCTACCTGATGCACTACTATCCCAGAAAGAGATTATCATGTTGTCTTGCTGGGGCAAAATGTGTTCCATTCATCAGGAAAGGATATGATTTGCTGAGTTGCTGTGGTTTATCTACTGTAATTTCATTTAAAGTCTTTCATAGTCTCAGATATGCGCTGTCAGGGAGAGACAGAAACAGAAAGTAGGAAGCAAGTGAGTTGAAGAATGGTGATAGGAAGAGGTGGAGATCTTGTAACACCTGCACATATATAGCCACATCACAGAGACTAACTCATCTCCTTCTTTCTCTCTTTCCATCTCTTCCGTGGCAGGAAATGGATCAGGTTCGTAAAAGCCCAGGGCCCAGATCCCTTCAATATCCTCTCCGTGTTCTACATTGTGAACTCGGATTGTCTGATTCACCCCTGGGCCCCTGTGGGGAGAAACAAGAGATGACGTGTGTTCAATTTTTTTGATTGATTTCACATTTTATCGTCAAAAATATAAAATGGCGGTTTCATGTCTCAAGTCCTTGTTTTATTTTCCACTGTCATGCAGGAAAAAAAGCGACATTTGTTTGCTCAAACAATAGCCTCCCTTGATTTAAGTTAAGCCTGAGAGAATGCCAAAACAAAGACTATAAAGAGTGAGGCATGGTTGAAACTCCCAATAACACACACACACACATGCAAACACAAACATATTTCTTTTTCTCCCTCCACTAAGGGAATGGGAGCTCTATTAAATAATTCAAATGGCTGTCCTAGGATGCCAATCAGAAATACTACCGCCATAAAAGCCATGTCTATACTTGGTGCAGAGTGGAGGCCCTGCAGCAAATGAAGGCATTATTTTTGTTATCCTCGGGAGGATGCAGCAGCGCTAGTATTTCTCCTTCTTCAGCATGTCGTGGGTTTATTTCTTTATTTATTCTCCGGGAGCAAGTAGAGATGTTTAGGTTTTGAAGCAGGACATATCTGCGGGGGAAAAAAGACTGTCAGCCGACTTTATCCCCATTTGAATAGTGTCTCTCCGCTTGCTCCAAGGTGAAGCACACTCTGTTGGAAACTGGGTTAGGAGGAAAACTGCCGAGGCAGCCTTGCAACAATACTAGAGTTGTACATACACAGTGCCTCTTCCCCAACCCCCACCCTCTTAATTGGCCTGTAATAAGTAATCTATGCTATTAAAGGGTAAATTATTAATCACTGATTTGGGCTGTGTTGTGGCTTCTATGTGGGATTTGAAACCTTTATGGGTGAATCAGCGCCCAGCAGCATCGTCAGCAATTGCATTAAATATTTTAAGGAAACAAAAATGGTTTCAACTCAGGCCCGGTTCTAGGCATGGACACGGGGGGTGGGTGGGCAATGCCACCCCAAACACTCCCAGTCACCACCAAACCGACTGACTTCATCCCAAAATTTAAAAATAACTTCCAAGAGTTTTATGCTTTACTTGGCGATTTGGCCAATCACATGATTGCCCCCTCGAAATAACGGACATTTGCATTCATCTGATTGGTTGGTCTGGCCATATAAAAACTGGATGCATAGCCGGGAGAGCAGTTACTTCGCTATTGTTTCACGTCGTATTCAGTTGCTTATACTCTTTGCTCATACTCAGAGACTCTGATAAGAATAGCCTACTTTTAGCTTTAATTGATCCATGTGATGCTGCTAGATGTATCTGGCTGCTTGCAAATTGAGGTTGCTGGGATTATTTGTCATTTGCAATCCCCTTATAGATGTAACGTTAGTTGTCTAGCTGTGTGTGTTAATGTTAGCGCCCAACTTAAATTTCCTACTGCTTGGTAGTGGCACGTTTCTCTCTACAAAATAGGCCTATTTTAGTGGTTCACTCGCTGTGCTTTGATTTCTCTATTGTCCTCTCTTTCTGTGTCACCATGCACCAATTTCTGGTTGTTAAACCTTGCAACGCCACTGTTATGGGGCCGCAGAAAACTATACTAGAGTCCATGTAAGAATAGATAATTAGATATATCATAAATAAAGCTGTGCTCCTATAAAGGGGTGGTGGACGTGGGGTTAAAATTAAAATGCCACTAACAAGTCCTAAACTCTGTAAATATGTTAATATTTTTTTCACAGGGTATCGTCTCAAACTCATTGGGATTTTTGAATGGGTGGTGACAATTTGTGAAGGTTATCTTGTTTAACATAAGCTGTCATCAAGCTTTTGTTGACCCCAGACTTTGTTTTCTGCATCAATCCAGAGGCAGAATCTCATTAGACCTACAAAAAAAGTCATCCCTGGGGCACTGAACATGGCAGTAGTTGGTGTCCACTCAACATTGCTTACTGCCCCCCCAATCTGTTACCTTAATAACGTGTTTACCTGTGGAATCATCCAAACTTCATTCCCAACTTCTTTGAAACATGGTGCTGGCATCAAACACTGAATAAGCATATATTCACAAAAATCTTTAAAGTTGATGAGGTAGAGCATTAAATATATTCTAAGGCTGTAAGAATGATGAAATAATAAATGATAAATAAACCATATTCTATGCTTAACAAACTGCTAAGGTGCAATTAAAAAGAAATTAAAAATGCACTCTTCTTGCTGATGAAATTAAACCCCAAAAATTCATGCAATATTTTTACCATTTCCCAGTGTGGTAGTTATGTTAACTAGACTACATTTACTAGCAATGCATAATGTATATACTTAAAATTTCTCTTGTCTATTGACTGTAATGGACATTTGTAATATGCAGATTATTTCACTGTTAATGGAATATGGGAGATGTCAGTGATGGAAAATGTGGTGTTGATGATGGAGTGGATGGTGCAACAGCAGTAATGGAACAGGAACTTGTTATTTGCTCTCATTATGTGTACTGTCAGGTATTTGCACTTTTCTGCAAAATGTTTTTTCTTTTTAATTCTTTCTATTTTAGAGAGTTTATTGTTTTACTATATTGTCCAAGAATGTTTCTCATTCATTTATATCCCATATTATATATTATTCCATTACAGTATATTGTTTGTAGTCCATTAGCGCTAAATTAATTCCCAACTGTGGCACTAATAAAATGCTGCTGCGCTTGTTACTTAGTTCTTTCACTTAAGTGTCTGAGCAACTTAACCAGCTAAAATAATGTTCTTTATTGTTTTAATCTACCAACCTGCATAATTTTAATTGTTGAACACAAATACAATGTTATTGTTGAATGTTACACATTAATGATTGCTGTACACATCAGTGACTACAAAAGTAACAGCAAGTTAACAGACAGCACTATGTTTCTCCTGATAACATCTCACATCTGTTATGTGAACTGTCTCCAGTGAAAGTTAGTATGACATACGATAATTTATATGCAGATGACACAAGATTGTAGTGAGTGTTGCATTGATTTGTTTTTTTTATAATGCTTCTCTTTATTCACTGAGTATTTCAATTTGACTTGAATTTGACTTGAATTCAGTTGTGACCAGAGGTGGGTAGTAATGTGTTACGTTTACTCCGTTAAATGTACTTAAGTAACTTTTTCCAATAAATTGTACGTATAGGAGTAGCTTTAATGCATAATACTTTTCACTCTTACTCGAGTACATTTATGATTTAAAAACTGTACTTATACTCCGTTACATTAGACTACACACTTCTCACTACTTTAATTTATTCAATTATTTTTATTCACACGTGCACAGCTTGATGACTTCCGGTATGGCTTACTGTTTTGAACAAGCCACACCCCTCCAAGACTCCCTTTGACAAGATTGCTGAAGAAACAGCTCCAGAGGCAGATGCAGCAGTAAGCCTACATCCATGGCCTCACTAACAATGGCGAGCAATTTGGGGTTCAGTATCTTGCTCAAGGACACTTCGCCATGTAGACTGCAGGGGCCGGGAATCGAACCACCGACCTTCCGATCACTGGGCTCCCCTCTATCACCTGAGCCACAGACGCCCTACAGTACAGTACACTTTTTCCGTACTCTACCCAACTCTGGTTGTGACCCAACCAACCCAACCACCTGCGACCGATGGGAGGGACAGACCATAAAAAGAAAATAAAAAAATATATACAAAGGGCTTTTAGGATAAATGTCCCAAATTTCATACCATGCAATGTGATGGTGAAGAAAGCTTCTCAGGTGTCCATCTTCAAACTGAGCTAATGGATAAGCACCACTCTCCTCAGCCTCCCAATGCACCTTTAAAATGGAATCAACCCCTCACCATCAAACCCGCCCCCACTTAACCAGTTAGTTAGCTTGCTGTGATGTCGCTCTCTATCTGGGGGCACGGCCATGTGACTGTGTGCATGTGTGTGTCTGAAGGAAGACAGCCAAGGTCATTACTCATTGATAAGGCCCCTGTGGAGCGCTCATGTTATCTCCACTGCCTGTGAAGTCCCCAGAGCAACCTCTACAATTAGCCATCTTCGTCTTACTATTAGTCCCTGTGACAACCACCTCAACCCAAGTACTGTAGCTGAGGCACCAAGCGGCAGGCAGACTCCAAGCACTGTTTAAGATGGGTGCTTATCTAAACCTCTGAGGGCTCTATCTTGTGCCTGGCGCAAAGCGGCGTACGGCACAACACAAGTGTCATTCCTAGCTTCCGACCGACGCAGTTGTCATTTTGCCGCATTCCTATCTTGAGGCAGGAGAAAACGATAGTGCCATTGACCAACAAAAACCTGGCCTAAAGTCAATGGCGCAGCGTTTTTCCTGCTATTTAAAGAGTGCATTATTTCGATAGTTAGATGTGCCTACATAGGTGGCTTCACAACGCATGTACACTCTGCTTGTTACACACTGATGCACGGATTGAGAGGCTTAGAGAGGTTGCTTGCAGTAATTTTAAATGTACTGCAGTAATGTCACTGCAGCAAATATCACAGGACACTTAAGTAGTTCTAAACTTGGCAGGAGAGAGGAAACTCTCCAGAGGAAAGAGAATTCAACTTTCAACACAGTTTTACTCCAAACAATTTTACTGAACCTGGACTGTGTGTGTGATCTTTTGGATGTGTAGAAGAACACAGAACAGTAATTAACAGTAGATCCTGACCGGTCCTGCCCGCGTGTCGGGAGATTTAAGTCATCAATGAATTTAAGCTGCTGTGTGTAAACGCGCACCAGTCTCTTCATGCGACACGTATCGTCTCTGCTTCTGTGGGATCGCTGCAGGTAATGTAACTAATATTTTCCTCATTAATGATGTATTACTTCACCCATCTGTTGTGAATCTGAATGATAATTTTTATGACCTGATCTACGGACTGCAATCCGCTCTATAACATACACATCCTCCTGTTTAGTTAAAGATCGGTGCATTTGTATACACATACACTCAAATGCAGTTGTTGATGGGACTCATGATTGGGAGCCTTCTGCCTCCGCCACATACCTGTCCCTAAAGAATGCCGCTGTTTGAATAGCAATGCACCCTGAGCAGACGCACCTGGCTTTTAAAGGGAATGGGAGATGACACTCTGATTGGTTTAATTTATGTTACACACCAAACACACCTTTGAATAATTAAGGGACTAAATACAACCCATTTGTGTTTTGTATCACATTAACTAAACCTCAGCTTCAATCAGGCACTCTTCAGCTACAGTTTTCTTGGTCAGTGCAAAAAGAGAGTTGTTTGAATGGCAGAGCTTCACTGGTATCAATGGCCCAGTAGGACAGGGCGTATACCTGCCATTGGAAATTGCAGGAATACTGACATGTAATCTTGAAACATTTCCTTTCTTCTGAGGAGGAAGATATTGTGTTTGAAATCTGTGTGTGAGTGCAAGGCAGGACAGTATTGTGACTATTTCAACACAGTCCAACACAGGTATTTTGCTTTCTTCCTGCAGTGCAAAACATATGCTTTAAAAGTGGAAGCACTACAGACAGTGAAAGACTGCTATAAGTGGTTCACTACATGGACAATTCTATAGTTTACAGCATGTAAAGGTAAATGGCAGTAACTAGTGTCAGTAATTGGTTTTGAAAGTTTTCTCTGCACTTTAGAGGTCAGGGCTATGAAAAAGCTTCATATCATCTATGTAAATTACTAAAATGAAAAAAAAAATGTTCAAGGCTGGATTCTAGACATCATTCAGAGTAAAAATATAGTCTACCAATAATTCAACACACTTCATCATGTTAGACTCAATGTGTCATTTAGAAATCATAGAAATGCAAATATTGATTTCATGAGAGAATTTGCAGATGGTACAATTTACTTCACTCGTGTTACTCTATTATATCCCTTCAAGAAAACATTGTCAGAAAGGAGAAACTACTTTGTCCCCTTTTTTATCATAACTTTCCAAATCTGACAATTCTGAATTGGTGGTTGTATTTGAGACATTGGAATAGGGTCCTGTCCATACTTGCCAACCCTCCCGATTTTTCTGGGAGACTCACGTTTTTCATTGCCCTCTCCCGGTGTCCTACCAGTGTCACATTTCTCCCGTATTTCTACCGATTTATGACAAATTTCCACACAATTTTTACAGCGTATTTAAGCCCTTCGACTCTTAAAGTTTCCACCCAGACAACTATACGGCTACACCAAATGAAGTTTCTTTGAGCTAGTTCACGAGATAGTTGCTAACTTTGTCAACTGTTTGATGCTTGGCAGGTAGCTTATAGTGGGTTTATTAGCGCTTTTCCCTCAAGAACAGCTACCTGCTGCAGGTCATTGAGAACTAAAGGACAAAAAAGTAGCTGGCCATAAAACCAAAACAATCACCTGGAAGATGGTTTTAAAAAAAAAGGGGCCACTTATAGCCAGGGGTTTCGGTAAAAAGCAACCTCTTTCACATTAGCTATATTCATTTGACCTATTTTTAAAATAAATGTAGTGCAACTTTAAACACAATAAATTGTGTTGCAATTTAAGGCATATTCCAGTTTAAATTAGCTGCTTAAGTCTAATTTATAGTAAAGAGATAATTACATCAGAGCTAATCCGTGTTTGTGTGATTATTGTGGGATATTATTGTTTTAAACAAATAATATAGAATTCCATTGTAATATTTTCTTAAATTTTAAGTTACATAAAACGAACAATGATGTAGACTTCTTTGGACGTCTTATTTCCTTCATATTATCTTCAGTATTCCATCCATTGTGTTGGAGATCAAGTTTGTATAATATCCCAGATAAAAAACAGCGTTACCTTAACACTGCATGCCAAAGCTACCTAACACTCAGTCTGAATATAGGATTTTGTGTAGATGTCGGTGGTCTTGCTCTCACCCTCTTGATGTGCTTCCTTAATCAGAGTAAAACGTTTCCTTTCCTTATTATTTCCAGGCACGTACTCAGCCAATTAGCTAATCATTATGGCAAGGCAGGTGGTGCACTAATATGAGATAATAACACACCCTGGGCATTCAGAGCCACCGTACTGCTCAGGGCTTTTCAGCAACATTGCACCGTTCTGCGCAAGCCTAATTGGGATGTGAAACATGGGGGTGGGGGGTCAGAAAACGATTGTCACAGGAAAAACTGTTAAACCTGTAACTTTTGTGCCTGGTTTTTAGTGGGGGGACAAGAAGGACATTGGTATTATTACAAAGGACAATACAAACTGAAAGAATATTGTATTTCATGGCCCATGAAATGGTAAAATCTCTCGAGGGCACAGAGTTTAAATCTACAATGAGATGAAAGCAGAGAATGGGGAGTCTGTGACTATAATGTTGGATTTACTCCCTGCTGCCCACCTTTCTTTTTTGTTTCTCCAGATTAGAAACAAACAAATCAAGACCGAGCAGCCCCTGATCATACGCTACGCACTGCTTGGATCTTTTTATTTAATCTCATATGAATATGTATGTGTCATGCAGGTTAGCTTTTCGATGTAGGGCGCACACAAGGCTCAACATCATAAAAGA
Source organism: Hollardia meadi (assembly GCA_037974645.1). Classification (NCBI taxonomy): domain Eukaryota; kingdom Metazoa; phylum Chordata; class Actinopteri; order Tetraodontiformes; family Triacanthodidae; genus Hollardia; species Hollardia meadi. The sequence goes on along the minus strand of JBBPCS010000878.1, from coordinate 12,280,496 downwards.
ACTGAGGAATCACCTTGAGGCTGACAAAGGAGGTCCAAAAATTGTAGCTCCTGAAAACATGTAATTTTACAGTGGTAGCATACAGTGCTCTATTCATTCACATTTCCATTTCTGATTTCATGACAGATGAAGAAAACTGCCAAATCAATGTATTCATTATTAAATCGTTTTATATATACAGTATATGCAAATTATGAGCTTAGATCTGTCCCTTTTTCTCTTCAAACATAATGCTTTCATAGGAAACTGAGGTCCATGTAACTGTGGTGAGGAACACTTTCTGAAATTGTCTGTATCCTTTCTACACACCACAATGTGCTGGCTGCACATGTCTTCCCGTGTCCTATTTCTTGACTGTCAGTCCATAAATACATCTCATGAATGCACGATGAGGCAGGAATGAACACTGTCTCACACTATAGGCACCTCGCTTTAAATTAAAATCCAGGTTTAGAACAGAAAATTTGTCGGACCTGTTCCTCGAGTCTTTTTTTTTAAAGGAAATGTACACAGTGCAGCAATGGAAGCAGTCGTTTCAAAACTGACTGCAAATTTAATTGATTTATATCTGACTTTTTAATTCCATCATAAACAAATCTTGCTATTACTGCGAAAGATCTTAGGTTCTATTGTGAGGATCAACGCAGGGTGACATTTGAGACTCGGCTATCAAAACACAGATCCCACATGCTTATCTCAAAATATCATTTGACAAGTGAGGGATCCGGGGGCGAGCATTCACTTGCTGTTGGGGAGTGCTCACGTCTCTGCAAATGTACTTTACCATGAAAGCAAACTGACAGTCATGACTGTCAAAAGTAGTTATCGTCCATTACAGTCTCCCCCTGCCCAAGTCACACATCTGGTATTCGGGGAAACAACATTTAACACACCCTCTCATGGAGCGTTGGCGTCTTTCTCCCATTATGTTCACACCTCCGAAGGCCAGGATGCTGTGTTTCTGTCCCCTCCTTTGACTGACACGGTGGTTATGAGCAATGATAGCTGCCAGGGCTCTGAGGGAGCGTCTAAATGAACTGACAGTGGCAGTGTGAAGACACTTCCAAATCCACTGACAACATTATTATACTAAAGACTTTATATAGGATGATGAGGCCTGGAGAATCAATATGATTGATGCGCGGCGCCCAGCACATAATTCCTCACGTTTTATTTAAGACCCTCGCTCGGAGGTGTTGTTGTGACTGCTGCCACTTGAAGAGGCGCTGTTACTGCATTGTTCTTGTCGGTTAAACATTTTCAGTTGTGCTATACACACAGGAAATTTGAGCTACACAGGAAGCAGAACATGGTCCAACATCCTGTCTGCCACCTGTTTGTGGTCATTTAGGGAAATGTCAGTTTATTGCAGCCCAAGCCAGTAGCACAGGCAACATGGCAGCTGGACTATTGGGCTGTGCCAAAGCTGTAGCATGGGCTGTGGAACCCAGTCTTGGTCTTGAGACATTTTTTTAATTGTCTTGGGCTCTTTGCCGCCGTTGTAAATTCTCTTGTCTCGAACAAGTCCTGTTCTCTTTCTTCCTTCTCTGAGCTCCTATGTCTACTGTGTTTGCATGTTGTGTTTGATTTACAACCGCCGCCCCCCCCCCCCAAAAAAAATGTGTCCGATTCTACCATGCTATATGCCTTATTTTTTAAGAATTTGGTTTATAACTAACTAACTAGCTAACACTACTTCCAAAGCACGCAAGTCCAAAACATCTCCCGTTTGAAGGTCGAAGCTGAATCCGTGCTGTTTTATTCTGAAGCCACTGATTCTGATTTTTCTTTTGAGGCCAGTCTCTCTAAACGAATACACTTTTGTTCATTAACATTTAAAACATCTGTGCTGAATCTATAATCGCAGCTGTATTAAATTCTTGTCTTAGGGATGTGACCTGAAGCATTTTCTCTCTTTTCTTGACTTAGAGTCAGCACTACTTGGACTCTTCCTCTTCATTTGGTCTCGCATCTGCTTGGACTTAACAAATAGTCCCGGTTGGTGCTTTGTTCACAAAGATTTTCATCATGTAGACGATGCACTTGTCACAGGCACAGAGTTTTACCGTGTGTGTCCTTGTTATTGATAGCTTGTGCCAGGAATGAGGCAGCTCTTACAAACCAATAAGCTGGTGAACATAGCTAACCAAATGATACAGTGGATGTGCTTTCTTTTTTTTTTTAAAGTAAATCCCATATTTGAATGATGGAATAATAATTACACAACATTTCACGTTAATGTCAATCTAGGAAGGTAAACATTTTAATTAATACTAAATTCCTTTTCTTTATTGTTTTCCCTGCTCTCGTCAAGCATCTGTGTACAATGAAGCATTGCCACACAACAGTGCCCACGTTTTGCCTGCCATATGTCCTGCCCAACTGTTGCTTTGTGTAAAATCTACATTCAGAGGAAATGAAACATGCAGTTTTTGAAAAAGAATAGAAAAACATACATACCAACAGTAACCTTGTTTTTTTTATTGGTATTTTGTCAACTTTATCTGTCTTGTCATTTAATTGCTTTTTGTAAACAAGACATTAATGTCATAATTCACTCAGAAAGTGATGAATTAAAGAAGCAATTATACTGAAATTAATAATATTATACAATTATACTAAAGATTTGCATGTAGCCTGAACACAGTACTAATACAAAAGAAGAAACATAACAGACAGACATGCTTTTCTCTTCCACACAAGCTGCTTGCTCAGGTAAATTTGTGCCTCCAGGCTATGTGCCATCCCCATGTCTGCTTACAGGGAGATATTGGAAGAAAGCAAGGAGGATGCCTGCATGTAAGCAAGCGGGGTGGGGTGAAAAGGAGGAAGAATAAAGCAGCTAATACTTGAGATGAGTCTCCATCAAATGGAAAATCTTGTACATGTGTGGTAATGAGTTTACTTGCTAGCAAACCACGATCATGCTCTCCACAATTCACAAAACCGTGCCACGAAATCCATCCACCCACTCAGTAATTTAGACTGAGTCTCAGGCAATGATCCAGTCATTCAGGATCGTCAATTAAGCAGTGCCAAGAATACTTTTATGATGCATGCTTCAACAAGGAGAAACATTATTGCTATTATGAGTTATTGCTTTCTTTCTTGACTAGTCCTTGGATAATGCACATGTAAACAATTATCAAAATATGAACAAGTAAAGCCTATGACGACCTTTTACAGTATTTAACTTATCTATCCCACTCTCCCCCTGTTCCCCCATTTCAATATTCTCTAGCATATAGCCTAATGAACAACCCAGTGAGGTAATTCTACACTTTCTACTCTTAAACACTTTATTACCTCCGCCAAAGAGGTTATGTTTTCACCCGTGTCCGTTTGTTGGTTGGTTGGTTGGTTTGTTACAAGGATTATGCAAAAACTACTGAATTGGATTTCCACGAAACTTGGTGGAAGGATGAGGGCATGGGCCAAGGAAGAATCCATAAAATTTTTGGCACGGATCCGGATAAAAAATAAATATATTTAGAGGGCTGGTATCTATGAGTGTGTACAGTGTAGTGAGGATCCAAATAAAAATCCGAATCTAGCGGATTTAAACGTGTCTTCTCTTGGTGACGCAAGATACACAGGTACATTAAACCCTTGTGCGTCTCTGCCTGACGCCAAAGGGTACCTTGTGCGTCTGGGTGAGATGCAAGGGATAACTGACGAGCTGGGGATGAGACGGGCCTGCAAATAGTGACGCTTGGGGTTGGTAGCCGGCCAGACCCACCAACCCAAAACCATGTCCCTAGTACACCACACAGACAGGAAAGACACAAAGATTGGGGAGCTTATGAAGGAGTGCAGAGTAAACTAAACCCTGCCACGTTTATGAGGTGGCTAGGATTGCTTAGGCAGCTCAGCAGAGTCACATCAAGAGAAATTGTGAGACAAAAAACTGTGCTGAACAAGTAGACATTGTTATTAACTCTGTCCCAAAATGAATTGGGACATAAAATATGTCTCGAAGAGTCGAAGAAATTTGCCTTGTGGCTAAAGCCCCTCTTAGTATACAATTCATATAAAGGCTAATATTACCTTGTCCTTGCTGTTATTGCTTTGTGTTGACCTGGGTGGTTTTGCTTCTGCGACCTGCCAAACTGATCTTGAGAGTATGACGGAGGTAAAGGTTCATTCCTGGCAAATAATGGACCTTTTTCTCTATATCTGTGTCTCGAAATGGAAAATGATTAGAGAGTTCTCATAACTTTCCACGTCAAATCAACATTTTTGTTTTATACTTGGATTAATTTATTTTGAAGACGTTGCTCTACTGCACTTGCATAAATGCAAATTGTATCAGAAGTCGACACATTGGCCAGTCGCCAGATTGGTGAAAGTGTTGCTGAATATCTTATAAAAAGGTGGGAAAAAAAACGAGGAAAAAACGAACGGGAAGATAAATCTTAATTGAAGATGCATAGTGTTGTTACTACTTGTCTCGAAAAGCATTACATACCGTATCAAACTCTATCGTTAGTTCAAACAGAACATAGGAAAGTTATTTCAGTCAGCTGTCATTTTTTATATAGATATATAGCCAGGAGATAGCTATCTTGTTAGCATAAAGACTGTAAACTGCAGTAATGACTAGTTTGGCTCTGTGCAAAAGTACAAACAAACAATGCTTCTAAATGTTATTTATTATCCTTATGTTGAATATTTTTTTTAACAGAATGACTCACAGCCAAAACCTAATTAAATTAGTCAGTTAAACATTATCACATCACGCAATTATGAATTCTGAAAACAACTTGTTCATAACACAACTTTCCTTATCTATATCAGCACATAGATTAACTTGGGTAACAGATCCCAAAGCCCAAAATCGGCATATCACCTAAATGACTACTGTAAATGTCTTTGATGTACACATACTGTATGTGCAAAACTTTGATCTTACACATTCTTATTTTAGTAATTTGGGCAGTGGAAGTGTATCCCTGCAATAAACACACATGCAACCTTTAAATATTACATTATGGGATTTAAATAGTGGTTTACATGTATAGTGTGCAATATCTCCAATCTGTTTTTCCATCTGTTGAGAAATAAAGAGGCCTTCTCTGTCAAGTCAATAGATCCTCCTTGTAGAGACGATCAGTGACTGACTGTAAAAGCAAAATATGAATCGCTTACCAGTGCAACGGCTTGACAGCATCAGCACATTCTTGCGCCGTGCTGCTATCTCATATCACGCACTCATCTGATAATTCTGAGATTGTAGATTTCTCTATGAAATAAATATGGTGTGGAAGGGAGAGATGGCCTGAGCCAAGATTCCCGTGGCAGGCGCAGATTTGATCACACGCTCAAAGAAAAGCGAAAAAGGCAAACCAGATTGGAAGGCCAAGACAGAATAATTGGACTTGTGTTGGTAACCTGAGTGGACACGGACCCATTTATCTCCCTGTCTGAAGCAAGGGTGCAAAGTCTCAAGCCCAGAAAGGTCAAAGTAAAGAACCCATTGTGGAATCATGCAAACCATTATTGATGTAAGAACAAACCCTTGTCCAGACTTTTAACTATGAGGTTTCCCCCCTTATTCATGCTGCTGGTTAATAAAGGGGGGTAGTAGTGACATTTTTGAAGCAAGCTATCAAAACTTTATTTTTTTATAGTGCTTGTCAAAGCAGAAGACATAGTGCCTTGCAGAAAAAAAGGGGAAAGAGAAAGATTTAAGAGACAGAGAAGGCAATATCAGGAATAAGACTACTTACATGCTTGAGATGCTGACCCCCTTAGTTAAATCTGTTTACATGCTAGCGTTTGCAGCTAAGAGTGATGGAGATGCCAAAGTATTGGACTGCTGTATTTAATACATTTCACGTTATTACATTGCATTGTGTGGTGAACATTCATGTATGTAGCACATTTTATGGCAATCCATCCAATAGTTATCACAAAATGTTTTCTCAAACCACAAATGTTAGCCTTCTGGTGACTCTAGAGGAAAAGATGGTGGATCACCGTAGCCATTCAGATAAATTTTCTATTAAAGACAAAAATCAAAATCCTTCTGAAAGCTTTGATTTGCTGATGGTGCTAGAGAGAAAGTTCTGTAGTGGTTGTCCAGACATTTAGCTCAAACATCATGCCGTATCAATCATGAATAATCATGCACATTTAGTAGAGCTGCATTAAGACTTGTTTTCCAGAAGGTTTAATGTTTTTGAAATATATGTCATAGTGCCTGGCCATAGTATTATAGTTTACCTTTGTTGTTCCTGACATTCAGAAGATTTTTTTAACAAAATGTATGTATCAAAGGAGAATTGTGGCAGCGCAGGATAATCCTGTGGAAACCATGAATGTCAGGACAAAATTATATGGCAATCCATTTAATATTTGTGGAGATATTTCAGGGTGGCCCAAAGTGATCTGTTTGACCCTTGGCTAAAACCCCGATTAAGGTTGCAATTAACAAAATAAATATTTAAAAATTAAATCAAAGGAGAGAAAAGAAAAGAAAAAAAAAAAGCTTGAAGATCACTTACTGTCTTGGCCCAGGTCTCCCCTTTTCGAAGACTTACTTTTACAAGACTTAAATTACAAATACAATTGTATTGTGTGCCTCGTTTAGCTGTTGTACATGATCAGTATAAGCTAAACACAAAAGACATTGTCCCACTGGGTTCAAGTGTATCTAACCCTGTTTTTGTTCGGTCACAGGACGCAGCATTGAAGGACAAGCATCCTTGGAGCTTTCGTATTGAGGTGGCTCATTGTTTTTTTTGTTGGCTGTTCTGGAGATCTCGGTGAAATGCTGATTGAGCTTTTGAGGACTAAGATAGCCTTGGAGGAGAAAAAAAAAAATTAAGAGAGCTGTCTGCTAAATAATGTGATCTAAACTGGCCCACATACACACACTATGCTGTTCAACAAGATTACCCCAAACTGCAAGTTAGAAGGCATCACAGCAAAAAAGGGACAGCTTGAAGGGAAGAAGCAGAGAGGAAGATGGAGACAAGGAAAGAGATGAGGGAGGGAGATGAGAGGCAGAAAGGGAGAGAGTCAGGGGAAACTGTATGCCAAGCTTTTGTAAAGCATCAGGGATGAAACATCGCTTTCCTCATAAGATGATTATGTTGTTAAATGAGATATGGCAATACTCTTGTAAGCGCTTAATCCAAGGATCTCCAGCTGCCATGCAAATGTAGCAGATGTCAGCAGGATGACACAAAGCCGAGGAATGAGCTACCAAAATTCTCCTCACCTCACCTCCCCTCCTCGTCCTCCTCCACGCCTCTGTATTATTTAACAGGGGGGTTTGGGGTTGCTGGAGCTCATTGTAGTAATTCTGATCACATATGAATATGAATTCAGTGGGTAGCCATGGCAAAACACACCGCTGGTCAAAACCACCACACTCAAACCTGTTTTTGTTTGCTTTAAGGAGGAAAAAAAAAAAAAAGTACATCTCTAAGAAGTAGCCAAGCTTTAAGGCTTTTCTGAAGTTGCCTAAACTTGGTAATGCTTGGATGTTTCGGACCGACTTCTAAGAAGCAGTTTCTTTCTGAACTTTTTATAAGCTTTGCAGTGCTTTCATGCAGCTTTCTGGGCATTCCCAGGTGGGACTTTAGGGGTGGATGGACCGAATCGGAGCAGATTTCCTTGGGGGACATTAAAGTAAAATGTTTGACTCACCCCCTTGTGATTCACACTGATGACATCATGACTATGGATGTGCAAGCATGCGCCACTCCAGGCCCATTAAATCAAATAGCATGATCATTTAGTCTAATTTGCCATCAGTCCCACTAATTGCATCTGACTGTCGACTCCAGAGAGTACTGTAATTCCCCTGAACTGGTTAAAGTGACTGTGATGGGCTATGCTTGAACTTGTTTAATGGCAGGTGATATATGATTTGTTATGCCCATTCATTATCATTGGCTTTTCTTTTAATAGCAATAGTATAGAGCTGTTGAATAATTGTAATTCATAATCGTACTCCCTTGGTCTTATTGGTTCTATGTGTATCCTCGTGAGTTAGATCCATCTCCTGAAAGAAGTGCATCTAATATCTCAATGTATCATTTAAAGAGACTCCAAAACAAACGTAAAGCCAGACTGTACATTGAAATCAAGCTCGTCAAATCACAGTCGTCGAAAACATTTACTGTTCAGCCTACCGGGAGGCGCTTTTTTCCGTGCAAAAATGATGTCTCTAACTGCCCCTTTCTCTTTTCCTTCCCCTTTTCTTTTGTCATTCTTTTTTTTTTTTTTCCTGCTCCGTTCTGTGGCTCACAGAGCTTTGTGCTCATGTTTGAGTTCTCACTGGCTGACAGGTTGTCACAGATAATAAGTTTTAATTCCCCGTGTGGGACCAAAACTCACTTGCCTTGTAATTTCCTCATAATTTTATTCCCTTTTGAAGCCCTTGAATGTAGATCGGTGAGATGTCAGTTATAAGTGCAGTCGGCTGGGATAGTAATGTATTCCGCGGCACTAAGACTGGACTCTTTGTCAAATTAAAGGGAATAAAGTGCATTCTTTCATGTTTTAATTTGAATCTTAACACAATCATGTCACAGGTGCTTGATCAATGATAGTCTTTATTTTATTCAGTTTTTCATTTCAGGTTGTTTTTTTTGTAAGTCTTCCATTTGGTTTTAGGCGTTTTTGTAATTTAATGCTTAATTTCAGATTGATTTTCAGTCTACAAAACTTTCAATTTTACCTCAGTGTGACAACAATGCAATCTATACAGTGAAACAGGACGATACTGACTCCTGTGAGTCATATGATCTCCCTCCAACCCCTGATCTCCATTTGTCCCAGCGGTGATGTGTCTAAACGCACCAAAGCAGCTCTGATGGACACTTTGCCTTGAGCTCCTGTTCACCCGTTCCACCCCTCAATGCCACTTTTCTCCCCAATCCAGAATAATGAGCCCTTCAGAAATTCAACTCAGGGATCCCAGCCCACTGTTGTGCACGGCAGCCCAGATTTCTTTCCTCTTCCCTTTGCTAAAGCCTCTGCTAGCCCCGCAGCTTCCAGGCGGCTGAAAAATCACAGCTCTGTCGGCCAAGTGTGGCCGCTGTTTCAGCAGGATAAGTTGGCCAGGGGAATATTGTTCAAGTCCCCCTGAATGTAAACGAAGCACCCTTTGCTGTCACCCTATGCCTGGCCTGTCTTCTCTCTTGGATGGTTGGTTAGGCATTCTCTACCTCATAAAGGCTGTAGCTGTGCTGCATGAAAAAAACAAAGATGGTTCTTATAAATTTATGGCCCTCCCCATTTCACAACAGTATTGTCACAGTAAGATTCAGACTTTGCCGTAACTCTGCAGTTGGAAAATCTGCCTTGTTTTACTGCCAGCCAGAGCTTGAATCTGGCAGAGAAACAAAAACTTATGACATCTTCCACCTACACCCAAAATAATCTGTTGAGGACATTTTTGTCAGACAGGTGGATTATTTCAGAGAGAACTGATGTTCATGTATTCAACATTAGTGCGATTTTCTGTGGGCTCTTTACTTATGTGCCATGGGTGTTCCGTGGTGATTCCCTATGGATCCATCGTGATGGATGCTCTTAATGAAGGGTGTTAATTTAAAGTCACCTGCAGGCTATAGTCGTTCCATCCAGAAGGCTGCATCATCACCTATCCAATGTTCTCTCTACACTGACAGAGGAAGGCCCAGGGAGAAGTGAGGAGATGGAATTGGATTTGAAGCTCTGAGGCAGGTAATAAAAAGCAACACTCCCACACACCAAGGAATGTGATTTCCCCAAGTACCCCTGGCAGACATGTTGAATTTCTTTCTGTAATGTATAGGCGACCAAGCTATTCATAACATGGAAGGCCCTGGCGAGTACACCGGCTGAAGCTTGTTTTCTCATTAAAAGAACCTTTCCTGGTCAAAAATGCACCGTGTGAACTTTTATCAAGCCATATATAATGTACTTTCATTACATTCAGTAGCCCCATCTTAAAACCTCATTGGTCTCCATGGTAAAGGCTTACTGCGGTGAGAAACCATTTCATTTGATAAGTGACATGGAAGCCTGTTATGCAGGCATGTGACTAAATGATAAGAAAAAAAGGTTACATAGAATGCTTTTTTTTTTCCTGATAGGAGATGTGTGCATGCAGAATGAGAGTATGTAATAAGTAATAAGTAAAACTTGGTGCAGGAGGAAAGGTGGGTTTATAAGTACAATAAGGGTAGACATTTACATAACAATAAAAAATTCACTATAAAATTTAAGTTGTCTCAGAACCACTCCACTTCACAGCCACAGAGCAGTTAGATGTGAATACACCCCCATGTTGAACTATACACAAAAGAACCACGTCCTGTTACAGATTGCCTCAGCTCCTGTGAATAGGCTAAGACCAATTTTAAATTGGGTGTGCATCAAGTAACTCAGCGAGAAGGTGGTTTATAATATTATAGGGAAGGATTTTCCAACAAACTTTTAGTCTTTTGATGAAGACGGAAAACCAGTGAAGAAACAATGTACATGTTAAAAGGTCGATTTGATTTCCTAGTGCTCAAATTTGCCAGATGTTATATTTTGTTGTGGTGAAAGTTCCGTCATCATCAAGATCCTGACATGAAAACTGGCGCAGACATTCTTCAAACATGCAAAACTAATGCCATAAGACTCAGCTGTACCTTGGGTTTAGTGCCAATTTGTAAATGTTAAAATGCGAACATGTTAATTGTGAACATGGTAAACATTGTACTTGTTAGAAATCAGCATGTTAGCATTCACATTGCCAGCATGCATGTTTTCGTGATAGCTTTAGCATTTATTTCAAAGCTAGTGTGGCTGTGTCTGAACCTGGGCTTATAGACAAATTTATAGAGACATTATAATTACTGTGTTGACTTTGGGGTGGCCGTGTCTCAGGAGGCCCAGTGATTGGAAGATCGGTGGTTCAATCCCTGACGCCTTCATTCTGTGTGTTGAAATGTCCTTGGGCAACTTCCTGAAGACCAAATTGCGCCCGAAAGCATAGCCATTAGTGTATGAGTCTATGTGTGAATGGTTACCGCTCCTAATGAGCAGGTACCTTACACGGTAGTCTCTGCCACCAGTGTATACATTTGTGTGTGAATGGGTGAATGCGACAAGTGTTGTAAAGCAGGTTTGAGGTCTCGGTAGACTTGAAAAGCGCTATATACATGCAAGTCCTTACCATGACTGAGACATAATGTCTTTACAATCAGAGGACAGTAACCAAAAAGACTTATTTGGTTGGTTAAGTGTCAGTAAAACATGTCTTATTTGTAGAAATCTGTTGAAGAACTGTTGGGCTGTTGGTGTAATTCTACACCCTCCTTTGCACTGTTGCAGGTACGAAGATGGTCCATGGCATGGATGCAATTTATAATATCTTGAGATCAACAGCCAAAGCCATGCTTTAAAAATGGTCAGTTCTGGCCTTCTTCTTGCCCTATATTGTGTCCTGTTCATTGCCCATTTACATCACCCCTGGCTTATCTTCTTTGTGTGCCTTTAAAAGAACACTCCCTGGAGGTTCATGGATGTAATGAGCTAAAGTCAATCAGCTCCAACAGAAAAATAGATACCAATCAATACTCTTTCACATGCTTTTTCGCTACATGCTAGCCTGGGTCCAGAGCTGTAGTTCCACAAATCCAACATAAAGTAAAATGTGATGAAGCCATGCTCTCTTCACAATAGAGAAGTGAGAAAGGGCTTACAAAACCTCTGAATGCCATGTTGAACATGGCCAGCAGCAGGTGTCAGTGCTGCCTAAGCCTGACCTTGCGGAAAGGCAGCATATTTCAATTTCCCCTTCAGTGGTTCCAGAGTGGTGTCCGCAGAGGGTTGGGGAGACGGCTGGCCATGCAGAAGGGTGCTCAGTAGCATTCTATGAAGCTTACTAGAGCAGCAGGTATGGCAGAACTCGGCTGGAACTAAGCCTCGTGCCCGCCTCACTGACACTGATCTGCCTCCCTTAAATCACTAGACAGCCTAAATAAAGCAACCAAGGTTCCTGCAACAGAGGTTGAAGGAAGTGGAGGTTTTCACTTTCTGTCATCTCAATGATTTTTGTCTTGCTCTGGAGTCACGGACTTCCTCCGCCGAAAATAATTTCCCCACCAGCATTTGCATATAAAACAACTGTATTACATCTATGACATGGTAAGGGATTTCTTTCGTACCACTTTTTAGGTGAAAGTGCAGTAAGTACAGAACAGCCACTCTCTCAGCTAATACCCCATTAGACGTTTGGTGAAGAAACATCATTAGTTTGTTTTAATGTGCCCCGATGGAGGCTGAGTGACACTAATGGGGGGCTTCGTAAAAAATGGTGTCAATCTTGGCACTGTGACGCTTCACTGAACAGCACATTAGTGCTAAAAGTATTTCAGGTCTTTAAATATGCCTTCTTCTCTTGAGCCTATACGAGAGGGGGGGCATGGAGGCAATTTGAAAATGCGTTTCAATATACATACAATATTCATGATAGGGTAAAACTGAGAGCACACATTGTGCAACAGGCGACCTCGAGTACAGGCAGGGAATGTCTCAATCCCTAGCCTCAACCCTGAAGATGCAGGGGTGCTGAATGGATTCTCTTCTTTCTATCTAAAAATCTACAGTCAGCAAGGATGATTTGAATCGAAAACGTGACCATCCCTCACTAGATCAAAGGAAGTACTTATGGGATGCCAACACAGCAGAATGCTGTTGCAGTGCGGAGACAAAGGACGTTGCATAGGAGATTACTGAGCAATTTACAGCGTGATTATTAACAATTCTAGCCATTAAAGCAACCAGATGTGATTAAGTAAATAGCAAAACTATTGTAGATCTGTTGGTGGATGCGCTGGAAGCAGTAGTGAATCACCTTGGGGTGTTTTATGTGTGAACCGTTTGAATCCCTTCTCGGCAAAGCCGTTAAGCGGCACTGAGCAAAGATAGAGTGAGAAAATAAGAGATTGACTTCACTGCCATCACTTTCCAAACATGTAATAACTGCGAGGTGACAGGGGTCAAGTCCCGTCAGTCCGTCCTCAGCCGAGACAATTTGATACAAAAGAGAGATAGATGGTAAGTCATTTTACCACTTCACATTATTACAAAATAAGTGGCCTCACCTGTGACAAGTCAGGCATCAGAGGTCAGGCCTCCCTAGGGTTATAGCCTTTCAAAAATACAGCGATGACAGGTGAGAATTTCCAAGTTCTTACATAACTCCATTGTAAAAACACTATATTTTAAACTTTCGCTGAAGTCCATTATTTGAAATTTCAAATATATATAATTCATTCACTAGAAACATTAATACTTCATTAAATTAAAGACTTATCAATATTTTTCTATTAACAATTGTTCAATTGACTGTGTAATATGAAAGGTGTCTCTAGTAGTGAAAAAAACAATTTTGACCCGACTCTAATCTTTCATTTCCAGCAGCAACAAATAAAGTTCTACGCTACCCATCCACCACCAAATCACAAACAGCCAAACTAGCTAACAACTAGCCAACATATTTGCCACAACTTTATAAGCTGATTAAATGTTAATGAAGTGTTAGAGCTTCTTATGCTGACCCCAAGTGGCCAATAAATCAATGAATACACCTTTAATTTACTCAGAAAAATCCCAGATTTCTCCATTTAGGTTTATAGTTTTAACATTAAAAAAAAAGAAACAGAATGGCTTTGTGGAAATAACCTTCAAATATGTATGTATGTATTTTTATTTTAATCAAAAGTATGACTCAAATTCGGAGTATGTAACGGTTGCCAAGGATGTCGGACTCCAAACGAGATGAAATGCAGATATTGAATTAAAAGAATGTGCCCCGAAGAATGAGAGATCCCGCATATAATTTGATAAAAGTGACAAGCCGTACAAATCGAATGCAGAGTGTGAATTAATAATTCAGACCCGCAGAATCCTTCCTGAGACAACAGGGGAGAAAACAGGGGAATAAGAAATATGATCCCTGGTGTCTGCTCACTTCCCTTTTCTTTTCTCGTTTTCTTTTTCTTCCCTCCCTTACAGGTTTCATGAAATCTGGGACACTGGGATATATATATATATGTATAGAATTCCTGCATGCGTACTCTTGCAAAATATCTATTCTTCCACATCAAGTCGGTGGAGATGAAACTTGGGTGCTGAAATTCATTTTCACTATTCCGATAGAGACACCCTTCAATGTTGTCGTTATGAGCTGAAATTGCTCCATGAGATGAATGGAGTTCAAGTCGGGGTCAAGCTGAAATTGCTCTTCACCCGTCCGGTGTGTATTCAACAAAACACAACATGCTGTTTGGATTTGCATTGCTTTGATGATCCCATTGAAGTGGTGCTTGTCAGTGTGTCCACAGGGGTTAATAACCCAATCTCCTGCAATAGACCTCTCCTAAGTGATTGAGCAAAGGTGGAGTGACCTTAGCGCCCTCCTTGTGAAGTATAACCGAGTTGACTTGTTTATTGTTTTCCGCCTCCCTCCTTTTGTGCCCTCTATCTATGCTTGTTTTTGATTTGTTTGGCCTCTGGTATGCTTTACAGAGATGCCCTTTCCATGCATCACCCTGGGTGCTGCTGCTGGTCTGGGACTTGTGTTGCGCCCCCCGTCTAGGGTTGTAAAACCCTGTGGCTGTGATTGTCCTCTACCTTGTGGTGCCAAAGCATCCACAGGATTACTTATTTGCCTCTTACCCTCCCTCTATCTCTCTTGTTCATTCACACACGACTGTATGGTGTTGGTGTGCCAAAGCTTGCGCATGCACATCGTAACCATAAACCCTCAGGACTTGCTGCTGGGGAGGCCTACGTTCACACTCATCCACATGAACACTCGCGCACACGGCTGTTTTCCCATCAAGCAGGATTTGTAGTATTTTCCCCCAAGAATCTTGTGGCATTCGCCCGATAAGCTTCATTCTGCCAGTTTCTTGCTGCCTGGCACTAAAATGTGTGTGAAGCCTCTGAGACCTCCTCTATCATTATCCATGAACATCATTATTTTGCAACTGTCTGCGTACTTTCAATGAATTTTCCCGGCGCCAAACTGTAGGTGGCCTTTAATATCAGCATGTAACACTCTTTTGGTTTTCACTCCAATAACAATTAAGTATGTGTGAACCATCCTAAAATGAGCTGCTGACAAGCATTTGGCTAAATCTTTCTCACACTTAATCGTAACCCCTCCTCTCTGCCCGCCCTCTAATTGGTTTAATGTACAGTGAAATGGGGTCGGCTGTTTTCTCTCAATCTTAAACTGTGGACAGATCCTGCCTCTCTTGCAGAGTGGCTGTCAGGTTCAGTTAGAAGCTTAGGTAGATTGGACAAAAAAAGATCCGTTAAGCTGAAAATCCAATCCGAAGTGGGCTGGTAGCAAAGTATTCTTTCATGACTAAATGATGCATGAACTCCAACCATGGTAGAAGTCAACGGCAGAGGTTAAAGCAAGGACAATGTACTTCTCTTATAGTATTAGTCTCACATATAACATTCAATTTACACTGATAGTCTTCCACAGGCAAACAAATTTTCCTATTGAAAAGAAAACCACATCGGGTCTGCATATTTCCAGCTATATTAGGCTGTTGCTTTTGTTTTAGAAAAACACAGGGTTCATATTCTTGGGGGAGCCAGGAAATTAAGTTGACTTTGCACCTCCTCGCAGTTAGAGAATCTAACTAATGAAGCAAGGTCTGCATCGATGGGTTGCACAGACAGTGTGTCAACATGAGGTACCTGAATCCCCTATTATGCAGGAAGGCTGTACACAACATATCAAGGCTATCCACACTGTTATGCATAAGATATTACACCAAAAAAAAAAAGAATCCAGTGAGGCAAAATATTACATATCTGTTTAAAACATTCATTTTACCAAAAGTTTACACCAATTAAAGGAAATACTTTGACAGCAGTATATCATTTTACTTTAAAAAAAAGCTACATAACTTCTTTAAAGCTGAAATCTGCCATGTTTTTTAGCCATGCAGCATAGTTCTAAGGATGACGATGTCATTCGCTTCGCAATCCAGATTGAGTAGACCGAACTCAACAACTATTGGATTGGATTGCCTGGAAATTTGGCACACGCATTTACGTCCCCCTCAGGGTGAACTGTAATAACTTGGGTGATCCCCTGATGAATTTTGAACAAGTCAAAATTTCATTTAGTCCAACACTTTTGTTAACAATTTAATACCTGCAAACCCAGTGACATTTCCAACAACCTCATCTGTACTTACTATTTAGTGCAAATTTTCAAATATTGGCGTGATAACACACTAAAAATGAGATTGTGGACATGGTGAACATTATGCCAGCCTAACAGCAGTGTGTTAACATTGTCATTGTAAGTATGTGAGCATGCTCATTTGAGCATTTTGCGTAATTAGCCCACAGCCTTGGACAGCACTAGCAGTGTAGATTATTTGTCTTGTTAAAGACATTGAATTATTGGTTAGCATGTTGCACCTATCAAGTGGCCAGTGCCAATTAAATTAATCATTCTCATAAATAATGCATTTGTGTTGACGTTCAAAATCCAAATTATGTTCTTATGAATGGTTAAGCTTGAATATAAAAGAGTACTGCACGGAGTTAACATAGAACTCCAGTAACATTTTTGGACTGCAGTTGCAGTTTTTTTTAAAAATAATCTAAAAATCGACAGAACCAGAGCTATCTTGTTATTCCATGCATTTGCCTTCCTTATCCAAATATGATGCCTATTACTCACGACGCAACTAAACCAGCAACAGTTTGTTAAAGATTCAGGTGTGTTATGCTTGTGGCAGCTAATGTAGCCTCAAGCAACGAGGCTCAAGCAGGAGCAGAGGTCTGGTAACTTCTTCTTTCTCACTCCATACCTCCATTTGTTTGTTTTTTTAATTTTCAAACTTGTGGACTTCAGCCCCAGCTGACGCTGCCTCAAGTGATATTGTTTGAGGAAATTTATCAGAATTTGCGCAGCTCCCTCTGGAGCATCATAAAACTTTTTTTTCACATATGCACTCCCATGCAACGTGTTAAATCAGTGTATCAGTGGAGTTTTTCTTTAAGGTTATTACAATACATACTGCATTCTGTTTGAATAGGGTGGGGGTGGGGGGGGCATGGCCATTGTTTTTCATGTCCAGATAATTTCATATCTTGGGGGCAAAGTGACCATACCACATTCTAACTAACATAAAAGTAAGCATCCACTGCAGTTGCAGTACACATTATGCTCAGTCCATTCTTCAGTCATCTGCAAAGGCTGAGGCCGACGTGAAGCCCTCTCTGAAGAGGTGCCCAAGGCTATACTCTTCATCCAGACAGACTCTGCACACAGCTGAGGGCCCGAATAATTCCTGCCCTGTCCCTTCTGATTGGAAGGAGCAAGAGGGACTGTGAAATGTACTGGCCTACATAACCATAATGAGCTGATCCGTTCATGTAGAGAGTGAGCTAACACGCCGAGACATGTGGCCGAGTTAATAGGGGAGGCAGTGTGACCCAGGCACAAACCTACAGACATGGGAGTGGCATGTGATACGGTATTGATGGGCCTTTTGCTAATCTCCATTGAGAGGTCTGACAGTGAATATATGGGAAAAGATTTAGTGCCCCCAAGGCACGTTCAAGGGCAACAATGAGGCTCCACGTGGTTTTGTGATTACCTCACGATTTTCCTGCCCGTCATGGTGTGAACAGCAATGATCGATTGAATCGAGTAAAATCCAGCATATGACGTGAATACTTTTTTAAAGTTATCATTTAAGCTTTTGCACCTGAAAAACTAAGAATGTGCTGACTGGTGCAGTGCGTGAGTAAACTTGGAGATATTCTCATTAAAATTAACATAATAGTGTTTCCTTTAGGTTATTTATGTTCATAGTTTTGCTATTTTTTTTTTTTTTTAATTAATGTGATTCCTACCATACTGTCGGTGATGTTTAGCGTATGTGCAGTGTTTTATTTTCTACAATAGACCATGATTTGAAATAAAGTTAATTTGGATTGAATCGGGGTTAACGGGAATATTTCATTTAAAAAAAATGTTGTTTCTGTGTGTAATCAGTTAATTTGTCGCACCTGGAAACCCGAGAAATTAGCTCACTGGTGCAGAACTTGAGGGAAATTTGAGAAATTCTAATTCTAATGACACAAAAACCCCAGTTCCCAATAAGTGATGTGTGTCCATGGAGTGCATGTGTGAATTATCTTTTTAGTTAATATGATCTCCATTGTACTATAAGTAATGTGTCATTTTTGTGCTGGCTGTTTTATCTTTTACTCCTATGCACCTTTATCTGAAGTGGAATTGAATTGGTCCGATAGCACATGCACACACATAGACACACACAGGCACGGAGTAATGCCAGTGTTAATCTGAGCAAATGCATGGCCCATTACCTGTTTTGTGGCAGTGATAAAATTGCTGTGCATAATTCATGGCTCTGTGCTTTCAGTGACTGTCATGGTGTAAAGGTACATCAGCTTCAAACAACCTTACAGTAAAGTTGGCTTTTTCTTGTCTTTTGAACTTCTGTGTGTTATATTATTACAAGCTAACTGAACTGCATCAAAGGTGAAAATTGGCTATTGATACTAATTTCTCAAAAAAAAATATATATATATATATATATACAGTATATGATGGGTGATTAAACAGTTTCTGCTGTATCCAATTAACTCCATCACACCTCTGTAAAGATGTTTCCTATTTCTGTCTTCCTAATTGTTCCGTTCTACAGTCTATTTATGTTCACTTTATGACTCGCTCGTCGCTCTCTCCTACTCTCTTTCTATCTGCGTTTGTTGTTATTTGGGTTGTACAGTTCTCATGTAAATGCCGCAATGATAAAAAAAAAAAAAGACCGAATCTTTCCCTCTGAAATGACAAAACTGCCATGAATCCACCCTTTTGTGTGTGGATTTGCTTTATTCTCAGAGATGCTCTACGATCCTGTAAAGGTGGCATTACATCATGTGTTAACCAAATTGAACCTGACAACTGTCTCATTCATTTGGAGCCAATGTTTGTTCCCGAAGTTGGAAACAACAGCCTCTTGCATTCTTGCATCTCCGGCGAAAACTGTAAATGCTTGCAAAAAATGAAGTACCGCGTCGCCCCGAGGCGCCTCTCGCTCTCTCTTCCTCTCTCTCGTTCTGATGTACACCACAGACAACACCATACATAAAGAACCCTTCTTATCTTATTTGAGCAGTTGCTTTAGGTATTTCTGCAAACTCCAAGGGGTTAGAATTATAAATCACTGTGAAACAAGATGGCAATCAGCAAGTATTGTTGCAAAGAAGACTAATGAAACCACCCACCCTGGTAAATGACCTGGAGATCTGGTGTGATACTGACTCCCCACA
This sequence comes from Hollardia meadi, assembly GCA_037974645.1. Taxonomy (NCBI): domain Eukaryota; kingdom Metazoa; phylum Chordata; class Actinopteri; order Tetraodontiformes; family Triacanthodidae; genus Hollardia; species Hollardia meadi. The sequence goes on along the minus strand of JBBPCS010000878.1, from coordinate 12,261,155 downwards.
CTCACTGAGATGTGATACACTGGATCTCTTTCACGCAGTCTCCCATGATTCGCCTTGAGCTGGCCAAGGCCAGATAAGGCCACAAAGGCAAACCAATGGGGCTCTTTGTCTGTTTGTTCCATTACAGGAACGCAAGCCTATTTCAGATTTGGCTGTTTAACTGCCACAGAGGATGTTATAATTTTAACTGAGAGAGGGGTAGAACTGTGTGTTTGTGTGAGCTGGAATTCCCTCTGGTAATTCACATTTAATTGTAAATACATGCTACAACCTTTCTTTGGAATAAATTAGCATGTTTACTATTGTTGCTCTGTACTTCCAAGGACCTCAAAATGATCAAAGGAGCGAGTTTGTTTGAAGAATGAAGCATTCAGCATATTTTAGGTTAACAAGAACTGAGTTTCCCTCTACAGCAGTTGGCTAGTGTCATCTCCCCAACCACCCTCCCCTCATCACATATTAGACATTTCTATTTTTATCCTTTTTATTACTATGTTCACATCTCACCATATATGGATATGAAAGCCATGGCTCCCGAACAACATCATTATTATCTCTGACGGCCATGCTAAATCAACTCATTTATCTCTCATTGGCGTGCCAAGTCTGAGAGAAACCCCTGAAAAGAAGAAGCAAACATGAAAGAGTTTTAAAGAAAGGGAAGATGCATTCATATAAACTGCAAAATCGCACTTGCAGCATCCATCAGTATAAACACCAACCGTATTGGATCCTCTGATCCATTTCTGTAGCCCAAACACCCAAAACACCAACAGATGAACAGGCAAATCTATTATGGTTATGGCCAAAGTACTGAACGTTGACGTAACCTCAGATTCTATGAGGGCTCCTACATTCCACTGTGATTGGTGCGCGATGCTTATCTCCACGTTGATTGAACAGCTGCTCACGTGTGTGTCGTTCCGGCAGTTTCAGTCTGCCGTCTGTGTTGGCTAAACTGGGGACCAAGTACAAGTCGGGCACACTAAAGCGGAAGGGGCAAGAGCAGAGGAAGAATCTCGTGGCCTTGTGTGTTCTGCTCTCACTTCTGGCAAGTGTCCGGGTGCTAGCTCCACTACTAGCCAATGGAGCTAGCTATCTCCTTGCAGGTAGCTCTTGTCGATATGAAGGAAAGCAGCCATGATGATGATGGTAGGATGAGATAAATGAAGACAAATCTATTGAAACATGCTGGAGTTTTTGGATATTAGACATTGGACATAATCATGTAGGCCTAATTAACGTTAGGCTACAGTGGATTTCACGCCATGTTTCTGGATTGGATTCAAGCCGACAGCTGCTGGATGAAAACACTGGCAAGTTGTTTCATATTCATCGTTTGTGATGACAAACGCTTGTCATAGATGCTGGCTATCTGGTCTTCTTTCAAAGATTGTGTGTTTGTTGCTGCTTGTGTTGTATATGCCGTGTCAGCTTGTTTGTTGTAGTAACGGCAGGCCACACTTTGCTTGCATGCACACTTGTTTGTTGATGCGTGTGAGTTGATTATGTGGATTGATTGCATAACGTTAAGCTATATGGCTGTGTGGTTGCTGCCGCGCTAGTTTAGTCTGATTGAGGTTTGAGCAAATTATTGGTAAAATCCATACTTCTGACCATGGTTCTTAAACAGTTGTGCTGCTTAAAGGGACAGTTCACCTCAAAATCAAAAATACATATTTTTTTTCTTTGGCTTGTAGTGCTATTTATCCATCTTAATTGTTTTGGTGTGAGTTGCTCAGTTTTGGAGATATTTGCTGTAGAGATTTCTGCCTTTTCTCAATATATAATAATAATAATATAATGGATATATAATATTATATAATGGAACTTGATTGGACTTGTCTTGTGGTGCTCAAAGCCCCAATAAAATACGTTTTAAAAAAAACTCAACAGCAATGTCTCTTTCCAAAAGTCACGACCCAGTTACTCAAGATAATCTACAGAGCTTGTTATCTGTTACCCACCTAACAAAGAGCTGTGTATAGGTTACCACGATACAGCAGAAGAGCTTTGTGTTTTCACGTATTGACTATGTGTCTGTCGTAGGTTCCAATGCCAATCATAGCATTTGATGTTGTTATCCTAAAATGTAGGAAATGTCCCTACATTTTGGTTTACTCACTTTCTTGCTGAAAATTAGATGAGACGATTGAAAGCACCGGAGACAGTTAGCCTAGCTTAGCATAAGTAGCAGGGGGAAATAGCTAGCCTGGTACTATCCACAGGTTTTTTTTATTTAAAAAAAAAAAAGCCTACCAACAACTTTAATGCTCAAAAATTAAAATTTCATCCTGGTGGCTGATCTTAACACAAACAGAAATGTAAAAATGACCCTGTGGGTTCAAAGTGAATTATCTATTTGTTATTTCTCAAGTTTATTGAGGTGATATTCAAATACAGTCCAGATTATGTGTCTGTTTCTGTTGTTTGGAGCACTTAGCTGAAACTGTGGCTTCAAAACAGTAAATGATGTGGTCCCACAGTGCTTCAGTAAATAATGCAGTAGTCAAGGCAAATGCCCTTCTAATAACTGTCCAGTCCAGTCTGAACTCCCACTTTAAGGTCCAGGAGACGACTAACTGGATCATACTTGTAGGAAATGCCTTTTGTGACTTCCTGTGTGTATGTGCTTGTGTGTGTGCCTGCGTGTGGCTCTGTGTGTGTTTGTGTGCTTTGAGAAGATTAAGATGGACTCTGAGTTATGGCAGTTGCCTTAAGAGGGAAATAGAGAGGGCGGGATAGAAAAAGAGAGAAAATGATGGAGAGAGTGAAAGTGCAAGAAAGGGAGACGGACCTGGCAACCCGCACTCAGCACTTTCACTGACTTAGCACAACAGTGTGGATGACACTGCCTCTTAAATCACTCCCAACCTTCTTCGAGACCCATTTACATTTCAGGGAAATCCTCCTGCCCTGAGCCAGAGAGGTTGTTTTACTTAACTGTCTCAGGATACAAATATCAATTACTGTAATGTAGCTCCTGCGTAAGCATGTGCGGCTGCTGAATGGTAGAGGAGCTTTGCTATTCTGCAGCATTAAATGCAAATTAAGTATAATTATTGTAATGTGTACCAAATTTCGCTGACAATAAAAACCAAACAGATTTCTTAAAGGAGAATATTGGTTGAAACATTCAACCAATTCAACACACATCCAAAATTGTTCTGTTTCCTGCTGTAAGAGGGGTCTGTTCAGTATGATTGTGGTAATTGGGGTCCTCTGGTGGTGAGGACAGCTCACATTCTGAGACCACTAATGGAAAACAAAGTCAAAATTTAGGTGAAAGTGTAAAAGCCACCCAAAGTACTTTGTGTTTTCTTCATTGCCAGAACCTGCATTTCATTTGACTGATGATGATTTCAGTTCTCAAACTAATCTAAAGTGGAAACAGACCATGATGTCATATTTCTATAGTCATTCCATTGTGCAATTCACTTTTATTTCGTAATATTTTAAATTAAGAAATTAAAAATAATTACATTCACAGGCAATTTTGTCCATTGACAATTCCGAGAAAGTTTATTGAAAAAAGACGACCCTGACCATGGCAGCCATGTGGTAGATCACACCGCTCACGACAGCCGATCAAACTTTCACACCTGCCAAGATTCCAAGATTGTTGATCAATCAGACAATCAATAAGGTGTTGTGACCCCCATTCAAACGGCACATGAAACGACAGGTGATCTGCCAGAAATTAGGTCCTGTTTTCAAAGTAGTAGAGGACCACCAATGCAGGGCTGAAATCAGGCTTAATTCCATGCTTAACTCCCCGTTTATTTTATTGAAATAATAATGGAAATTTGGTGGTTCTCAATAGCGTATTATAAGCAAAGAGAGATCCTTTGAAGAACCAACAGTACTCCAATGGACCGTCACTGGAACATCTATGATTGGACCCAGACGCTGTCCATGCCCTATGATTGATGGCCTGTGCACATTACAACCCACTCGAGTATTAGATTGCTCATTAGCGCAATGATGGGAAGAGGATGGATCTCAGGTTAATTACAGATGGAGAGTCTAATAAGGGTGCCTCCTCAAAACCTCGGTAGGGCATTTGTAAGTGCACTTGGGAGGGGTGTTTGGGATTACACCGACGACAACTTGTCCACTGTCGAGCATGAACTCCAGGTCTACTAAATCAAATAATGCATTCCATACCCAGAGCGTGCTGGAAAAGGTAATCATGCATGATAGGTTTACATTTTGCTTAGTACGTGCGAACCTTTGGTGAGAGCTTGCTGCATTTTACATGTTAATCCTCTGAACTGGATCCAACAACGCTGAGAAAGCTGAATGCTCTTGCATAGAAGTTGCATACTAAGTGTGTCCTGAACTGTATGCTATTTTCTTGCAAGATTTGTGTCTCTGTCTCCTTCTCTGAACTTGGATGACTTAAAACCAAATAATTCATATTAATGTAATATTAAAACAAACTGGCACGTGCTTGTGAGTGGGCTCAGGTAGACAGCTTGACTATTACTGCTGCTGCGAACTCACTCATGACATCCTCAGCTTGATGCAACATACATCCAACGTACTCTTTGAAATGAGGGGGGCCTATTAAATACTTCCCCTCCCACTCTTCTCTGCTGATTGCAAACTCTGCAGTAAATACATGTAACACAGCTGCAAACTCTTGCTGGTTTGTGTGCTTTGGCAATATCAGAAAGCTATGGGGATGCTTAGGATGCTGGCTGTTTTATTGCACTGCATGTGGGCAACATCATGGCATTTGCTGGATGCAAATTGTTTGCCGTTGTGCTGCTGTCATACATCTTCGTGCAGTGTTTGTATCCACATTACAAGTAATTATGTATTTCTGTTTATCAATTCTGCAGAACATTTTGCAAGAATAGTCGGTAGTAGATTCCATTTAATGGCTGCCATTGGGCTGTGCATTTAATGTAGTTTTGACATTATCGTCAATTTTACTGTTCTCTGTGTGAAACTTGTGATGCTCGTGGAGAGTGACGAAGTCTGTGCCAATATAAATTCTATGAATGTACTCACACAAATGTAAGTAAGTGCTTTCCATGTAAGTTGGCTGATTGGGCAACATTTTTTTCCCAAACGGCGTGGGACAAACTTAAATGTCACAATCTGTTCATCGAAAAAATATTCCCATGTTTGTATACTCTTTTATACTTTTTTCACTGTGAACTAACCCAAGCTCAAATCCTCACATTAGTCTCCTCCCACTTCGTATTCATTTAAAACACAATGCCTAATTCCCCAGTTGGTATTGTACATAAATGACCACTCTCCAACTTTCATCTACCAGAGATGGATCGCACCCATTAATGTGGTTTGGGCTGCTAAATTATTTACCACGGAAGATGAGTGAAATGTGCTGGGTTCGACTACAAGCAAAAGGAAGCCCAGACGAAACCTAACATAATGGTAGCGCTCGCCTCTTCTCATCTGGGATGAACCCTACTGTGGAAAGTAATAGTCTATTATATCGGGAGCCCCAGAATCATTTTACAGCTTTATTTTATTTAATTTTTTTTACTTTAACGAAGCTATGTTTACAAAACTGAGCCCATCCTTGGTGTCTCATTCAAAAGTAACACTAGCAATTTGGAACATCTCAGCCTGCTCCTGTGAACAGTGAAAGAATGTGTCCGACTTGTTGAATCCATGTGCTTCTGAACTCTGGATAACCTTCAGGGATAATAAAGAGCATTCAGGGAGTTAGGAGTTTTCGGGTCAAATATGCAAACCATAGTTCCAACAATTTTGGAAATTATATTTTCCCACCATCAAAACTCATTCACACTTCAGTTTCTGCCTCTCTTTTTACTCAGCTGTATTCAACAGTCGTCCTACAAATTACATCACTCCAAAGGACAAGTTCAAAGATTGCTTAGATTTTTAAAGTTTAATGAGAGTTTAATGAATAGACTTTCTTTTATGGCCACAACTAAACTAATATCAAGGTGCCCTGGTTGAATTCATGTGAAGGCTCGCCAAAATCTTTTGATACATTTAAACTGCTGTCATTTGCAACTCGATTTAAGAGGATTCTAACTCAACTTTGCTTTAAAGGTTTTGAACATTAATATAGCAGCAAACAATTATTTGCTCTGTATAGATATCTTGGTATAATAGTGTTCTGAGCAGAGAATGAAGTCACGCTCCCTCTGTGTGTGTTGTAATCAGTGCTTCTCTGTTCTTTGCTTTTGTAGCTGGGCTGGCCACACGTCCAAAAATGTAATAATAATAATAATCTTTGCACTCATGTGGAAGATTCGTCCACAAAACATCTCTGGAGCTTAACAGCACAGCACTTGTTTTAAATCATAAAAAACAACCTCAAAAAAAAAAGAGAAAAGAAAACATAAAGTGGCTTCGTACAGCTCTACTGGTGTAATCCCATGATCCCAAATTGATTTGAAAAGATGTATTTTTTTTTATTTATTTTTTTTGCTCAGCTGAAATGGTCACTGTATATAACTTTCTGTTGCACGAAAGAATGAATTTGTTATTTCTCCACATAGTCGCTTTAAAGTATTTTCATGTAGGAGTATTCTTCTACACTGTGATGGCAAGTACCTGAATATGAAATGTTGTTCATCCAATCATCGATCAAGATTGTTATGAACCTTGATTTTTTTTTTTTTGTAGATTTTATCAGGATAAGGTAGGAACATGAAAGAAGTAAGTCTTTCTAACACTTGGTTAACTTCACGAAAGGGTCTATTTGAAACAAAGCCCATTATCTTTTTCTCAACCCAATCAGACGACGCGATAATTTTGTCTTTCACGATGGTCAACATGTCAGATGAGGCGATCATACTGCTATAAATTCTTGTTGTGTCTTGGCCGGCAGACTGGCAACACCACAAGTATGATCCCGACTAATCATCGTATGCCGTCGTCATCCTGCATCTGTGGAATATAAGTCTGCTTAAATTAAACTGCCTGGTGTTTAATCCATTCACCCACCACAACCAAGGCCTACTTTAAATTGACCTTGTAGCTTTTTATACTAAGTCACATGACTTCCTAAAGCCAGAAAGCCCTTTCTATAAAAAGGTACATCAAATTCGAGCCGTAATGACTTTATCTAAATTGTAGGAGTTGTCTTTAGAGGACACAGTGGCCATATTGTCAGTGAAACAGCAGCTATAGCCTTTGTGTGGCCATTAAAGGATTTGATGACAAAAATGTTTGTTCGCTACAATTGGATGAACAGCATTTCACACTCATTAAATGTTTATGACTTGCCTTCAGCATCCTGAAGCAATACTCCATACTGTAACCATAATCAGTAGTCTAATTTTAAGTATATTTTTTCAATGTGATGTTAAATTGACCATTTATGTGCATAGCAGTGTCAGTGGCTTTGAGATAGATGACATCACAACTGTTACAGACACTGTTTTAGAAATTCAGCATTTAGGAAACATTTCATTAGGGAAGCTATTTTTAACAAACTTAATGACTCTTTGATATCAGTGATCTGTCTCAAAGCTGGGTCAATTACCCAAGCTTGTAGGACAGCTGACAAGCAGCATTTTACATCGCCCACAACAGCGCTGCGCTGGTTTTATCACACTAGTTTCCCATGAGCATGCACTGACCCCACCTTCTAAAGCGCAGCTCTTCTTAATTGCCTGGAAAATTATCATCTGTGCTGGGAAAAGCAAGGCTCAAATTTTGTCTTAATTTATTCTGTCCTGGCGCTGTGATGACTCTGTCCAAGGCGTAAAGTGCCAAGCTAGAGGAAATGTGTGTTAATTGGTTTGGTTTAAAGTCTGAGCTCTTCTCTTCATCATCTCTGCCCTCTGGTTACTTAAAAAAGTTGGCACAATTGTATTGCATTGCATCTTATAAATCTGATAAAGACTTTTGTTTAATAAGTAATACAAGGTATGAAGGCTCTGTAGATTTGAAGCTTCTAAACCAATATATGATTCTTCAGTTCAACTTTGTTTCAAGTCCATCCTGATTGAACTTGACAATAACAGCCAATTAGTTATTTTATTCCTTAATGCAGCCCCATGAAAAAAAAAGTTAAATAAAAAAATACCCTACTGTCAGGCAGCCTTGGAACACATTGTTCCTTCTATGGTTAATAATGTAATCATTTGCCAGAGAGCCAGTTACTATTATGTCCATGGCAAATTGACACTGACTACATCAATAATATAATCACTTCTGTGACCATATGTGAAATTAATCATAATATGAAGACATCAAATCATTCGTCATGGATCTCACAGGGTTGTATTTTATTAAGGAGGAAAAAATGCTTCTGACATGATCATTGTCGCAGAAAGACTTTTACATCTGTCAGATTTTACTGTTCGTATGTGACTACTGTGTCAATATTTGAATTCATTTCAGAAAGGTCTCATGTTCAGTGAGACTGCAGGCATGCCAAGTGCCATCAAGATCTTAACTGTGATGTTTACTAATGGCGGGCAAATTTTCGCCCAAAATTCCTCCAAATATTTTAAACAATGGCTCCTTGATATCAGAAAAGAGGTCAAGAAAAGCCGACTTCTCATAACCAATGACCTTCTGCTTTCTGAAAGCTATATGAACCGTATAGCTGGCTAGAAATACAAGCTAAACTAAACTCCATGGTTTTACGTTTTACATTTTAAGCTGAGTTGTCTTATAACACAAACTTCATGTCCAAGGCAAAATGTCAAGATGGAAGATGGAAGGCAAGACAGAGTATCTCATGTTCTTGGTCTTGGAAGTAACACTGGTCAAACATGCTAACGTTAGCAGTTTGCGTTAGCACAAATCCATTCCTGACACTTTTGCTCTTGTATTTTTGGTTTTGAAAAGGCTGAAAAAGAGAGACCACCCTCCGAACTCTTCATTAACAGAGTATCAGTCTTAATACACCTCCACACTGAGGCTTCAAAATCTGGAGAAATTCAGACCTCAAAAGCCCTGCTTACTGATACAGTTGCAAAGATACATTGGACAACCGCTGTTCAGGGAAAGGTTTAGCGGGCAGTTAATTGTCACCACTCCAAAAAAGGTTGCATTAAGTGTTTTCTTGCCCCTTTTGTTTAACGTGTAACATCCATGTTCGACAGTCATTCATCAGTGCCTGGACAGAGGAATGATGAGTGTCATTGATTGATGTGTCTGGGTTGTTGTGACCATTGATCTTCAACGAGGCCCAACTAATGACGCGAAAGCTTAAATCTAAATATTCACTCTTCAGCACTTCTTTACCCACATTCCTTCAAACACACAGAGCAGCTATCGAGCATTCCACCAACCTGCTATTTGATACTTGAATAGTTTTCTTGTGTAGCTGAGTGCTCACTCTGGACTCTGGTTTACAGTCTAGCAACTGAAATGTCCCATTTCACATTTGGTTTGATTTAATATACGACGGGCAGGTATGAGATGAATGCGTGACGGAGTGCAGGAGATGTTTGTTTGATCTCTTCTGTATGGGGAAATAAATGATGAGTGGAGATGTGTGTGTTTATAGCAGCTGAGGCGGCCAAAAGTAGAGGCTGACATTGGATTGGGAATCCCATGTCAAAAGATGCACTGAACTCCCTTTGAATTGGGATGCTGTTACAGTGTGTCCTTGGGAAGAAGACAGGAAAGGAGTACCACACCTAAGGAGTGGATGGGATTCTAGAGGAACATATTTTATAGTGTAGTTATATTATGCCCTGACAGTAGCTATTACAGCACAGTCATAATATACTGTAAATCCACAGATTCCGCAACACATGGTCCTATTTTTCCAAACAGAACTCAATCAGTAGCAAGAGGACGAACCCGTGGTCTTAGTTATATTGATGGTTTTAGAAAGCTTTTTGTTTTCTTTATGGTGCGATTTAGGTTATTTCCAAGATAAAATCTTTCACACAATTGTATGAGAAACATTATTCATGATGAGTGGCACAGTGGTGCAGGGATTAAAGGTTGAATTGCCCATATAGAAAGTGTGAATGTTTTTGGGGTTTTTTTGTTTTTTTTTAAATTGTCTTGGTTTCACTTTCTGGCAACCAGATGCAGATCGAACTCCCTGATCATAGCGAAATTAGTCTTTTGTCTTGATTTGACCAAGTAAAACCAAACATCTGATAGGACGTTGGATAATGCTGAGCAGGAACACCACTTCATAATCTGTGTTTATAATAATCTGTTTTTATAATAATCTGTCTTTATCATAATCTGTCTTTTCATTCCGTTTTTGTTCCCATCTATATAATTACTGTAATCCTCACTTTAAACTCTTTTTCATTTGCCTTTTGTGAAGCCCAGCTCAATAAAGTCTGAAATTTCCCAACTGCCTACTGTCAGAGGTCTCCCCCCCAACCACTCAATGACAATAACAATCCACCAGGGGAGTGATGCTGGGGGAACGATTGCAGGTTGGCTCAATTGGTCTGCCAGCAAATTGCTTTTTAATGTTTCGCACAATAGCTCAAAACAAAGCGTATTGTTGTCCATAAGCCGTGCGAGGCCATTTAAGTGAGTGTGATACATGACTCACAAAGGACTCTAGGTGTCAACACCACTGTAGGAAGACAGAGAGACAGCCGTGGTGATAGGGGAAGGTGAGCATGAATTAAGTGTATGGGTTTCGGGGCCTTCATGTGCAACTGACTGACTGTGGGATAAATGCTGAGGGAGCAGAACTAATGAAAAGTTCTTGAACTGGGATATTCAGAATCAAATTAGAGCTTAATCAGTCTCATCAGTGTAGTCAGTGCTTTCTAGTAAGTGTGTTTGTGGTTTTACTCCACCAGGGGTGTTGGTCACTGCTTATCATTATCGGTTTAGTCATGCTGGTGGCATAGTTCGAGCGATGGCAGGGTTGTTCGGTGTATTCACCAGTTTTGTACATATTGTACATTCATGGTACCCAGAGGATGAATCTTATTGACAGGCTGACATGTATGGCTTTTACTTAAATATCTCATCAAATATTGGATTGATTGCCATGAAACTTGTTTGTTTATGGCTTCATATCTGCGAAATGACATTCCCATCGGGCTTAGCGCTACTGTGCACTTAGTGCTAAGTAGCAAATGTTAGCATGCTAATGCACTAAAGTCAAGTCAGTTTTATTTATATAGCCCAAAATCACAAATCACAATGTCTCAGGGAGCTTTATCATCTACCCTGTAATCTAAGGTGATGAACATGGTAAGCATTACACTTTGTAATAAGCTAGCATGCTGATGTTAGCATTACTGTGCCTGAGTACAGGCTCACATGGCCGCTAGCAAGCCTGCAGAGTCTTTACACACTTTAACGATTTCTACAGGACTAACGAGAGAGAGAGAGGCGCCACGATTGATTAGAAAACAACTCTACATGACATTTTTAAGCATACATATTTTCAAGTATGCCATAGGGGAAATTTTTTTTTTTTTTTCATCTGTTTCCACTGAGGGGTACGGCTCCAACCACAGACCCCTGTTGTACGTGTCAGCCAATCGCCTTAAGCTCCCAGTGCCACATCTGCTGCATCTGTGCACCAGCCAGGCAGCACGCTGTAGGACGCATCTAAACCGAAGACCTCGCCTGAATAATATTAATTAAACCTCCCTAACTAATTGTGTGTTTCTTTTTGCTGTCAACCAATTATGTTTTACACTCTTGGGGAGAAGCAAGATCCCCTGCTCACTGTGAAATTCCAGCTGTCATTGAATTTCAATAAGCATGTATTTAATTAACATACTAGGCCACTGGAGCATATAAATATTTGTTCCTCTTACAGACAAGACAGCAGTGCGTTTGTTCTGCCCACAGTCAGCTGAAGTCGCCTGGTGAGTTGACTCAACATGCAGGCACAAACATTTGATTGAGGACCGATAATAATGTTTACCTTGCAAGTGCAGCTGTGAGCAGTGAGCTTAATGTATTGGCTGGTTTTAAAGCATCTGACACTACTGCATGTGCATATAGGGGCTGATTCAGATTGCTCCAGCGGTACAAATTTGGCAAGAGCAGATATTGATGTGAGTTTTGCGTTCCTTTCACCATCCTTTTGTCTTGAGCGTCTGTCCTGTGTTGTTCTTTCATCAAGCGCTGGCTTTGGCAGCAGAACAGAAATCATCCATCATCTAGATTTACCCACACAACCCTAATATCTAGCAGACAGTCCAACACCATAACAGAACAGGCGACAAATGCATTTTAGAGGAAGGGGACGGCGCGTGCAAGTGTGTGTGTGCGTCCATGCACAAATGTTCCGGTGTGAGTGTGCTTGCAGTAGCATGAAGCATGGGGATGGGGGGCAGAATAGTGACATTGAGCTAAACTCAAACTCTAGCTGCCACGCCATAGGCAACTGGCCGAACCCCTACTCCCCCCACCCCCACCCCCCTTGCTGGGTCAGCAGAAAAAGTGCACAAAACAGCATCAATTGATTCATCCATGATATCTTGAAGAGGAGAAGGCCTATCTCTTTATGGCAAGCCTCCGTCCTCCCTTCCTTTCATTCCAGGCTCTACCTGCTTTGTCAGAGCGCTGTCACATATAATGAGGCTCGAGTTGGAGATGGAGCGAACCATGAAGCCAAGACAGCCACCGCGGCACAAACAACAGTCGCCGAGGCCCAGCGGACCACAGTGGAAATGGTACATATTTTAGCATAATGCTCTGCTGCTCCCACTCGCCATCCCCTGTGCTGCACACAGCAAAAGAGCTGTGTATTATTCAATGACGCGTCTACCGATCCAGTGGTCACATAAGGCTTGCAAGGTCACAAATTCAAATGGTGTCACATGTGTCCCAACTAATGATACCCCGCAGAGACAGGTTTAAGAAAACTGTTGGCGAGTTGTTTTGCGGCTTAGCAGGTCTGCACAGAAGCAGACTGATAATTCAAGGGCTTTTTTTATACGAAGACAGGCATAGAGGATATGCTTTGCAAAAGTTATCTCTCTGGAGGAAACATTCAGAGCAGTCACATAAAGTGTCTCCTCAGTGAAAAAAAGCTATGAATCATTAGTTGGGAAAACAAGTGATTTCTTCTGAATTTTAATAACTTACGTTGGTTGGACGTTCATAATGTACATTCCTGTTGTTGAGCAAGTCTCCTGTCTCATTCATTCTCTGTAAACGCCCCTCGTCACCCAACCCGCTAAATATATACAGTAGATACTCTCTCTAAAATATGTGAACACACATAAATGCTTGAATCAATTTTGCAGGCTAAGATGGGATGAAAATGAACCAGTCTCCAGGCCCTGTGTCCAGGAACCGTGTTTAGCTTCAGCCGGCTGTTTAATAATTTCCCTTTTTAATTTCACATATAACCAGCTCAGTTGGTAGAAGTTCAGGAAGGCAGGGCTATCAACCAAAGCCAACTAAAAGGTGTGCGAACAGATAAGTACAGACTTGCCAGTGTCAAGACTCTGTTAGTCCACGTAAATACACCACACACCTCTCAATTTTATGCACTGGAGATGATAACATGAGAGGATTTTTTTTTTTTTCACATTCGGGTGCCTCAGGGCTTGGAAGTGAAGGATGGAGGCAGCCTTTCCTCCAGACATCCTCCCATTCTACCACTTTAGGTAGTAATACATTTAAAGAGGTTCATTTTAGTGGCAGGCACTTTCATGTCAACCGAAGATGAGCAGAGAGATTGTAAAATTGAAGTAATTACCAGAAACACGTGATTAGAATGTCATTTGGCTGACAAGGGCTAATTAGAAACGTCCCTTCTCATCATCCTTGCTCCGATGACAGTCCATAATGGCAGGGGACCCAAACCCTGTTGTGAACTTTGCCTACATTGGAAACGCACCGACGAGATGGCCCTCCTAATAATTTGTGTCACTTCGGTCATATTAAGTTTCTAACAGACCTTATATAGTGCACCATCCGCACATCAGCTTGTCTTTCCCTTGACCTCAACTCCTTTTGTCAGACGTGCTTCAATGAACAATCTGCAGTGACAGATTCCCTTCACGTGTTTGCCCAAGGACGCTGCAACTTTTTGTTCTCACAGTGTCTTAAGTTCTGAAAAACCACACAATGATGTATTACGGAGTGCGATGGGAGAGCAGGTAATAGAAGGAGTTTTTAGTTTTTGCGACCTGGAAAAATTCTCACATCTTCGAAAATTGCATTGTGCCACAGCCCGAATTGCTATAACAACAGTGCTTTTAGAAGGCAGTAGTTGCCTTTTCCAATCAGTGTATTTTCATTATCTCGATCTTTCCTTTCTGTAGGCCTACTGAATACTTTTGATGCAACATGTGAACACAGGACACTAAATCTTCAGCCGTCTTTGGCACTTTTATTTCTTTATTTATATTTCTTGGTGCATATGGTATACATTTTTGTTGTCTATGGCAACCGGGTGTCGTCCAACTTATATTGTAGAAAGTAGCATTAGTAGTAGTAGCAGTTTAATACTGTAAATACTTTTTGTATTGAAAAATAATACAGAATTCAAATGCAATTTCGCAATTTTTAAAATTCAAATTAAAGGGAGGCGTCAGAGCTTGTGGTTACCTCCTCACTCTCACTGTGAAACTACCTCTAAGAAGGCTAATTACAGTTTGTATTCAGACATCAGAATGTAATAGGCAGTGTTGGTGGGATTGGCCAACAACCACAACACTCTTTTCCCTGTGTTTCCTGTTAATTATTGTTCCAATGTTAGTAGTTACACTACATTTAGGGACCTCAGAGTGTAACTGTACAAGTCTCCTGAACCTCCTCCAATGGTTTATCTTATATCTGTGACAATATCTACCAATTCCCCTCATGTTGTCCTGACCATCATCATGGTGCAAGTACAGCGCACATGATCAAGGAAACAAATGACAAGTACATTGTTATATAAAATGTGTCTTCACAGGCAAATTGTACAGTTCCTCTAAGGATGAAAGTCTCAGTAAACCAAAGCATAGCACCAAGAGAAAATGTATAACACTAAAATATCATACTAATTAGCATAAACCATTACTTTTCCCACTAAGCATGTCTTATATTGTAAGAAAAATCATGAGCAACAGGATAATGTATTGATTTTTACTTCCCAGCACTCACTGTAGGACAGTTTCAACATTGGCAGCGAGGCTTGGGGGTTGGTATTGGCACGCTTCAACTGATTCCAAGAAAAAGCGTAACAGTTGTGGGGCATGTTTATCAGCAGGAGGAAATGTGTTTCTCTGGCAAGGCAGCACCGGTCTATAAACTGTGTTCAGACAAAGAGACTCAACTAAAGGGAGCTGTGGAGTATGAAGGGCGATGGAATTAGCTTCATTACAGCTGCAAATTGTGATGTGTTACCACCTCCCAAACGCTGCAGTCAAGGTGAAGACCCTGCCAGCTTTAGGCGTATCCCGAACTAAACAACTTCCTTCACCATATCTCTTGTCGGCATGTGCATACCACTGATTTTACAGTTTGCACTTTACTTGTCACAAAGTGTCCTACTCAGCCTGTAAAAAATGCTATCTAGATGCATTATGGGAAATGCAGGATCCAGCAGTTTTTTGGAGCTTGACCCATATAGAGACAAAACATCAGGATCTCTCTGCCTCTGATGCTTTTATTTTAACCATTCCTTTTTGAATCCGTCTCTTACGATTGCCCCAACCTTATGGAAGTGCACCACTAAATCATGTATTAGCCTGCCACTATGATGGCTATTTGGTAAATAATCTTTTTTGACACGCCTCAAATTGTGCATACATAGCAACTATTGCAGCAAAACTCCATGCAACATAGAACATTGCAACATTTGCAGCTTTTGGAACCAAGAGTGACCTGCATGAAAGTGTCCTATCATCAGAGCCAGGCGGCGCCATAACCTCACTACCCAAATTGTGTAGGGCCCCGCAAATTATGCGAGGGCCTCCACCTCTCTCTCGTGTCAACGCAAGTCTCAGTGTTTATAGCTTTGAGGAGAGGACGAAGCAGAACTATCCCCCTGGTCATTAAAAGATTTTTAAAAAATAACACCGTGAGAGTGAATTGCAGGGAACAACAATCAGGTAAACTTGTGTCCTCTCCTCTCCAAGTTAACGTAAAGTTAACAGGTGTACTGCCCCAGCTGGGCAGTGTGTACATAATTTTACAACAAGACAATTACTATTTAGTGTCTCAGGTCAAGGTTTAGTTACAAATCTGGACTAATGCAAGGTGGAAAGCACTGGACTGATATTTACTGTTGAATAAATATTGAATTAGAAATGTGAGGACTGGACTAATTAATAGGGAACAGAGCCAAATCTCTGTATTTTTTTTTTTCAACATTTCAAATTTTCTACAATATCTTATGTCAATATTCACTATAGAAAATACTCAATCACTCCAATGAATATTGTTAAAAATTATATTATATTAATATTCTCAGACAGACAGATGGAGCAAACTGTTTTAAAGGAGGATTTTAGTGGGAGCGCTGGGGGGGTCAGGTGTGACCATGTAGCAATGGAAAATGGTTACATGGCTGACAGGCCAGGTAGAAAGGTCCAGACCAGTTCTGCCTATCATCCAGTTTTCTACTGTGGCTGATTAAATACCTTGAGCATTTTTCCATTTTTGGCATTTATAACCAAGCCTTTAATGCATTTTTTAATGTAAAATTCACAATATATATAATATTAAAATATTCATTATGAATTACTGTATTCCTCAACTGAACTTAAAACCTTAATATGCCAAGAAACATGAATATGCTCATTTTTATAGAGCATAGGTCTTTGCACTCTGTGGAATGACTGTACTGCTTGTAATTTCTAATGGCTTTCCTTGCAGATGACATAACCTTACAGCAAGGCAGGGCCAATGTATCTGTATAGCACTTTCAACGACAAGGCAATTCAAAGTTCTTTACATAAGACAGAAAGGCGTTAAGAAAAGATTTATTTTTTTTTAAAGAGAAACAATGCAGCATAAGAAGACAAACAGTAAATATACATGATTTATAAAAGTAAAACAAAACAATATATAGAGATAATCCAAGATACAATAACAGGAACAAACAGTAAAATAAAAGCTACGTGCAGTGCGAGACATGAATAAATAGCCCCAAAGCAAATGTAATAAAAAGTTGCTGCAAACACAAACTCTTCAACCCTGATTTAAAAGATCTGAGGGTGTGAGCAGACTTCATTTTTATCTGGGCTTGTTCCAGATATGTGGAAGCAGATGGAAAAGATAAAGTCATGAGAAAGAAGCATGTTTTAGTTCAGATTTTTACTGCTTTATAGCTTCATGTGTGTAGGTCAATAAGCCACGAAATGCCCACTGCTCTAGTCACTGCTGAAATTAAAAAAAATAAACTGAGGCTGCCTGTCAAGACGAATTGAATGTGTTAATACAGGCTACTGTTTATTCATTCCGGGGATTTTTTGGTTTTGGTTTTGGTTTTGGAGTCATGCAGGTGCACGTTTTAGGTGACAGCAGCATCTGTTACATAGTTTCAGCATGGCATCAGATATCACTGAACAGTAACAAGCCTGTAGTCACACAAAGGAGTCAGTGAACTATTGTACACCAAACAGCAGAACAATTAATTACAGCCGGAGTGGTATGATGCGTAAATGAAATAAATTTCCCATCAAATTATCTTGGGAGATATCAAGCAACTGAACTGCAGAGAGGAGTGCTGAGCATCAGTGGCAAAAGGGGAGACAGTTGATGCTTTGAATAATTGCGGCTACATCGTCGGCATTCAAAAGAGAATATACAGAATTAAAAAAGGAGCAGGGCAACTTTGAAAGCCACATTGTACTTCTATTATTGTTGATAGTTTATGCATCATCCTACCATTTTTGGAGTATTTTCTAAGTATTTATATTATTAAAGCTGCCTTTTAAATAATAACAATCAATCAAATGACTGTCTGGAGATGAGGAGGGTCACTCTTACCGAGAATTATCATCTAAATTTTGCGATTCCCCTCATCTCTGCGTGTAGATTTTAGGCATCTTTGATGACAGTTTCACATTTTATGGGGGCCATGTGCCAGACTATTTCTTTTCTTTCTCTGTTGACTAAAACTGCTCCAGGCAAAGGAACAATTTGGCACAAATAGTCATTCTTACCATTTCTGTAAACAAACAAAACAGAAATAATGTCTTAATTATAGCTTTGGTGGTACTAGAAGTAGGGCTGTGCAATGTATCGTTTCAACAACGACATTGCGATGCGCGTTGGCGCAATAATCACATCGCAGGACATGCGATGTCAAGCAGTGGGCAGTGTTTTCTACTAGTGCATATAATGTCCAGTTGGGCGGAAGCAGTAGCCAGCTCGGGACACACATTGGGTTGGGAAGAGGGGAGGTTTGTCGGTCTGTTGGGCCGACAAGTCAAGAATATAGCCTAAGCCTCTGGTTGGTCGACAGACTCAGCCAAGGGCACCATGGGATTGCCAGTTAATGGGTAGCAGTCATGCTGGCAACATTAACTGTTTTCGAAATGGAAATATGGATAAATAAACACAGAAGACATTCAGTGTCAGATTTATCCTCGTGGATTGTGTTGTGGACACTGCAGTTCAAGGCTGGATTACAAAGCTTCTGAAAGGGATACTATTGCACGGGAACATGAATGATACAATGGTTAGCTCCAGGACAAATAAAGTAAGTCTTGAATATGCAATATGAGTTTTAGATATATTTAACGACCGTAACGTATATCTCATATGACATCGTTGACCCCAGTGTTAACCACTATAGTGTCCAGTATGTTAGAATTTTCCCAATCAGTCCTGTTTAAAGATGGTGATGAGACAGATTATTTCCAAGTACACCCAAACAAAGAGTTTACTTGCCCCAGAGAAGCATTAATGTCCAAGCCTAAGCAGCTTCCCATTAAAAATCAGTGTTTCTCCGATGTTCTTCGGCAGACACGGGATGTTAGTAGCTGCGGCGAACATTTTTGGTGACATATTACTTTGTTACTTGCTGTTTGCTTTATTCTTTTATATGGTTTTATGGAGCCATTTCCTTTCTATTTAATATTCATTTCTTGTGACTCTGGACTTGCACCCTTTTTCATTTAAAAGTGTCAAACCCACTACAAAAAAATTTCTAGAGCACTTGTATTTTTTCATATCGCAATATATACTGTATCGCAAAAAAGAAAAAATATATATCAGTTTGTTTTCCAATATGGTGCAGCCAGATTTTAAAAATAGGCTAAAACCTACATTTTACGTGGTCTTTTTAAGTTGCTTAACGGAAAGTTTTGTACCATCAACAAATGCCAAGGCTGCCTTTTATGCCTTGAAGGAGGTCTCTGACCGAAAGCTTGCATTAAAAAAGATTTTTGCACAGATTGAGTGAGCGGATGCTTTTCTTTCTACCATACCATCAACAAATAAAATATGGAATGCCTTTTCGTGCCTAATGCTGGAGAGCTGATTGAGAAGTAAGCTCATTATGCTTAAAAAACATTTAAATTTGGGAATAAAAAATGACTTCCTGGAAAAACAACAATTTGATCCAGGTTGCCATTTTTCTTCCTACTCAAATGCAGCCAAGCACAAAGGGAAGCAGGTGCGTCCTCCTGCAGACAGGGCCCCTCCGAGGCTCAAGTCCCACAGGGCCCATCTAAGTAGCGTTTTGAGACGAGATGCACCAGGATTTATCCCCAGGGACAAGGTAGCTGGCAGTCCAGTGGACCAACATATAGCACTCTTCCTGGAGCTGTGGGAAAAAAAAAATGCAAGAGCTGTGCAAGAGATTTGAATGGGTTTACTTATATATTTGCAGCATGCTGCTACAGAAGCAAAGACAAGTTGTCGTGTATCATACACACTTGGCACAATTTATGGGAGCATACATTTTTATCTGGGTCTTATCACTATTACGTAACAGAATTTCAAGAGATATTTCACAAGTGTCACTATACAGCCTGTTTATTTGTAAGTATGTATATTTATAGAAAACATGCTAAGGCCTAGTTTTGCTATCTATGCTTTGACAGAAAACTATTTCTTGTCATGAGGGAACCAATCAAATGTACTCTGCTTTTCCTCAAAGTCATTATGAGTGGCCTAGATGCAGTCAGGTAACCCATTAGATTCAATTTAGTATACGAATGCAAATGAGAAACGAGCAATCACTATTTGTAACCTGAAGTAAATAAAGACAGTGTTTTAGGGCACTATTACTACATGTCTTATTGCAGCCTTTCTCAACCAGTGTGCCACTGGTGGGCCTCAGAGCACCAACTAGTGGGCTGCGGAGGTGGTGGTACTGCAAATAGTAATTTGTAATTTTTTCAAAGCTAGTTATTTTTTATATTTATATCTAAATGTGCTCAATAATCCACATAAATAAAAAGAGCCAGACATCAAATGAAAAGCATGATTCCAAGTTGACAAACTGTGATAATTTCCCAGCCGGCTAATGTCCCCTCTGACGCAGTGACAAAAAATGTTTTTTGAAAAGAAAAAGGAAGGAAATATGACTCTGACCACAATAAATATGGATGATGATGACAAATAGTAATGCTAAGCCAAAAGCACGGTGTGTTACATGTGGTGAAATCCTTTTTCTTTTTTTTTTTAGCAATCCAAAGTGAGCCTCAAGTCACGAAAGGTTGAGAACATCTGTTATGGTGTAGTATGAACTGAGGAGACAGAAAAGCATTAATGTGGGGTAGTTGGAAAGATCATATTTTTCTTTCTTGGTTGTGGAAAAGGGTCATATTACATTTTTGATCAAATTTACAGAGAGAGCTCAATCCAACCTTCTCTAAACCACAAGAAAATGCGAAAGCCGAAGGTGTGTCAGTATGTTTGTCCGCTGTATCTGGTCTGACTTTCTTCATGCCATCACTGATTTTCAAAAGCCATTTCATTTTGAATCGAAAGGAGAAAAAAAAGAAGTAGCGATTGATTTGGTGCGGGGCATTTAAGTCCTCGCTGCTTGCTTTCCAATATTCACTTTGCAGCTCACACATCATCCTTTTCAACCCTTTTTAAAAAAAATATTTGAGCCTCTAAGCTTTGGGGTAAACACTAATTTGAAATAGTTATTTATCACATTAAAGCACTGGAATTGCTTTCATGTTGACGTCTCACAATGTTTGACCTCATCAGCAGCATAAAACATTACGTAAAAGCTCTATGACAACTTGCCTTTTATCTTTGTAGCCACCTCTTTCAGTTGAGGCCTACTGCAATAATGTTGCCAAGTAAGCAAAGCAACAAGTTTTCTCCAGTGTGTTTTGGTACAAGGTCTTACAATAAACCCTTGATGAGATGAAGAGTCCATTCTATCCATCTATAACCATCTCCAAATGTGTCAATACTGAGTACCTACTTTCAGTACTCCTAGTCTCCTTTTAATTCCAGCCTTCCTCTGCCTCCTCATTTCTGTATCCCAGCAGATGTATTTCTTTACCTTTCATGACAGTTACATGATTGTGGATCCCAGTGAATTTTCCTGGTTGTCATACAGATTTCCTGATGGTCCACGGGTAGTGATCAGCCGCTTATTCTCCCAGCTAGAAAAACAGCGCCCGGAGCTATTGGGTATGCAAACAAACAATTGACATGGCTGCTCGACAAGGTGCCACGGGGGATTCCCCTTCAGCTAGCGCAGCAGGAGCAGGTATAATGTCAGCCTTGCTTGCTCCTTTAGAAATACACTCAGGCAGATAGACACTACAACTACCTCCTTAAAGAAATGACATCCCCGCAGGCCTGTTAGGGGGCAACAACATGAAATTTAAAAAAATACATTAAAAAGCAGCCCAAAAAAAAAAAGACAAATGTAAAAGAGAAATTGAGAGACCTGTTGTTTGTCTCGCGATAGAGCCTTCACCGATATGGAGCGGAGAACATAATATCAAATGATGCTTGCCTGACATGCCGTTGTCTGTCTGTCATTGATAAAAGTTGGGACCACAGATATTTAAATGTGAAGCCGGGGTGTGTTTCTCCTATCAGGATAACTGTCTGATCGGGATTTGCTGGTTGGAATCACATGAAAAACAAATCCTAGGACTTGAGGTGCTCATGAATTACAGCAACACATTTCTGCGTTGCCTCTTTCTGAGACGCTACAGATCATAGCCTAATCCCTCTGTGCTGTCTATGCAAATCACATGTCACTGGGTTGAGATCCATTCTCCTGCTCGGCTCTGGCTGGACATGAAGCTCTCTTGTTGTTTACATCAACTCTGACTCAGAGGACTATCAGGTTTATGCAGCGGTGTTGTGTGGGAGTGGAAGAGATACAGTAACAAAGCCGTCTGAGTAAACTGGTCTGAATCAAATATACTGTATCTATGCCCTTCATTGCTTGGTGATCCTGACATTTCCATTACCCCATGCTCTCTGTACGTACCATGTTGAACTGCAGGCATAATCAAAGCCAGGATGTGACTTGAGTAATCATCTGGTGAAGACAAAAACAACAAGTTCCATTGCTGTGTACGTATACAGACTATGAATGGGCCTTATACTTGGAAATCCTCACCATACCACAGATAACCCAGTCTGGAGGCTGGCAGATATATGAGCTGTGAAGGTTTAAAGGATGAAAATGAAGGAACACATCAACAAATCATATTTGACAAGTTGTGTTCTTCCTCCAGAGGGAAATGGAGAGGACCTTTTAAAGAGAAATGGAATGGATGAAAATACAGATATTTATTTCCTCTGAGGAATTGGGGCTCAGAACTTCCCTCTTTTAAGTCAAATGCAATCAATATCTCACTGAGGAAATTCAGAATGTAAACTAACACACGTGTCAGTATCATTTTGTTATCCCAGCTCGTGTCTTACTGATTGTAAAATCTATGTCTATGCTATACTAGTGTACTTAAGCTGGCTCACATGCAGCCAGGAGCAGACTTCCTGCTCGATGGGAGTCTTTTACTGCGAGAGACAAACATGATCTCAGTGCCACAGCAGATGTTTCATCTACAGTTACTGTAAATATGGCGGACATTTCCAGGAATGCGGTAATAAATATTTTCCATGCTATTTGCTTGCTGTAATATGACCTCTTGCAAAGCAATAAACAGAATTTGTTTGTCTGTGTCTCCAGCTTTCAGCCTTGTAATACCTCTTTCTCATATGATCCCTGTGGTAGTAAATATAGGCTGATATTGGCTTATTATAATATCTGTGAACATACACAAGGACAAATGGAAATTTCGGTGCAAAATGGTATTTAAAGGCATTTTTCAATAAATCTGACCTTTATTTATCTTATGTTCAAAATGTATTTGAAGAATGTGTGTCTTTATTTGTAGTTGTAGTAGGTTTCTGAATTCTAATTGTCTTCAATATGTAGTTTCAGTGCATATCTTTCATAATGATCTTAATACCAACAGCAGCAGCTCAAAATCTGATGACCTCCAGCGCTTACTGCCTTGGTGCAGTGACGTAGAAGTGGACCCAATGGTGCGATAGTAAATCTCGATATCACTGCTGGATGTGGCTACATGTGCAACGGTTCTGACCACATCTAGAGATGCAACAGTTGTGAACGTTTCAGAGGGTGAAATACTGCTTTTCAGCCTTGTTTTAGGTTACTCTAATAACCAGATTTACAGAATAGTTGAAGGAAGAAAAATGTGTTTATCTTAAAATGTTTATGTTTAAAAGATGGATATCAGCTGAATGGTCACTATCAGATTTAAAAATCTAGTATTAGTCGGAATTTAAACCCATGTTTGTCCATTCAGACTGCTGGTCACATTGAAATGCTGGGTAATGGGCATGTTATAGCAAACCATCAAATCTTTACCAAGGACAAGGCTTGGTTTCCAATGGGAAACTGAACCAGGGCCCTAAACACCCGAGGGCCCCAAAAGGCCCTGGTGCACAGTATGTCCGTTGGTTGTTGGGAATGACTGAAAACTGACTTTAGTTTGAGAATTGGGACAAAATGAACTAGTTCCTGCATTAGGCCATGTACAGGGGCACTATACAACCTAAAATTTTGTCATTTTTAGTTGAGCATATGGTGCTTTTTCCATATGATCACCATACAATACCCTTTATGGATTTGTGTCTTCAAATTGCCACAAATTAACTGACATACCCAAAGCCTGGTCAGGTAGTGTTACAGTAAAGAATGGTTGGTTTCTTTGTCTCTATGACCAGGGGTTGTCTCACAATTTTCATCTACTTCAAAAAATTAACCTAACCCTTCCACTAATTCCATTATTTAAAGTAATACTCTTGGTCCAAAGTTCAGTTAAAATGCCAATTAAAGCATCTCTTGTTTATTCTCCAAAACTCTTTGATGGTGCCGTAGCCTAGAGGTTAGCAGATGGCAAAACATTCCCCGCTACCTGTGTGACTGCATAAGCTTATTTTACAGCGGTGTCAAGACTCTACCCAAGCATAAACAAAACTATTGTTGTGTGAGAAAAGGTTTCTCTGAGCCACATGGTTGTCTCTGATACTGGGCAGACACTGAGCTGCTTCACTGAGCATTAGCTCTGATTCTCAGATTGCTGCAAGAGAAATAACCCCAAAATCACTGGAATCATGAAAAAGAAAAAGAAAAAGAGGGACATAGGGAAAAATAGAAGTACTAGGAAAATGCAAGGTAACTTCTGGAGCCTCTAACTGTTACAGTAAAATGCTTTTTTAAATATAATTTGGGCCAAGTTAACTCTACAAACACCAAAGCAGAACTAAATTAATTGTTAGGAAGGAGGGATTAGCAGTAATTTTCTTTCTCAGAGTTACAGCAGATGATCCCATATCTGTATGGCAAATATGTCTTAAGGTGACAAAATTCACATACCATCACATCTTAACTGGCTAACAAGTTATATCTCGTTTGTTTTAACCCAAAGCACTACACTGGCAAGTTGCTATTTCAATGGAAGTGTGCCAAGCCACCCAAAATAGTATGGCACATACCCCACAAAACCACTATTTTAAAACTTTTAATACTAAGACAATATACCGTAAGTGAGCTTTAGACGTAGGTAAATTTTGTTACATGACAGAGCCATGCTAGCTGTGTCACTGTTTCCGGTCCAAAGTCTGATATTTAGAGGCGGGCCTTCGAGCATGATTTATGACATCACAAATACTTTGGAAGCCAATCCTGATCCAGCATACACATACACTGCGCATGGACTTGTGGAATGGAGCGTCGTTGATCCGTGGTCCATGCAGATCGCCACCCACGATTCGGCACGCACGTGCTCTGTGGATTAACTGCCAGATTTAAGCATCATAGTTTGAAATACGCTTTTTTACGGCCGCTGTTTCTTTTTAAAGTAATCATTTTCTGACTCCAAGACCATGGTATGATTTGCGATCGGTTGCACCGCTAGACTTTACAGTGAGGGAGGAGACATCTTGCGTCACGCAGTTTAACTTGTGATATGAAAAGTAGTTTGCGTTTTTTATAGATTATGGAAATGTTTTGATGAGGGAAAGGGGGGAGTTGTCATTTTAAGGATTCTAATGTGGTGATTATAGTTTTTTTCCTGCAAAAACCATCTTACACACATTAGAGAATTTTTATGTGAGCTTTAATACATGTGTGGAGGGGATCTTGAACTATATGGTCTACAAAACAAGATTACAAGACTTTGAAATTAGTCTCTTAAATTTCTTGTGACTGGACTCACTGGTACCATAGTCTCATCTGTTTGAATATAAATGGAGTGTAGATACGTTGGTGGTTCAGGTATTTACATGTTCCTGCCAAAAGCCCTCAGGTGTAAGAAAATAATATCTACCTCCACTAGGAGAATATTCCTGCTTGAATATGAATAAATATAACCCCAGAGGCCTCTCTTATTTTCACATTCAGAAGCTGTCAAGTCTACATCACTCTTGTACATGCAACCTGCTATCCTATACAGGAGTCATACTGTATATGCCCCAAATGAATCATTACATTTTCATGATCCTGATATTTTGACCAAACAGCGGAGACAGAAAAATCTAATTGCCACCCACATTTTGTAGCTGTGATCCATTTTAACACATCTACCTCTATCAAGCCAGAAATAGAGATTCTATGACTTGATTGCCCCGTGCAATGTAGGAGTTGTCAGGCATTTGTAGATAAAACGGAACATCATTTTTTTTTCTCCTTTGGTGCATCTCTGATTTGCTGTAAATGCAACTGATGTTTATTTCTTTGGGAATGACTTATTGGCATATTCTCAAATCCGAGCTTTTCCAATCCCCCTTCCACAGCTCTGCTCAACAGCTCAACGATCAATCACTGGCAGCTCTCCTCCTTCCTCTCCTGCTCTATCCCCTATAGTGTGTGTGAGTCAGCCCAGATTTTCAAGAATTAGAAACTCATATTATCTGGGCTGTCGAGACCAAAAAAAAAAGAAGAAAAAAAAAAAGTTTATTTTGCCTTTACTGCTTTAAAAAAAAACAAAAAAAACTTGAGAAAGTTATCAACTAAAAATAGGGGGGGGGGGAATGCATTTCAAAAAAGCTATGTTTGCAGTTTGAAATTTGGCTGTCAGGCAGTCATTGACTGCAAAGGATTTTCACCCAATCATTAAGAACAATCCAAATATTTTAGCTAGTTTGTCCAATTACTTTTGAGCCTCTGAAAATGGGGGTCTATGCATAAAAAAGGCTGTAATTCCTAAAAGGTTAATGCGATATTTCTGTTCAACCCCTTGAATTAAAGCTGAAAGCCTACACTTCAACCACATCCTGATTGCTTCATTTCAAATCCATTGTGGCAAAATTACAAAAGTTGTGTCACTGTCCAAATACTTGTGGACCTAACTGTACATGCTGATAGTTTATTTTACATTTGGATTGTTTCTTATTTCATATGCATGGCTTGAAAAAAATAAAAAATCATATTGGATGCATGCGCTTAGCAGTGAAAAGTGATGAAAAATGATGCAAGGATTGAGATTATTTTCCTTGGTTTCACAGACCATCAGGGGATTTCTCTCAGCCGGCTGGTGAAAAGCTAAGGCTTAAATCTAATAGAAAAGTCTGCTGTCTAATACCACTTTGGTCCGAAACTGCTGAATAGGAGTGTAGATCGTTTGTAAAACTGTGTCTCCCTCACCCACTTCCATGACTTCAAGACGGTCAGCATTTTACTTCAAGAGTGTCAAGTGTGAATGAGGACGTGGTTCCTCTTCCTGAGCCCTACTTTCTTTCCAAGGCAACCCTGGCAGCTTAAATGCCTCATTAGGCATCAGGGAAATTTCTCTAAGGATAACAATCATATCCACCAGTTGGGATTGGCAGACAGCTCAGATGAGATTTATAGCTGCACGCACTCGTCCAAGCGCTGGTAATGAGGTCACTGACGATGCCCATGAAACAAGAAGGGGCAACTTGTGATCAAGGAAACGGGGAATAAAACATTTGAGCAAGACCAGACCACCAGATGTCAGTGCATAAAATGTAATATGTATAGAGTGAAAGAAAAAAAATCTCTATGTATGTACGTGTACGTTTACTGAAAGCATACCAGCCACAAGCAGCATAGTACAGACTTTACTACACTCGACGGAATTTTACTCACAAAGGGTGGGGGGCAATCAATCCTATAAGATAAGACCACCAATCAATTGCTGATCATGTGCTTTTAAAAGAAACACTACATTTTTAGTCACCTGATGAATAGCAGTGTGATCTTTTAACCAAATTAAAATATATAGTGGTTATAAATCGTGGTTTATAATCTTAGACAGACTATTACCTGGTGACACGATCATTTCAATAGGGTTGAATGGGTTGTGTGAAATCATAAATAGTTTAATGTCCGTTTATTTACAATTTCCATTCTCCTCATCTCCTCTGTAGTATTAAAGGTCTTTATAATTTACTTAAATTTTGCTTCTAGTGAATAACCTCTCTCTGTTGAGAAGTTTACCATCATTCCTTATTGGACAGTAGCCTTTAATATTCATTTGTAGTTTATTGTTCATCAAAGCAAGCTTATTTACAGCCCAAAATGTAAAATAGCAATATAATTCCTATAATTCTCTGCATCTTTGTAAACACTTGGTATAATTCCATGCTCGTGCTGACTACTGACATTTAGTTATCTGAGAGTAATCTTGAGAAAATTCAACATTTAGCATGGACACAAACAAAACCGCATTCTTAGTGTTCAAGAGAAATACATTTAAGGAAGGGGTGAGGGGCTGTTTTGGGGGGGGGGGGGGGGGGGGGGTTGAAAGGAATCCTTGCTATGCCTTTGGAGGGCATAGCAAGGACAGAGAGGCAGGCGCCAGCGGTGAGGGCGATCCTCAAACAAACGCCTTCACCAGTGAGGGGATTAAGCCCTGGGCTTTGAAAGTGAGAGTGGGATTGAACTGTGCAGCCCTGTTGAAAATACAGCAGAAGCACCTTTTTTTCCCCCTCGAATGCTCCAGATGCCTCAGATTGGACCAGGTGTATGTTTGGGGGGGGGGGGGAGAAATGTGGTTGCTTTTCATTGAAGTTGTTTACAAGCGACATCTCTTGCTTCTTTTGAAGTGCAAATATTTGTATCAAATTGGAGAATCTCCATGTCAGTGTCACGGCATTGTATGGAAGATTTAAGGGCTTCCCAGACTAGCACTGAAAGTACAGGTATCCCATAACCAAACACTGAGAAATCAACAGATATAAGACTCGGTAAAGGGGCAGTGAGGAACATTCTAGACATTATCCACTCAAGACAGTATGTTGTCATGCCAGGTAATGTTAGCTAGCAGCTAGCAACTGATCATCCAAAGGCAAGCTAATGTTATCCAACTAGCCAACCAAAACCCACACAATACATATTTACATATATATATATTTCCGTTTGGTGGGAGCCACTCTAGCTCTTGGCAGACTCCTCTTCTTCACTAGCTCCACTATATTAGCTCCACTAGCAAGCTAGCTACACCGTTGCCACTGTATAGGACGGGAGCGCGCAGAACCGCCACAGCGGAAAATCGGACCTGTATGCTTCACATAGAAAACTGAATAGAGCCTGTTATAGGCAACCTAGAAAGTAGTAAGGTGAAGTCACAACCCGTGCACACATATATAACAATAATAATAATACAACAGTGATTAATACATGTTAATTTCCTCAGAAAACTCCACGATGCACCTTTAACCAGAGTTTCTGCTGGTAAAATGTTAGCATTGCGGGCCGCCACGGCAAGAAAAAGATAACTAAAAACTCGCCTGAGTAACGTGAATAAACAGCCAGAATACTTTACTATACATTAGCCGTAAGCTAGTGAGCAATGGCAGGCGAGGGTGTGTGCGTCTGTGTGTTTGAAGTCAGTGCATTCACTGCATTGTCAACACCCAGACTCCACTGCTCCCTTCCCTTTTTCCTCTGTCCTCTCTGTAACGTTACATTCATGAAGTGCAGCTCCCCTCCAGTCAGCAGTCAACATGACAGCATAAACACCCTGACAGCAGGCATGTCCGCACCTCATATGTCCGCGACTCGCTGCTTATGACAGGTTGATAAACGAGAGTGAAGATAAATCCACTTTTTAATCCCGAAAGTTTAACCGCAGTGATGTAGTCCAGGGTATAAGGGGTATACCTACTTTTATTTTTTGTCAGTCGGCTTTGTGTACATGACTTCTAAATCCCCTCTGATGCACATCGTTCAGTAGAGTGCCGCATACTTAACATTTTTTTCCGATAGGTTTGTGAAGGAATGAGTAGAGCAGGTTAATGCCGCCATGAGTATGTCAAGTCATGCCTTTGCCATCCTTTGAAAAAAAACAAATAAAAAACATTATTTACCCATTACTGTATGTCACATTTGAGGGGAACCAACTATATATATACCAATATATATTGTATATATACTGTACATATATCTATTGGTATATATAACCCCCCACTGCAAACCTCTTCTTCTACAGGTACTAGCTCTTAACACACACCTAGATTGTCTTTGGGTGATACAGAAACATGAATCCAAGACATTGGATTGCTCAGTGCTTCGGCACTATCTCTTACTATTTTTTTTTTACTTTTTTCTTATTTTTTTTTCTCTCCACGTTGGAGGACCTTGCTACAGTGCAATGTTGTGGGGAAAATTGAATGAACAACCTTCCCTGTGAGACTAATAATATCATGGATCCTGAGTGCTTGCTCTCTGTGATGAGGCCTAACAGAAAGCTTGACAGGAGAAAATGATGTGTTGTTCTCTACTGGGATAACGGTCCAGGTCCCCCCTCAGACAGTTGCAGCAGAGATATGAAGTGTACATAAACCACAGGTTTGTCGGACCCTCAAGGGTCGACGAGGGAAGGGGAAACTCGCAGAGCAAGGGAAATGAGTGACACCGAGGAGAGAATGGGGCCGTTGAGAGACCCTCAAGTACCATGTGTGCATGTGTGCGCTCCGTCACTCTCTCAACACATGCAAATAGAAAAAGTGCTCACTTCAGAGCATCTAGAAATTCAAGAAACACTTGAAATAAAGTATAGAAAATTACTTAAACAAGTTGAGCAAATTCAATTCTTGGAACTGGAGGTGGGCAACACTGATGGCAGCAACAGTCAAAACCACTTATTTACTACTGATGCATTTATTTATGCTAGAAATGTTAGTAACACTTAAAACCAAGCTTTATCGGAAGACTGTATTTTCATAGTTGCATTTAAGAGTGAAGCACTCTTACAAATATGATTAATTTTATTATTTGTTAGTCTGGTAACTGTCAGAGTCATGCATTTTATTATGTTGGCAACACTCGAAGTGTTTAGCACTGCATTACAAAGCAAACAACCCTGTCTTTAATTCTGCACTGTCATTGAATTGACAGCAGCTCCCAAACTGTCAAACAAACAAGCCTCGACTGTCCTACTGAGACTACTGAAGGGAAAACAACAACAAAAATAACCAGCAACAGGGTCTACACAGACGGTACTGCCTCCGTAAATAATGCATATTGCAAAATAATGCAAATGCATTTTAATTAATGCAAAAATGCAGATTTTATAAATCAATATGAGGTAATACATTCAGTTGAAAGGCATGTATATTAAGTTGGCAACTACAAGAATACCTCACATTAGAACCTTTACTCTAAATCATTGAGCCAAGCAAAAGATGGAGGTAAACAAATCAACCAAACCAGCTGTAAAATGCTAACCTCACCGAACGATTGTCTTTAAAATGTTAACTCATTGTCAGTTCTGGACCAAAGTGATTCTACAGTCATTCAAAGCTGTGGATGTTCCATCTGTGGTGATGATAAATGGGGTGAATTGAAGCAATGCATTCCTCAGAGGCCGAGGATGTGGCTGCACTACGCCTGGAGCCATGCAAGCAGCCCCGCTTCTCGAAATTGTTTATGTAGCCTATAAATAATTTGCAACAGAAAATACGTTAACAAGGGAACAGTAATGCCGATCAATGTTTTTTATTAACATAATGATGAAATACCATTAATGAGATATGTGGCAAGTTACAAAATATGTTGATGAACAACATGTCAGTAAATAGTGTCATGTTTTTGCTGTTCACTAAATGTGTGAGTAGGCTGTTGCAACATGTGAGCCATAGACTAAGCTCTGCTGCTCTGAGTTGGTTTCGGACTCCTTCTACTCGCTCGGGGTCAAAAGCCACCTACAGCGGACTCAATATATTTTTAATGAAGTCACTTTTTTTTTTTTTTAAATCACCAACGGTTATTCAAACCACTGAGGTGTTAAAATGACAAATGATTCTGCAGCCCATTGGCCTGTGTGTCACCTCAACCGTCTTCATGACGTGATCGTGGTGGAGGGTTCAAAAGAAACGGCCCAATGTGTTTCCAGTTTGACATCCGAAAGCAAACGCAAGCGACAGCTCAGCCGTTGATGCAAGTCGGGCATAATCAGGTTCATGCTGATATCTGAGAAACACACTCACACACTCACATAGATTAAGGATTGTAGTTGAAACACTCGATTTTACATTGGTCAAGTGAACACGACTGAATGCCTTGCGAGCACGCAAACTTAAGTGGGTTTTTTTTTTTTGGTTTTTTTTTTTGGAGTAAAATCTCAAGCTAAAGTCACCAGAGAGGTTTGTTTAAATCTGTTTGAGCTCTGGTACGCACATTACTCCGCTCAGGGTACGCAGACGTGCAGATTGTGCACGGTTGTCAATCTAGCATTCCACATTTTCCAGTAAATACAGTAAACATGCCAATGGATATGTCAGAGATGCATGCCAGATAGATTGTTTGGCACTTGTCCCACACAAAAATCTATATTTCAATGCTTTTTTTATTTTTTTTATTTTTGCATTTAATGTTCTATTAAGGAACATTTTATGATGTGCCTGTGAAGAGCAAGAAAATCCAAAGTTTGAGCTCTGGCTTATCGCTGTGTACAAATCTCCCAACTTGTAAATTGGGTGACATGGGAAAACCCTTGGCAATACATTAGAAGAGTGTTCAAAGCCAAAGCATCCCATCGATTTGACCTGTGTGGGCCCTGCAAGCATGAGCCATTAGTATATTCTCAGATGCTGTTTTCAGATTTGTTTGTATAAACGAGGTCCCATGACGATTGCGTGGTAAGCAGATCCAGGATTTTACAGCTATCAATCTACCAGATAGCAGGGACACCTTAACCTGTCCTAGGGCATTCACGCTGGTTTCTTTATTTATTACAAGGTGCTGCAATAGCCCTCGTTTTTCCCTCACTTATTTTCTCAGTAATATCCAAGCATTCACTGTGCATTTCTTCCACAATTAAATGTTGAGCAGACTTGCTTTTGAAGGTGCTCTACTGCCGCCCATCATTACGTTACATGAGAGCTACAGCTGCAGTTTACAATAGTGATTTGTGAAAGGCAGGCATCCTTTTTCTTTCGGGACTGTTATGTTTGATGTGCTGATGCGCTGGGTTGAATATTTCATGCCTTACTGGAGCAGGCACTTAACGTAAGCATTCATAGAGCAGGAACAATATTCAAAATGATTTGGTAGATTTCTCCTTGACAAATAAATTATATACTATATACTTTATACTATTTACAGTAGATTTCACTGCGCAAGCACAACACGCTAATGACGCCCGGTTTGACTCATGGAGCACTGAAGCTATTTTTCCCTTGATTTGATTGATTACAAGGCTCTGCAGATGTAGTTATTGTATGAATCATTGTCTCTCCAAATAAAATTAATTAATATTTCAATACTACTATTTTAAAGCTACTTATGCTCTGCCACAATCCAGATTTACAACCCTATTTTACTCCACTACATTTATTTGTCGGCTTTATTTACTTAACTATTATTACAATTTCACACACACACACACACACACACACACAAAAAAAAAAAAAAAATTACGAGCTTTTAAAACGTGATGCATTGTTGTATACTAAACCTGCAGGACTGCTGTATAAACAAATGTACATTCCCCTCAATGCCTTGCCAAATGAGTTCACACAATGCTGATTAAACCTATCACAGCCAGATAAATCTCTCTGTATTTAACAGTATATTGGAGTTTTAAAATCACCTATTTAAATGTTTTAATTCCCGCACATGTGCACCAGTAACGATGGGGCGGGGAGACAAAACTTCTGCACAGCAGGTTTAAACCACCGGGCAATAGATCAATAATTTAAAATTAGCTGTAACTCAATCACCATTAATGCATCAGTAGTAATCTAATAGTAAATGTGGTGCAAGAGGTCATGAAAATACTAAAAGTGTGCCAACACTCTCTGCTTTGTGCTACAAGTGACATAGTCGGATAGAAAGGAGCCTATTTACTTTTGTGATGTTACATATTGTGCATCGTACACACTGAATGAAATTACCATTTTATTCAGGTGCAGGTGGGTGTCGAGCTTCGCACTGTAAAAGCAATCTGCCGGGGCGGTCGGGTAATGAACAGGTCCAGAATGTAACCTGTTGCTGCAACCTTTATATACAGTATATATATATATATATATATATATATATATATATATATATATATATATATTTAAAAAAACAACTG
>JBBPCS010000878.1:12186127-12227180 GCA_037974645.1 Hollardia meadi | reverse complement strand
AGCCCAATGTTTTTCTTTTTTTTTGGGGGGGGGGGGTCATGTTATATATTTTTTTTGTCAATAATTTGGGAAGGTGGTGCACAGAAATTTTTCAGATTAAACCTCTGCGTTAAATGTACAGATTACGAAAGTAAACAGTACGGCTGAGGTTAATTAATAAAATAAAATCACAAAACGTAACGCTGGAAAACATGCATGCATTTTTTCAATGAGGGACCCCACCACAAAAAATGAAAACTACTCTGAAGAAATGTAGGCAATGAATGGCTACTGCTGAAATTACGCAGACAGTAAATGGCATCAGAAACAAGGTTTGATACCATTAACACATATGGATTGCAGCTTTAATTCTGCGTCAGCAAAGTGCACCTCACTTATTCTGTATAGTGCTGGTGTATTGTTGTGCATGTATGATCAACCTACTAATAGACTACTCAATACATAGACAATAAATCGCAACCTAATCTTTTGCAGATGATTAGCTAACATTGTGCACACAATCATTCAGTCATCCACCAAACAAAGAGAAAAATGACAATTTAATTAATGTAATTAAATCTTGATTATGATCATTCAGATTGCAGGTGCTTCTCCTTCGGATCGAGGGTGAGGAAAGTTTTACTAACAGCATTTTTTTTTTTTTTTTCTGAAAATGAAACTTTTCTCATCAATCCTTATCAGCCACTCACCCGTAATAGATAAGGGTTTGTTTACCTATCTCTCTAATGGTTCATCTCCCTGATGAGTGTTTTTTACTCGCTACAATTAATTATCACTGCTAAATTTATGTAGGAGAGCAGAGCCCATACAATTACAGCTTTGATTTGCTAATTAAACAATGGTCCATCCGTCTCTCTGATGGGATTGACGCTGTTTTGACGTGAGCCTTGTCACCTTGACAAAAGTCCAGAGTGAGCTCTCAACGCCACATTGAGGAGCATCAAAATGAGCTCATTTGTGTGATTTCTATTATTTAATGCCCGTGCAACAAAGGTGAATCAAGTATTCAAGGAAGGTGCTGGTCTGAAGACTGTAAACAGTATGTTACGAAAAGTATCCGAGTGTGTGTTGTGTTTGCCTGAGTGTGTGCGCTTGAGTGTCCCTCCGGGATGTCAGATCTTGTTAATTGCCGTCTTTATGCTGCTTTAAAAAGTTGTGACTAGCTCACCCCCGACTGTCACTCCGCTTTCATTATTTACCGATTCAAATGAGAGAAAAATGTTCATGTCTACATTAATGACTCTAAGAGAAAGAGGGAGAATGGAGACCAAACTAATTAAGGCAAGTGTCTCACCTCACCATTACAGAGAATTTAGTGGGGATATTGAAGTGTACTTCCACTGCCACTTTGACATCCGCAATCCTTTTAATTACTGCGCATGTTAAAAAAAGTTTCTCCACTGCCAGCCAGTCAGGGATGGGAAGTGGCTGGAGCCATTGGCTGGACCAAAGCTCAACAGCAAATTGTGCATCTATCATCTTTATACTTATACTACATATACTTTGTACTACGTGGATAGCTCATCAGATTATAAAAAAGGATTTTGTCATCAATTATTAGCATAGAAGTCATACCTCTATCTGTTGACCTTTCACAGGAGAATCAGGGCAGGATGATACTTTCAGTCACTTCACTTAGTACAGCATTATTTCTTTTAACATCATTTCAATAAGTCATTTCATCCATTGCCAAAGTATCTCTGCAGGCATGATGAACTCTTGTATTGATGGCCATCAGCTCTAGTGAAACACCGGCATAAACTCGTGTCCATGTCCACAAGCTGAAACTGGAGTTCACAGAAAAGCATTACGACAACAAAATCATAACACTGAGAATAATGTTTTATGATTCATACCACTTCAAACAGAAGGAAAAGACACACATCAAGAATTAAGTCAAACCCTTATGCAACACATTTGAATAAAATCACGATAAAAAGTTTCTTTTTCTTGTTTATTGGGTAAGCTAACCCTATATGATGTTCATGGTTTGCATATCATATGAATGTACTCATCTTTTATCAATATTATAGGGAAACGCCACCGATTTTACACATCAAAGTCTGTTGAAAGGTCTTCGTGGCTTCGGAGGGAGCTGTGTGAAGTATAAAATCACTACTTGACATCAGAAAACAGTCATACTTAACATTCAGAGGAAAATTCCAGTTTATTCCAGCTTGGGTCTTATTTTTGCGGTTTTGGCCATGATTTCTATATTTTATCCTAATGTTAAATCTGTGGACTGATTATTTTCTCATGTTACGTGTGGCCCTGTGTGTGTGAGATTTGTGGATGTGTATGGAGATGTGGGTGTGATGCTGATGAGCGCTGGGCATGACGGCCCCCCTGGTTCAGTAGCTTTCCCAATCTTTTGTTCTGTTTGGCCGGGATCTCCAGCCCCTTTTTGGTTTGTTCATTTTAAAACGTTAATTGTGGTTCATTTGAATGTTGTTGGCGTCCTTTATATGTTCAGGTCTCCAAAAGAGCCTTTGTTTAGGGAGGCTGTAACATATCAATGAATTGATTTACTGTTTGGTCTATAAAATGCCAGAAGATCATAAAAAATGGCCATTTAAGGCAAAACTCAAACTTCAAATGTTGTTTTTACAGAGAAAAAGTGCAAATATTCACATTTTGAGCCAGACTGGGCTGCAACCCAAATATATAAAACATAACTTAGAATTTATGAGATGTCAAAATTATAAATTTCCTGATTTGATTGTCAAATTAATGAATTAAATCATTGTTTCAGCTTTAGTTCCCATGAAGTACTGGCAGTGGAAGTGCCAGAATTGGTTGGATGTATAAACCATGCACATTAGAGTATTTATAGTATCTATTAATGCAAGTGCGTAAAAAAAAAAAATGAATGGGCTGTGAATGACAGAATCCCAAGCTCATGAAAAAAAAAATGGAGAGAAGGATTTAGATGAACTGGCAACGCAGAACCGGCAAGACTGATCTGCTTTTCCCGTGGAGGCGACTCCCACCTGAAGTACCTGCTAAGCAAATTTATGTCACTCGAGTTTAATGCTCCCACCTCGCTCTCTCTCTCTGTTTTCCTCTCTCCCTCTCTCTATCTGTCTCACTTCCTCTGAGTTCTTTCTCAATACTTCCAAGAGAAGCACTTTCCCCCCTTAAATCACATCCCTTTATTTGCAAGCCTGACACTTTTTTTTTTAAAAGGCAGGCTTTTAAGAAATTAATCTGGATGTTGGAAAAACACTACTGCTGATACCTCCGCGAGACACTGAGAAAGCAATCCTGGCTATTGAGCGGGTGGTAAATTGCCAATTAGAGGCGAACATTGTACTGCCAGGCCTGTGTACATTCAACGGTGCTTTTCCTATGTTGTAAGACTGCCTGTCAGTCAAACAGCACCTGGGGCAATTTTGTATTTCATTAAGTCATAATTAATGAAGATGGGTATTATTCTCTTCCATGGGGACAAAGAGGCTGAGCTACCGTTATGAAACCATATTTCCAAAGAAAGAGTTGGGCAGGTATTTGAGAACAGCCGATAATTATAATATGTGGGTTTTGAGGACGTCTGTATCCGTGCAGGTATAGCTCTGACTGGTCTCATCAAATGGTGTATGAATAACACGCCAATGTCTTAATTATTTTTGCGTGTCATCACCATGCATTGTTTTTGCTTGTGTCAGGTGACTTCGTATAAAGAGCGAGAAAGTTCGCACATGGAGGAGGTTGGGGTGGTGCAGGGTGGTGGATGGGTCAGACAAACGCAGGACTTTGATCCAGGAGACCTGAGTTTGTGTCCCACGTGAAAGCAAAAGTAAAAGTTGACCGATGTCAACTTATGTAAGTTAAGTTACTTGAAGTTACGTCCCTTACATAGCTTAAGTCAAGTCATGTACATAATGTAACTAAACTTATTTTAATCCAAGCCTAACCAAGTAGTTGTACGTCTGAACTTAACCAAACTGCAACCGTAGGACACAAGACAATAGAGACTTTAGGCAGTGACTTTAGAGGGACGGTTACGTTGTCCGCGAAGCATTCCACCCGGTTGCCGTAGTAGTGGAAATCGAATATCACTAAGCAACAATGTAACTCTGACAACGGCTATCTTCCGACTTTACTACTTTCACGTACTGCTGGGTACGGCAAACCAGTGGTTTACCCGTAGTAGGCAGTTGGGCTACAACGGCAGGAAGTGTCGAAAACAAAATCGCGCATGCACAAAGTGGACCATTTTTTTCGCTGTAGCCATCCCCTCAACCGTCGCTGCTTAAAGTCTCTAATGAAGGCCCTCTCCTCCAGATTTTAAAATCAGTTGCCATCACACACATAAGGAGAAACGTCACAGATATTATTCTCTGTAATCTCAAACATGCTCAGACTACAAGATGTGAAAACAATGCTGCATCACACACTACAGGATATTGGTTAAGATTATCGTGGCAAAGGGAGCGACGCACCTCACCCGATCTCTCTCACCTGATCTCATGGGGAAGCAGATGTCAACAAAATGGAGACTGACGTGGTGCAACAAGTTGCTGTAGTAACACTTGAGGAAAAAAAAGCCTGTCTGTGCAGATGTTTCAAGGGACACTGTGGTTAAACTGAGCACAACCAACAACAGTCTGACACACAAGTGTCCCCTGTTATGTTTTTTTGTATAAAGAAAAGTGGTATCCTTAGAGCATTGCTGCTATGGTGAGATGATATGCATACAGGCAACTCGTCAGAGCAAGTAAGCAACAATAAATAACATAAAATTGATTAAAATCCAAAGTTATCCCCAAAATATTGCGCTCTGTGCATGAAACTGTATGTCAATGTCGCTATGCATATGTGTGTGAGGATGTAAAGTAGGTGGGTGGTAGAGACGTGCGTACGTATCAAAAATCCCAGCCTGTTTAATTCACACCCTTAAATTAGATGCAAACTGTCGCACTCTGGTTCTTTGGGTTTAATCAGAAAACAGCAATAGCCTTCAAATTAGCATGTGTAAAAGAGATAGACACTCAGACGCAGCTATATACAGCTACAGGCTCCTGTTTCACGTTTGTGGCCTGAACGTGATATTCAGCTGTGATCTGACAATGCAGATTAGAAACATTGGATCCCTGTGTATAATGAGCTGATTCAATCATCGTAACAGAATACGGTCATTTTTGTTTCTTGTATTCTATATTACAGTGACAGACTATAACCAAATCAGCAGTCATTTAATATGTATGTATTGAAATGTGCCCGTACATTCTAAAATGTGTACGTTTGTAAAGGACAGTAGATCATATTGTAGAACTCAATTTCTAAAGACAGGGGCACTTAATTTTACACATGAGCTGAGGCAAGACGCAAAAATGGTATTTTTGTTTTTTTACTCCACTTTGTTTTATTATGGTAGTTATATTTTCAGCATAAGATTTACATATCCTTCCCATCTAGTGAAAACATCTAGTCTCCGACTTTGGTGATTTCAAAAAGATTTTGTAGAAACAGAAAGTTGAAGCATTTCTTTATGGGTTCAGAAAGTTTTTCTACTTCTGAGGATAAATATTTAACCCCCCTCCTCCTCGGATTAGCTGAAAAAAGTCAAAATTTGAATATATATATAGCCAAAAAATATGAAAGGGCAGCACAGCTCAAATTTGAAGTCAAGGAGGACAAAATACTCACATCTCACTTGTTAATTTGGCTCACATCAAAAATTGTAAACGCTTCCGCGTTTCGGCACAGAGCCTTCTTCAGGGTTGAAGAATACTCCCTGGATTTTGGGTTTGGCACTCCACTGAGAATCTCATTGTTGAAGCGCAACCTCCTCTCTCCTGAAGTTTGCAAGACCTTCAGTGGGCAAACCGTGGGTGCATCTCATTTCCCTTGTGTGATATTTCCTCGCTTTTCGTTCCTCGCGTGAAACGGAAGTCGTTCTGATTCGCCATCATGCGCGCCGTCGCAAAGCCCTTATTTCGGCTCTGAGGAGCGAGGAGGGATCTCTGAGGAGCCGTGAGCGAGGATACACGAGAGCAGCCTTCACGGAAGTCTTTTACTGACCCTTATTGGATATCGGCTATTGATTGGACGCAGCAGCTGATCGGACTGATCAGATACGTCACAACAACACTGGATTTTCATAACGGAGTGATGACAGCTATAGTGGATCTGGATGATAAAAGGAGCACAAACAACTTCCTTCATTTATTTAGAAGATTTTTATTTTCATGATCTGTTATTTCCTCCATTAACTTTATTCTGGATCCAGTTAAAGTCGGAGAGAGTAGGAGAGTCATTTCATTTCACTCATTCAATCATTTATCGTCATTTCCGTTCAGTCACATGTGAAGCTGATAATTCCTGAACGTCGTGTTTGATGTGATCTGGGTTATTAAATAATGAATTCACAGTCAGTACATCAATAAATACAGACACAAATAACAGATAAATAATATGAAGTCATTCTGCCTGTAGAAATGGTTCCTGTGCCTCTGAGCAGGACTCAGTATAAATACAGACTGCAGCTTGTTGTTCATGTGCAGGTGTTTGTTAAACAGGTAACAGAGAGAAAGCACTTCTGCTCTGCACTCCACTTACATACGGTTAAACTGTTTGTGTTTCCTGAAACCCTAATGTTTAGTTTACAGAAAAACACCACATTCAATCTAAATGCTCATATTGGAGGAATGCGATTTTCATTTATTTTGTGCCCTCGAAATTCAGTTCGTGCTCCCTTGGCAAAATGTTTATAATAAAAACATTATGCACAAACACATGCACATACACAAACATAGTCAAAAGCATGCATGAGGTCTCACATTGGCAGACGCACACACACATAATGTCTCTTTATCTGGACAGCTTAGCAGCTCTGCGGACACATTTTCCAGTTTATAATGAATAAAGATTTATTTTACGCTCTCTGCTGCCTGAGGGAACATATTGGATACAGTATATTCTCACCATTGACATGCTATAACAGTGACTGTGAATGAATGCGGCGCGCTGGAGTGCATTTGGAACCCCTCTGAAATCATATTGCATTATCTATCTGACAGTATATTAGGAACACTGTAAACTTCCTCATGACATTGGGGCCAGGCAAGATTTCAATCATGCTTATATTCAATATTGCTGCCATATTTATTCTCCCCTTTTTCATTTTGCAAACTCTCTTTCTTCTTCTCTCACAAACTTGTGGAACAGCAATTCTTAACATACAAAAACAAATTAAACAAAGCACACGAGATGATATGTAAAAAACTATACGCTATGTGCCGGCAGAGTGAGTGCTTTCCCGGTGGGGGAGAAAAAAAAGATACAAGTTAATCAAGGTTTGCATGTTTACCCTCCGGCTCTGTGACGGCTGCCTCCAAGATTTCGCTCTCACACAAAGCCTCATATTTACAGAGGGGCAAAATGTTTAGAGATTTTGTCAAGGTTGTGAGCATTTTCTCAACATTTGAAAGATAAGACCCGAGGTGATATTTTCCTCACAACTGTGATAGAAGACAACAAGAGGACTGGAAGTGTGTGAGGGGTTATGAAGAAAAGCAGAAGATGTAAGTGCTTTGTTGTTGCTTGCCGGTGGAAAATAAAAATAAAAAATGAATGAAAAATTCAGTGCCGCTATGAAGTTTAGTTTGACAAGTCAGATGTCAGTCGCAAATGTCAGCCCCAGTGTTTCACAGAGACATCAGCAGTTGCTTCCATTTTTTTTTTTTTTTTTAAAGAGACACCATGGTTTGTTGTGTGAAAGCAACAAAGTAAATGTCAAGGTTTCTAACGGTCTGAAAATTATGTTTATCAAAGAAGTGTACAGCTGCTGCCGTATTGAAGTTGTTTTTGTAGATTGCTTAAATAGAAAAAAACACCTTTCAAAAAAAAAATATTACACAAAAACATGGATGAAGTTATCTGACTCAAATTATTTATGTAGCATTTGCTGTTTTGACCGTAAAGAAACAGAAGCTCATCAGATATTGATATTTTGTTACGGCCCCTCGCGTCTCATCCAGACGCACAAGGTACCCTTTGGCGTCAGGGTAATGTACCTGCAATGTAACGCTGTCCGCGTCAGTATCAGATGGCGTGAACAGAGCAAAGCGCAACGTACTTTCCAAAGCGAGAAAGTGCCAAGAGGGCTGGAGGTCGGAGTTGACTTGAGGGTCACACACATGACTTTGACCCAGGAGACTCTAACCCTCACCCTCACCCATTTGAACAGTTTTTCCTAAACCTAACCACATGATTTTTGTGCCTAAACTTAACCAAAGTAAATAGATCTTGTGCGTCAGGATAAGACTTGCAGGGCGTGACGCTAAAGAGAAGGCTTAGCGTGTCAGCCATGGACGCCAAGGGGTACCTTGCTTGTCTGGATAAGACACGAGAGGCGCATGACAAATCGTCCGTATCTGGGATCTCGACCTGGGATGAGAACGGGTTGTTTTTTTTCCAGCATTAAACCTCCAGACATGGCAGATTCATCACTCATATACTTTACTTTTATAGACCCGATCAGCCACAACATTAAAACCACTGACAGTTGAAAACACACCATCTCACTACAGGTCAATATTCTGCTGGGAAACCCTGGATCCTGACATTCATGTGGATGCCACTTGACACAAACCATCTGCCAAAACACCCTCGCAGACCAAGCACACCCCCCTATGGCCCCGGCACACCCCGTTGACTTGAACATCCACATGAATACCAGCACCCAGGGTTTACTGTAGCCATGATCAATGTCATTCACTTCATCTGTCAGTGGTTTTAATGTTGTGGCTGATTAGTGTAGTTCTGTCCGGATGAGACAAAGTTGATGAGATGAAACATATTCACTGCTAAGATAGAAGTTCAGAGAGAAAAGGTTTTAGTAGTGGCAGATATGTCACTATGAGGATCTATAAAAAAAAAAGACCTGATATTAAAGGTACGTAATGAAGTTTTGACTAAAAAACGGTCCTCACATGAGGAGCCACCACTTAGATGATGCAATCCATCGTGTCATGCCATCCCATTGTGGTGGTAACATGCAAAGAAGCTTATAAGTGGTGATGAAGTAGAAGTGATGAGGATGACGTTTGTCAACGCAAAGACTGCATCTTAATATCTCATTAAGGAACTACACACATCAATGCAAGCTGTAAGTGAACAGTGAATGAAATAAAATGTGATCCGACACAGATTTTAGTCACGTGAGCCTGCTATTGTATGCTAGCCATTAAAAAGCTACACATGGCAACTTGCTCGCCGAAGAAAAAATTAGTTGACCCAAACATGACAGTCTGTACGAGGATTCAAATTATTATGCCATAGAAATGTATCAGTTCTGTGAAAATATCATGTAAAATTGGCATGGGCAGACAACTAGAGAGCTAAAGTGAGAGCTATTTTAATGTAAAGCTATCTAGTGGGCTAGCCTTGCTTAGACTAACTTTTTACTTTTCCTATTAAAAAATATCAATTTTGACAAATCAGCTTCTTCAATCTTCAATTTTTTACTCTACATAACTAAATGAGGCAGTATTCTACCTAAATCCAACACAAGAAACAAAACACAGCAAACTAAAAGCTAACTAGCTTTGCAGCATTGCAGTAACATTAACTGCAGTTTTGGCTTTTTGTGATGCGGTAGAATTAGCCTAAAAACGCATAAAATCTTCTATCTGTCACGCAGTAGTTCCTGAGCATGAACATTTTTTTCCCCCCTCAATATCATTAACTACTGCTTGTT
Source organism: Hollardia meadi (assembly GCA_037974645.1). Classification (NCBI taxonomy): domain Eukaryota; kingdom Metazoa; phylum Chordata; class Actinopteri; order Tetraodontiformes; family Triacanthodidae; genus Hollardia; species Hollardia meadi. The sequence continues at coordinate 12,217,477 of JBBPCS010000878.1, read as the reverse complement.
ATCAGGTGTTATTACCTACATAATGTATCAAGATACTACGGTGGCCAAGAGAGCTCAACACACTACAACTTAAGAAAACACTTGCAAATAGACAAGACACTAGCAAATTAAGAAAACATCTTCATCAATCTGACAACACGTGCGCTGCAAACAGTCACAACACAACCAAAAGAGAAACACACTGCAAGTAGCACAGATGACAACAGATATGGGTGTTTCTAGGGGACAATAAAAAGTGTCTTACTAACATGTACATTTTTTTTTACGTATTTTAATATTGTGATGGCATGAGTCAGATATTAGCCGGTGGCAGATATCTGTTGTTAGCCTAGCCTTTGCATTTTGCTTATTGTTAGCATGTCAATTCAGATAATACCACAAATAACATACCGAGCCATCATGATATTAAAATAATGGGAAAAACGTATATTTTAGTTTATTTTTCCAACACCAATGACGAGTAGCCGACTTCAATAACTTGGAGAGTCACAAATGGTCGCAAAACAAGCGTCCGTCACTTTTTAGTGTCCCCCAGAAACATCAATATCCGTTGTCATCTGTGCTACTTGCTGCGTGTTTCTCTGTTTGGTTGTGTTGTGAGTGTTTGAAGCGCACGTGTTGTCAAATTGATGAAGATGTTTTCTTAAACTGCTGTGCATTGAGCTTTCTCAGCCACCGTAACATACACATGTTAATACCAGTTACAAATGGAGCCACAGGAAATGTTGTGAATGTAATGTGACGCGATAGAGTAGATGTTTCATGTTGACTTCATCACTTATTTTAAATCACACCGGACAGAAAGAAACAGAAAGACATCTCATTTGTATGACAAACACATTGCTTGTTTCAACACAAATACAACACTTCCCTGTCACATCAGGTAATGTGAGACAGAGGAATCCAATAAAATTCTATCAATATCTTCCGGGGGCCAAAATCAAGCCTTTCATGCTGTCGCTTCAATGTGTGCTGGATCTTTGCTCTTGGTGAAAAGACTTATTCAGTTGTGTTTTGTTTGTCAGTGAAGTATATCCAGAGGGGTTGGAGTTTGTTAAAACAATTAAAAAGTATGAAAGGAAATGAGACTGAACACCTCATACTAAACAGCTTGCCCCAGATACAAGAAACTGTATGCATGTGAACATGTTTGTGTGGCCTGTCACTGTAGGCCACATGATACGCAGGTGCAAAATTTGCAAGGATACATAACAACAGCAAACTGACAAAAAAAAAAACAAAAAAAAAATTCAGAACATTGGGCATTGGTATTTACAATGTACTAAAAAAAAAACCTGTTTCTTTTTTCACTTTTATTTGTTTTTAACGAAAAGACAGTGTCTGTACGTCTGTGTATATCCAATGTGATATCTTTTTAATGGGGCCCAAATTGCCTGGCAAAGCCCCTGTTTACCGATTTAATGCTGAGCATGCTAAGTGACCCAAATCAAACACAGCCCAGGTGCACACTGGGGTTTGAGAAAGTATGAAATAATAAAATTCTCATGGTGGATCCTCCAGCAGTGGTTTCTACATTTGGTACATTGCTGGGGAACTTATGTCCTCTTTTCTGGTTAATTCTAGTAAGGCTATAGAGCGGGAGGCCGTTGTATATGTATAATTGATAATCAGTTGTGCACACAGACTGCATAAATCAGTTCATATAGATGGAATTTTGCAATTTATTGTTGGGGTTCAGGGCTCAGTGGTGTACTGTCCACTAGTGTTGGATAGACATTCAACCTTAGACGTATTCTTTAATTTACCGTTACTTTTATGTAAGGAGCTATACATTTTAAACATGTGAATTACCTTTTACTTGGGTTCTTTATAGTAGGGTTAAGTCTTGAAGTTAAAGTCTTATGTTGCTTACACTAAATTGTGTCGGGAGGTTGCATCTTGATAACACATGCCCAGCCTTTTGGAATACCCCGAATTACATATGAATGCATGTACTGCATTAGTGAGTGTGGTGCTGCTTATTGGGTGTCGCTCTGGGACAGGTGCGTGCAAGGTTGGAGGGGCATCACCGTATACCGACTACAATAAACTAGACTGCACCACTGTGACCTCTCTGGCTTTTTTTTTTTTTTTTTAATTTATGTAGTATTATATATATATATATATATATTTTATCACACTTGATTGGTGATGATACAGATAATGCTCCAGGTTTTTGAGCAAAAACTGTTTCCAGTTCATGATACTGAAAGAATTATTACAACTCGGGTCATGTTTATGTAGTTTGAGCCATACTCAAGTGGAAATAAATGGGAATTATCGTTTAAATTGTGCTTTTTGCATCTGATAAAATGGAAGGGGGTTAAAGGCTCATACTGAAGGCAATGCTTAATTATTATGTTATGTATTAAGTTATTGTAGAGACAAAAATGCTGAACACATTTTAAGTATTTTGATTCTTGACAGTCCCCCCTCCCCCCTTTCCTGTCTTCCCCTGCCTGTTGGATATGGTTGCCATGACAACAGCCATTACCACTTGATTGGAGATCTAATGTAATCTAGAGTGGTGCTATGAGTGGTGCTATTTATCTGCTGTTAACGCAGCAGTAGTAGCATTAGCAGCAGTCAGAGTCGGACAGCCATGAACAGAGAATGAGTCATTAGTGCAAGAACGTAGACTGTATGCTGGAGGGAAAGAGCACAAGTTTGTGTGTGCATGTACTGTATGTGTGTATGTGAACATGCAAGGCCGCACCTGGCGCCTGCTGTGTTCGCGTGCATGTGCCTTTATGTCTGTAGCTTTTTGAAGGGTGGCTGTAGTGATCACGAGTGCAGTACAACACCGTTGTCGTCCAGTGCCGAATATCACACCGTGTATTCGAGTGCCAGCTGAGCTTGCAGCACACAGGCACCAAGATAAGCTCTCCGGCTCCGCCTCTGCTCTTGCTTCAGAAACCCCACAATCAACCGGGACAGGATTACATTAAATAAAATTGGGAGCTTGCTGTTAACAAATCTGCCGCAGCGCCGTATGCTCTGGATCCCTGTCAGTCGGGACCAAAAATGACGAGTTCCTTCGCACACCAGCTGCCATTTTGTTGAATTCGACAAAGAAAGATATGTTATTGATTTGAGGTGCCACACATAAATACCTTTGGATTTCTTAATGAAGCAGCAACACAGAAAATCCCTGTCGTCAGTTCTAACAATCTGATGGGCTATGTAAGGCGCTAGCTGGGCTACTCCAATTAAGTTGAGGGACAGAATAAAGGGATCGCTGACTGGTAAATCACAGTCTTTTCTCATTTCCTTTCTTTGTGTTTCCCCTCCAAAAAAATCTGTCACGGCGAATCAATTCTGCCACCACTATCCTTGACGTGCAACAAATAAAGTGAATGACATCAAATTATTTCCAAGCTGATAGATGTTACAGTAGATTTGTCAGAGTTGTCACCTCTTTGGAGAGATCTTTCTAGTTGAGAATAATTGAAAGAGTAACTTGGATTTTTTTTTTTTTTTTTTTTTTTAGATGAGTTGAGAATTGGTAGAAAGTTGGCGCATGCATGGTTTCTTTTTCTTCTTTTATCACCATCATTTCACTCATTTTCTTTCAGGGGAAAAAAAATAACGATATTGGACTGCCATGGGCAAATAAACAAATAAATGAATGAATATAAAAAAGAAAGGAAATGAGCATTGTGCAACGTAAAAATCTGACTTCAAAGTCTTGACACTGACAAGACAACAAAGCCACACGGATCGAGGAACTACACACCTGAGGTTCGAGCATTCGTCATTAAAGAAGAAAAATGAAAAAGAAACAAACAAAAAAAATCATTGTGGAAGGCCAGCGACAGTATGAGATGTTGACTATTTTCTGTTATATTGCCCTGGATTCCCCTGAGTCGGCTGCCAAAAGAGTTGTTTTGATGAAGAATATGACTGATGCTTTTTCAAGCATAGTCCTTTGTGTCCATTGCATTTAACACCAGGACCGCCAGCATTCTAGCACCCTCTACAGGCGCCGCAACAGTTTCCCAGACCATTATCATGTATGCAATTTCATTCTTCATGTTCACAAGTGCGTTAAACTGAGAGGACAAAGGTCATGCTGTAAAACATGTTTACTGTAAATATATAATGCTACACTCTGGGGCCCAATAGTTGTTGGCCAAATAGATTTGATTAATCTATTTATACATGGAATAAATGGTTACAAATAACACACATTAAACTGGTTACTGTATAAAATGCTGTAAAAACCATAAACATGTCATTGACCAGTAGTTTTAAACTTTGTTTTGAGATGTACCCTCACAGTCCTGTCAGATGAACCACAACATTGACAGCACCCATCATGTTTAAATGTGTTAATTTAAACTGGTATTATTTAACACTATTAATTATGTAAAAGGAAAACTTTGTTTGTTTGCAATCTAACTACTTCGATGAAGAGTGGCAGAAACCAGACTGGAACCAGACGCAGCCTCTGAGACCGGCGGAGGCCAGTTTGACGACAGGACATACTGTACAGGGGATTCACAGCGGCTCCAACGGGAACTATGACTTTGGAGATGACAAGACATGGCAGGTGGGGACAGGAGAGAGGTGAAGGGGCAGAACAGCGAGATAGAGTCGCAGCATCAGCAGCAGGTGAAAATGTCCAACCCGTTCTCATCCCAGCTCGTCACATACCGACGTTTTGTCCTGCGCCCTTGGCATCTTACCTAGATGGTACCCTTTGGTATCGGCGGCCGATGTGCTAAGTCTTCCCTGCTTCACAACAGACCCTTTGGCCGGCCAGGGCCGATGCCGACAAAACGTACTTGGTTAAGTTTAGGAAATGACTGGTGACACTTGGTTTCAAACAGGATGCGAACTCTGGTCTCCTGGGTGAAAGTTGTGTGTCTGACCCTCCACTAAACCCCGACCTCCACCACGCTTAGGGTTAGGGTTAGTCATCTGAAACTGACGCGGGAGGCTTCACATCGCTTGCACATTAAATCCTTGTGCGCCTCTGCCTGATGCCAAAGGGTTTACCTTGTGTGTCTGGATGAGAAAAGAAGGGCTGTGACAAAACCTCAATAACTGACGAGCTGGGGATGAGAACGAGCTGAAATGTCGTGTAAAGACGCAATATTTTCACATCTTGCTTGGTGAATTGAGGATTTACCTCGACCAAACCAGAGGTGATTGTGGAAAGACAAAGTTGCTTTTGGTGAGCTTTATTTCGTTTATATCTTGCTTGAATGAAGTGTGTTTTAAGAAGATGAGTTAACAAGGTAATTGAGCTTGTTAGTTCAGAAAAAGAGAGAATTTCTCAAATTTGATGAGCTTTGATACGCTACTCTACAATCTTTTCACGTTCCCCCTGACATCTCCAGAAGAACCTCCTGGGGCATGAGTTGGTGGTGAATCACCACCACTGACTATATACATGGTTCACACTAGACAAATTTGCAAATTGAGTAGTTTCCCCTCTCTCTTGCATTTGCAAATACCACTATGTGACAAACAGTGTCTTCACACTCTCAACACCCTGCAACATGCCCCCAAACAGATCTGTGACACCGTGCCTCTTGTGTGTGTGTGTGTCGCTTCATTAAGCATGTATCCAATCAGTCACACACACAGCAGCACGGCACGTTGCGCCACAGTTTACTCCCGGCCTATAACCCGTCTGTCAGTCAAGCGGCTGGAGTTCATTAGAGACACTGAGAGCCGCTGACAACTCCCCACTGATCTGACCTGTGTATACAAACGCAGGTGATCTGACCCTCGAGGAGGATATCACCAAGTAAACAAAGATATTGTGTCGCTTGAGAGGAGTATAAAAAAATGAGCAAAAACACTCGGAGATCCATAAAAACAGCCTGTGGGATGCTCAAAGTCTGCACAGAGAGGCAAGTGGGGAAAACAATGGTTTCCTGTTTCTGCTGCATTCTTGTTATGAATAAATAAAATACTGGCACATAAATTGAGCCTGGTGGCCAGTTTGCTGTACAACTCAAGTACCAAAATGGACATATATCTCATGCGATATATAATTTGTATACAGATGTGTGCTGTGTTGAAGGTCACCAATGTGATTTCTTACGGACGTGAAATTCCAACAGAGCAAGTATGTTCAGACTTAATAAAGCACACGTGCAAATGCACAAATTTCCTTTTAAATGTGAATCTCATGCTTACCAGCCTCTTCGTTTGGCCTGAATTGCACTGGAGACTTGCCCCAGTACAGGTTTATCGTGGATAAACACGAGTTAAGGAGAATCTGTTGTGTGGCGAAGAAAGTCTTAACATTCCGTCCCGTTAATAAGATTAGAATGTGAAATATTCATTGGGAAAGACTTAATAATAAATGGTGGGTATTAAAAATTTAATTAATTCAAATTCCGTCCATGAATTTTTAAAGGTACATTATTAAAAGTGCACCAACAAGCCATTTCATTGATGTAGTGTTGTAATGCTGAAACTTAAGTCCCACCTACTGCTCATCCATTAATTTCCCACGTGCTCTACAAAAGTCTTTAGGAAAGACTAACGGGCCAGTTTGACAGCAAGGTGAGGTAAAGTGCCCCCACCCCTTCTTCTCCTCCCATTTAGCATTAGCACTAACACCTCCCTGTAAACTGATTGCTGACAGGAGGCAAAAAATGGGGGCCAGGGTCAATAATTTAAGGAACTTGAGGCTAATTTTAATCTATTACCCTGCTATGTGCATACAGGGTGTCAAAGGTAAGGCCGGAGAGGGATCCGTCATGTGATTCATACTCCGGGGAGAGAATTAGTTTCATGACACATCATAATTTAATACATTTTAAGGAACTCAGCATGACTTTGCCAGGCTGATGGAGGGAGGGGAGGAGGGAGTGAAAGAAAGGAGATGAAGAACGAGAAGGATATTAAATTATGGAGCACCTTAACAGCGCAATCTGTCTTAGAGAGACACGATTGCCTTACCGGTGTGGATTGATGATAATCTGTTTGTAAGGAGCCTGGTAAAGGCTACAAGGGCTGTTATGTGTGGAGGCTCTGAGCTCTGGCCATTGAAACTGTACTTTGGCTTATGTATAATGTAATGGGAGCCTATATGGTATAATCACTCATGGTATTAAAAGTGGCAAAATAAAACAATAAATACTTTATAGGTCAATGACGATATAATCAATCATTAGTTTTCAGGTTGTTAGAAAAACTCAAAAAGTTTTAATTATTGTTGATTAACATTAACACTGAGTTAGCATTACATATTTAATTAATATTAGCCTAATATTAATGTTAATAACTCAACATGTTCTTCACTTCTGGTAAGCCATCAAGAATTTCTACAGTTACCTGTTGGACGAGTAGCCACAAGGATTTTTGACGACCGAAAATATTGTTCTTGCTACTGATGTATGAATCATTAAACCTGGAGTGAGGGGCTTTTTTCATATAAAGGAACGTCCGTTGCCTTCAAGCCCTCGCCAAAGGAGTTCACACATTGCTGGTCAGGCTGATCATATAGGCAGATAAATCTCTGTATTTTGCAGTATAGCAGAGTTTTTAAGCCGGCGTCTGTGGCGACATTCCCGTGCTGGTTCATCGGTAGCGATGCATTTTTAGCAAAATTTGGTTTGCCAGGGCAGAAGAGGTAAGCAGCCGTAGTGGCAGAGTGGGCTACAGCCATGGGCTACAGGTTACAGCAAATAGGAAGTAATGTCAGTCTTCAGATTTTGTTTAATTAGTCTTACAGCCAGAAGAGGGAGACAGAAATTCCGCACTGCAGATTCAATGAAGAACATTAATAAAACAAGCAAGTTGTATATCAGTATTAAGATTTGGTTTTTTTTTCTTATTAATGGCTTGTTACTCCTCAATAAAGAATTAATTAATGATTTATTAACATGAATAAAGAGTAGCTACACTTAGTAAACCATTCATAAATTATGACTTATTATGGAGTGCTTATTTCTTTGAAACATGAAAATGATTGGGAACAGACTTTTTCTCCCTCTCGAATTTCCAAGTTGGTGTTGGTGCCGCTATTGCAAAGATAACTGGATTGCTTTCCATTTTCCTGCCAGCAACACAGGACAAAAGCATGAGCTTATTCATTCATTTAGTCTATAAAGGAGCCGTGAAAGGTGAAAAGAAATGACTGGATCCCCAGTCAGCACTCATTTTCCCCAGGCACTTTGTGGCAGACAGAATTTCATAGTGAAAGCGAGGTTTATAGGGAACCAGTCGTGTCACTTACTCTAAAGCCATTACATTGTGCAATCAACATTTGCTTCATAATGATGCATTCACCCAAAAAATGACTGTGCTCATTGTCCTCTCACCAAAAGTATACTGAAAGTTACATTCCGACAGGTAAGGTCAAGCACCCTTTTTTCCATTCTCCTTGTTACCCTCAGTCTTTCTATTTAACGCAGTCACACAGGCTTTGTCTTGCCCGTGTTCATGCCTTGCGGCTTGGGCTGGAGTGGGGAATAGTAAACTACCCTATCGCTGCAAGGGCTTACTTCAGAGAGAAGGAAGGCTTTGGCTGTCATAGGTTCTCAGGATCAGAGCTGAGAGCAGGGACACTTCATTTGCCGGTGTTGAGGAAGAGAAGAAGGTGGAGGAGGAGGATGGAAGGGGAGGGGGGTGACTGTATATGCCAGGGTCAAGCACTGTGGAAAAAGCCAGGCAGTTATCCAATAGAGCTTTGCTCTCCTGTTAGTGTCTTATGCAGCCCACTCTGTCCAGAGGCTTTCTCAGCTTTGCCTGTTCTGTTGTGGCAAGGGCATCCCGGATCAGCATTCGAAAGGTATTATAACTGGAAGAACTGGAGCTGGTCTGTTAAACCTGCAATGCATCAGCAATTCATGAGGTGTAAGAGGCCCATCTGAGGAAGCAAAGCATGCGGATCAGAAGCCTTTATGTGACTTTCTTGTGGAAATGAACTGAGATCCCCATATTGAAAGTGGAATATCGATGCAGTGGCAGCGTTCCGGGTTGGACAAATGTGAGGGAATTAAAAGGAATTTTGTATCTCACACGCAACTTGATTGCTTGAGCTTTCTCCCACGCTTCCTTGTTCCATAAACAGAAGGTAGAAGTGCTATAATACTGTGCTGAACATATGTTGCAAGCACAAATGTTTGACGCTTTCAGGTAATGTGTTAGTGGGTTGAGAAATTGCACACTTGCTGTTGTGTGATATAAAAATAACATCAATTGAAAAAGCGAAGGAGCCATGAGGAAGGAAATGTAACGCTTCTTGATTTTCTTTGTTTAAATCCCTAAGTAAATTTTGAGGGGTTAAGTGGATTCACACACTTTCTGTATATCCATCCATACACTTGCTACACAAGCCCCTAGTGGAAATGATTGACATTGCAGAATTGTCTTTGTGAACTGAAATGGGCTGCTTGACAGACGTACAAGCTACTCCTCCCCAACCGCACACAAGCTATTTGTCAGTTCCCACTTTCCATACTTAGTGGCTTGACTTGCGCACACACAGATCCGGACCTGGAAATAGGAGCTGGAGTACAAAAAAGAGTAGGATAAAGAGCAGAGAGGAGATCAGAGAGGGGAGAAGCGAGAGGAGACTGGGCAGAGAGGAGAGGGGGGGAAAGTATCATCAGCAGGAAGGACGGTCGGGGGGGAAGGGGATAACACATTACTCCTCACTGAGCCATAGAGAGGCAAAGAATGTGGTCATCTTGAAACTCGAAGCCCACCCATCTGCCACCTACAAGCCAGTGTGACATTACCACTGTCGGGTGCCAAATGCCGATAAAATTCATCTTTGGTGGATATCAAACATCAAGCTGTGAAAGATACCTGGAACTTTTTGAGGTATTAACATTTGACTGCCTCAGTTATACTTTTGGTTTTTTCCTACTGGCTGCTGTAAAATATACCTGACAATGTGAGGTGAGCCAATCACATCCATGGAAAACAAATGTTTCTGAATCTTACTGTAGTTACGAAATAGCATCTAAACGTCAAATTCTCTGCTGCCTTGATGGCCATTGGGCAAATGCTAGACATTCATCCCATGAACTCACTCTACTTAATGTTTAACATGTTATTATTATTAATTAAAAATAATAGTTACTAAACCTATTACTATTATCAACAGTAGTGATATTTCTATAGTTGCTATGCATCTCTGTGTTTGTCTCTCTCTCAACCCAACCGGTCAAGGCAGCTGGCCGCCCACCGAGAGCCGGGGTCTGCTCCGAGGTTTCTGCCTGCGAAAAGACAGCTTTTCCTCGCCACTGTCGCCAGTATGACACTACTACTACTACCTACTCTACATGTAAAGTGTCATGAGATAACTGTTTGAAGTTGACTGTTTCATTGAATTGGCACTCTAAAAATAAAATTTGACTTGACTTGGCTATAGTTTATTAAAAAAAAACAAAAACAAGAAATTGACAGTGACTAAGTTTAGCATCTTCTTACCAGCTCATCAGGTCAATCATTCCCATCAAACAATTCCTTGTCATCTCCAGTAAAAGCATTTGCAAAGCATCCACAGCGTTGTTATATATAAACATGAGAGGAACCATATCGGAAATACACATATTCACCTTCTTGATGAGAAGATCTTCCTGACCCTAATGTTTATACGCTAACTCTGGACCTAGAGCCATAAGTCAATTAGCTTAGTTTAGTGTAAAGACTGGGAGTACGGGGAAACAGCTAGCGTAGCTCTGTCCAATTCCCAAATGTAAGCTGACCAACACCGCTGAAGCTTACTAATTAACAAGCTGTATAGTGCATGTTTAGTAAAAAATATCAGAAACAAGTTGAATCACAGTAGGAATAGTGACTTCCTGAATTCTCTGCTGGTTCCCAGTTCAATCACTCCTGATTGCCAAGAATTTGTTTAAATTAGTATTTTTGTAGTTTAGGGAGAGCCATACTAGCTTTGACCACTTGCTTCCAGTGTTTACAGTATGTTAAGCTAAGCTAAGTGCCTTCTTTTTTCGCTCCATGGTTAGCATACAGACCCAAGGATGGTCTCAATCTTCTAATCTACATTTCGGCAAAAAAAAAAGAAGCTCATAAATGAATTTCCTAAAATGTCAAACTTCAAACAAAAAATTCTTTTTTTTATTTATTCCTTAAAAGATTTTAATTTCTCCTGAATTCGTCATCCTTTTCAGTTTGACTGCTTCCACAGCTGCTCAAGTTGAGATCATCATTATCGCCACCATCACCATTGTCGTCTCTCTCATCATTGTCGCCACCTGCATCACCATGATTACCAGAAGCATCAAAAATGAACCATCATTACCATTCCACCACAGCTCATAACATTAGCCACAGAGGGCTCTTCACCCATGCTGCCTCCCCACAATCCGGGTGAAGGTCAAAACTTCAATGTCAGGTGTGCATCGTGGGGCTTCACAGGAACAGACTGCATACCCGCTGGAAATCCCTGTTCCTATTCCCAAACAGCCAAAGCCCACGCTCACTGCTCCCCAATCCCCAAGAAGCATTCCAGGAATCTGTTCTCTTTTTAATTAGTTTCGTAAAGAATTTTTTTTTTTTTGTTCTTTTAATCTAGGATTGTAATTTTCATTAAGACAGCAAACAGCACAGTCGGGGAGAGTATATCCTTAAGATTTTCATTAAATCAAACCATTTATGGCATTTTTCAGATATATTCATCTAATACATTCTTTACTTACCTCTCTGTGTATAATTTTTTCATTGTTGGTGGAAGAGTCCACCATACTGCGTACAAGGATTTACAGAAAACAATGAAGCATGCAATCCAGCATTATTTGGTTAGTTATCATATTATATTGTTATAATACCATTTTTAGTTTCATATTAGCTTAGCTGTTCACTCTCTCAATGTTGTATCAGTATATTTGTCACCGCAGTGACCATAATTACTTCATGCCAAGACATTTGTCTTGATGAGAACTCTTGGAGGGGAAGCAGGAAAAATAAAATTGCCAACAGCTTAGTCCACTTACAAAAAAAGGAGTGTTCAAAAGCTAACTTTACTTCTGAAATCAGTGTTTATCTCTGTTCCCTTTACAAATCAAAGTGGGCTGCACTTCTGATAAAAATCAGTAATCTGTGTCTTTATGAGAGTACAGATTTGGAAATTTATAGACATACAGACAGTATGCAGTCCAAATTAACAACTGAAGCAGTTGTTTAAGAGCATTTCTCGACATGGATGTAGTGGTTTGAAATGGCTTCTGTTATCTACAAACTCTGCAGGTAGATTAAACAGCCCAGGGGGAAAGGCTTCCTGTGTGTTGCTGTGTGTGCTGATGCTGTACGGCTTTTATCACATAAGGAAAATAAGACCATAGCTTGCTGAAATATGCAGTCGCAGCATGCATTAGGCAGGTGCAGGAGTACTCAAGCATGCACTTAAATGATCAATGGATGGGCAACCGCTGATTTACAGACAGATTTAAAATCTTTACTCAACGCAGCACAGGAATTACTCCATCATGAAAATACTTTGACCAAACCAGCCATTAAAGCATTGAAAATACTGAAATTGTACCAAGATGTAGCATAATGCAGTTATAACATAATGTTTACATCTGTAAATGTCATAAGAATTGCATTTTAATGTGTAAAGGTTACTACTGTCTTCTTACCACTGTGATGTTAACCACAACATTATTTTTTTTTTATTATAATGAAAGTAAGTCTTGTCACTGTACATGACAACTTAAATTAAAATGTGATCTGCAACGATAACATGTGAATACTTTGAATTTATTGACTCAATATAACTACTCATGTAGTTGCCTAACGATGCCTTTCTTTATATTTCTAACAGGTCTGATCAGTCTCTGAAATATTAGCTAACATTAGCTATGCTAAAGTTAAATTTCTTAATCTTAATTTTGTTGATGGAGTCTGCCACTCCCATAGAGGATTCAAATTGCCTTCTGACGTTCGAGGGATTCACAGGAAATGAGGGATTCATGTTATAGATTTTTCTCATTGGTATCAACCTCATTGTTTTACAGTTCGCCAGATCAGAACCTTAAGTTACTGCTAATGCGAACATTTTCTACTGCTGCTGCTTCAGAACTAGGGAAACACAGTGAAGCACTCATAGGAAACACATTGTATTCCACAGCAACAATTAAGACGAATTGCAAGTGCTCATCAAACATGAATCTGCCAAAAAAAAAGTTAAGTGACAGCAGATCTGTTCTCATGAGAAAATGAAAAATGGCCATATATTTTCTGGCTAAGTTTGTTTGGCTTACTGTAAACAGATACATGAGTCATATGAGTTTTTGCTGTTCTGCTAATTAAGCCTCGGTAGCTACTTTGGTAACTTTTCGATGTTGGTAAAACTATGCTCTCATTCCACATAAACTACATTGTACTTTGGTTGGAGGAGGATTTTCCAATTTTTTGGCATCTCAGCAGATTTATTATCTGCAAATCCCAGTTTGAAAAGCACTGTTCTCACCTCTCTAAATGAACCAAACAGTGAGTTGTTCTCAGCCCTTTAAATTGACACCATGACTCACCTTCCGTGGCAGAGCATTCATGAAAGTGTAGCAGAAGATTTTAGGGGGGGGGGGGGGGCTCAGAAACATTGGTGGCACTTTGGGGAGGCTAAGGAGGCAGCACAGGTTTTCCATTCATCGCAACTAAAGGTTATGTATTCAGATTGCCGCATTAGGGGGAGATGGCAACTAACACAATCGCTGCCGTTAATAGTCAATTGTTTTTATCCTTTGTGTGTGCTAAATATATTCAGATGACAAAGCCACGGCGCATGAATTCAAAGTTCATAATAAGCACGAGTGGTGCAGAAAGGGCAAGAAATAGGCTCCACTAATGGTTATGATGTTGCAAATATGAGCCAGAGTGTGTTTCATGCCTCCTCACTAACAAGCACATCATTTTCAAAAGTGCACAATGGTGTCAAGTCGCCTGGGATGATCCCCCTTCAACGAGTGCCTGGATTACTGTAAGCTGATTTTCCATAATTTACCCTCACCAAGTGGAAAAGCACAATCCGGATTCGCCTTTTAACTCCCTCTCCTTATCTTGTTCCCCTCACGTCATTGTTGTCCTAAGAACAAATATGAGTTATGTCTGTGAGCCTCAAGCTGCAGACGGGTTAGTTTTGAAGTTGGCAAATTTGCGTTGTAGGTCAGGCCCATGTTATTAGGGATGTGGTTGATGCTCTAATGCCACGCAGGTTTTTGTCTTTCTTTTTTGTTGGTCTTGGCTTTTTATGAGTGACACACTGTAACTGTACAGCATTTCCATATTTTCACCCCCTGTTTAACGTCTCCAGGAGGACAGCCTGCTATCCCTATTATTTTGCTGCTGAGTGGATATTCCTCTGAATGCGGACCCATCTCAAACATGTGCTAATAAGGCAGGTGACAGCACTGTTTTGGGGGGACTTGTGCGATGAAAATGGAGCAGCAATTCCGCACATTCACAAACAACCCATACGTGAAGACAGCACCGTGACGGAAAAATACAAGACTTTCTGTAAATGCTGAGCTCTACATTGTTCCAGCTATTACTAACACTTTATCTGGAGGGGGAAAAAAAACATGGTGTCAGAAAGAGAAAAAGTTACTTCCAGTTCTTCAGTGGCTCTGCTGAATCAACATTACAGTCCAACAGTGAAGTAGTACCCGTTACTACACGAGACTGCCGGTTGTTTACTTAACAACCACGAGAAGACAATGATGATAACATTTTTCACCATGCTAACGGCAATTAATTAATGACAACCCCATTAGCCTTAGCTGTCAGGGTTTTTCCTGCATAGAGAATTTCTTGGGCAGAATTTTTTTGAAACCTTTTTTTCCCCCACCTAGCCTTTATTGCCCAGCCCTAACGGTACATGGACCATTCTGATACAGCAAAAACCCTGGCTGTGTTGTTCAGTGCTAATTAGCATACGTCAGCATGCTGATATGCTAAACCAAGATGGTAAAGGTGGTAAACTTTATACAGGCTAAACAATCAGAATGTTAGCATTGTCGCTGTGAGCATGTTAGTGTGTTTATGTAAAAAAATTTAGCTTAAAGCACCACTGTACCTAAGTACAGCCTCACACTAGCGTGGCTGTAGACTCCTATGCTTGTAACTTTGTTGAGCACAGTTGAAAAGAAAATATGATACAATTAGCTCCCTCTTAGCAACAACACATGCTATTTATTTAGCCCTTTTTTTGTATGGGGCAGAAAGTAAAACAACACTCATTGCTTTACAAGCTAACTGTATTTGCTGCAAACCGAGGGCACGCTAAATCATCAGATTCTGGCAGAAAGTTTGACGTGATATTCTCTCCCAAACACAGACAGAAAATAAATTGGCATGAAGACCAGCCAGGCCTCAGAGCAAATAGTGGAGGTTGGCTGACGGTGTGGTCTGCATCACCTTCCAGCATTTGTTATTGTTCCTTATTACTGCCCATATTTTTCATCAGCTCTCTCCAAGCTGTCTCTTGCTCTCTTTTCTTCCCTCACCATACCGTGTTCGGCATTATTATGTGCACGCCTGGATGAAAGCGATTCTGACTGAATGACAGACTGTATGAGTTGCATCAAGGTTGAGCTTAGCTTTTCGTTATTTTCCAAGATTGCACTGTTGAAAAGAACGTGCAGATGAATCAGTGCGTTGTTGAATCATGCATGGAGGAAAGATATATTTTGTAATAAATTTATGAAACTGTGAGTGCTGAGAAAACATTTCCAGGCAGATTGGTCAGTGCTTTTCAGCTTTGTTTTATGTACCATCCTGCTCGACTCTATTGCCCAATGAAGCATAGGTAAAATATCCTGATTCAACCATTGTACTTTTTCATCTAGCAAGGCGAAATTTGTCTTCTTGCCTCCTTCTTACCACTGTATTATCTTAGCTGTTCTAGCGGTCACTGCATTTCTTCATGCTCACATTAGTCTGATCTTAACCAATGGTAACAACTGCAGTAAAATTCAATCAAGGCAACCAATCAGCCAATTACACCAACGTGTTCTTAGGAGGACGCTGTAGGTCCAATGCAATTTTTGCTGACTATGGAGTGATGAAGTGGGGAAATAAGCCGTCATGCATTTGCAGTGCCAGCAGTTATGGTAGCATTAGTTCAATCTCTGAATGATTTCTTTGTTTTGGAGTAAAACAAAAGAATCTCTTTCCATTTTATCCCTCTTGAGTGCAGTAGAGAGGCTTGTTATGAGCACGGGCTGCAGCAGGGAAATGTTTTTAAAAAAAAATTTAATTTAAATACCAACAATGCTATTAATTTGAAGTAATAGTGATGATTGAAAGGGTTTTGCACAGAAACTTTTGGTCTTAATCTTCATCTCCAAATGCATCTCCAAAAAAAGCTTCCATTCATTCTTTCCAGTTTATTTATTAAGTTGTAATAAATAAAGAGAAGGATCAAAAATAATTCAATCAAAAAGATGCCTTTTATGTTTGCCACTGGTCATTAAAAGGCCATAGACAGCAGCAAACATATCAGGTAGTTATAGAGTAACATCATTATTCATTTGCAGTCATGTTTCAGGCCATGTGGAGAATAAAGCACAATATTCTCTCTCTTTTAGCTCTGTTTTTGGTCTCCACCAACTCCTGGCTCTTTTGCTGCTAAATGCTCTGCTATGTTCACCAGCTCGTCAATAACTGTATTGTGCAGGTGACTGCTGGTGAGCAGGTAGAGTACACTGGGTTTTTAGAGCTTTTTTCACTGAAAACAACTGCCTGGTGCACCTGGAAACAATGCTATGAGGGTAGAGGGAGTGAACCCAACAGTAAATTTGTGGGCTGGATAGCTTAACTATGAACTGAAACTTGTTACATAGCTCTGTAAAGCCTTTCGCAAAGTCACATTGCCATTTGATTTATTATTAAAAAAATATTGAGCACAGCAATTCTAACTGTTAAAACACATTGTTTTATTTCGGCAGTCAGGAGGAGTTTATCATGAACCGATCCCCACCCAATTGATTTTAATACAGCACCTTAAGCTATTTGTCTCTGACTATGACTTCAACTTTCACTTGACTGCCACAAGGTTACAAAGAACAACAATAGTACATTTCATACATCAATTAAAGTTGCAACAGGACAGCTTTTCTCCAATGCCATTACGTGCCAGTAAAGTCTGGGGAGAGCATGTAATTGGCATTTAATGCTATTGATAGCAGCATGTGTTGGTATTTAGCTGCTGGGCCCACAGAAGGGCCATGTGAAGTCAAAAATTGTTGGGGTGGTGGCGAGCCAAATCCTGCAGGAGCTGAGACATGGCTCAGTGTGATTATACAGGGTTCTCATCTCGATGCCAAGCGGAGAGGACATCAAGGTCAGACGTGTCTTACCGAATGAACAGGCCTGGACAGGGACGCTGTGCAAATGGGTGTACAGATGTATGGGCTCATGTAAATACACTCAGAAAAAGGCACTCAGACTGTCAAGTAGGTCTGGCTGGGTGCTTCTTTGGTGATCTTACTTGTGTGCAGTTGAATTATTCCCTATGTAACTAGTTTACTGTTTATTTCTTGACGGTGAGCATACATTTTTAACCATACCTGGTCCAAGCCATCTGTTTATCAAACACAGGTACAATTTAAAGGGATAATATTTTGAGTTCATACGACTGTGCATTTAAAAAAAAAAAAACCCTGCATGAATAATGTATTTATGTGCTAATGTAAGCACCTATTAACCATGGACACAATTACTGCCAGGAAGGAGAGAGAGAGGGGAGGAAGGAGGGAGGATTGGGAGATTATTCCCAGAATGGCTTCTGTACTATTGAAATTTCTTTTTCCCCAACTGGATAAAAATGCTGAATTCATAATGAAATAAAAGTGCGAGTGGAAAACAGCCCAGTTCTTTTTTCTATGTAAGGGCAGAAAGACTGAGAGCAGTGGAAGTTGATTTGCTGCCAGGGCACTTTTGGGAAAATCAATAAAGAAAATGTAAAGGACCCATTTCTTTTCCCCCAAACTGCCACTGATATGATATATTGTAACATGCCGTAAAGCCACCAAAACTCTCGCATAGTTTAAAGGCTTAACAAAGGCAGTCTTCAGGCAACCAGTACATTTCAGTCCTACATTTATTAGACATCTTATTGACAACAATGACAAAATGTGTCAACAGGGTGCTTCGCTGACGCATTTTTATGTGCACACCCAGGTGCTGTGTTGAAGTCAGGAGGCCTGAGCCCGGTGGGCCTAAATTAAATTAAAATTGACACACCAAAGCTGTTATTTAGGAATGATAAAAGCTGGAGACATAGGAGGCCGGCGCTGCCAAGGCCTCGAAAAAGAAATAAGAACCAAACTTGAGCATTATCATTTTTTTCCTTCTCACATGGTGCTACAGTAAGAAGAGAGTTGGCACGCCTGTGCTGCACTGTTGCTTTGACTTCATTCCATTTATTTTTCATCTATCTGTAAATGCCTCTAGCGCTTTCCGTCTGGATCAGAAACTGTCTGTCCATTTTCTGTGTTACAACACTGAGATTACTGTGCAGCGTGTGCCTCGCCTCACAATCAAAGGGGCTCCACTTTTCGAGTGCTTTAGAGGCGGATTTTGGCTTTTCAGGAAAAGCGCCACGCTAGGTGCTGCGCATAAACACAGCGGGTAGCTTGTGGCTTCAGAAGGGTGGAGCAGTCAGTCCCTTTTTCACTTTATTACTGTATGTCAATATTAAGCTGCCCATGTCACTGTTACAACAGGTTTCAAGGCAATGGTTAATGTACCTGTTGGCAGTGTGTAACAGAATAATATTGGCAGCACACAGGGGGAACAAAGTTGCGGAGAGAAAAAAGACAAGACTAAGAGGTTCCAGCCATGCTAGCAGCTCTGTGAGGCTAATGTCACGCTAGGGTAACAGGCTCACAATGACAACGCTAGCATGCTGATGTTTAGCAGGTGTTATATTTAACATATTCACCATCTTACTTTAGTTTGTTTGTGGACTAACATTTGCTAATTAGCACTAAACAAAGAAGTACAGCTGACTCTCATGGTAATGCCATTAGGTGTGCAGGTATTTGATCATAAAGCGCACTGGACAATAATGATTTGGACCTGATGATGGTGCGAGATGAAAAGCCAGGAAATTCCGTCCAAAATACCAATTACAGTTTATCCTGAAGGGAACCTGAATGCACCAAATTTCATGGCAATGAATTCAATAGTTTGAGACATTTATTTGAACATATATTATGTATCATGCCGGCAGGAGTAGACTTTTGTTATATATTTTGTTGAGTTGTGCACTTTGTGTTTCATTTGATCGCCTGTTGCTATAACTTCCGGGAGAGAGTGAGGAAGAACGTGAATAAAACATTGCCTCATCAGAAAGATTTCCAATGACAAGAGTGGTTGTTTGACAAAGAAGAAGTAAAACTCCCATAATCCCACGCTACTTTTGTCTTTGTTATGATTGAGAGACCCTTTGCATGTCAACCTGCAGTCTTGACTAAAGTAATCTACCAACTGATCAACGGACCAAAACGGATGCTAGCATGGCTAGAAATGCTAAATAAATTGATAAAATATTTCTTCATATCACCCACCTAATACAAATCTGCAAATTAACTACTTTTGACTTCCTCACTTCCTCTTTTACCTTTTAAAGTGAGCAAAGTGCATATGTTGCCACTGTCACGAGACACGGTTTTACTTCTGTAATGTTGCCCACCAAGGCAATGGGATCTCCAGCTCTTGAGAATGTGAGAGGATGTACAAAAAAAAAAAAAAAAAATCTAAAATCAAAGCAGGAATTAAACCAGAGCGATGAAAGAGGAGAGAATGAAAGGCCTGCCTGATGAGCATTTCTTTCCTTCTCTTTTCTTCCCTCTCACTACTTTTCCTTGAAAAGAGAAGGAAAAAACTGTCATAATGTGATTTTTTTTGTCAACTAAGAAAGTATAAAGTCAAACTTCCCTACATCTTTCTCGTAAATGCAGGCAGCAAAGCTGGGCTCATGCAGAGATGTGATCAATGACTGCAGAGAAGGCAGGCGTCACGGTGCGCCTAATTGAGCAGAGGCCCACCGGAAACCTGCCGGGTTCACCATTATGTGCGCGCTGTGCCCACCACCTGAGACGAGCATGGAACACCAGCGCCGTTTAGAATTGCACAGAAATTAAGCCACCTACCTGCTAAAGGTTTTTATAATACTTAAATATCTAGCTAGTTGCATCACGCCTATCCATCTCTTCTCCCTCACACCTCTGGATTACAGCCGACTACTCTGTGCTCCCTATTATTCCTCCAGTTCATCTTCTCTGTGTGGAGTTCTCTGCAGGAGAATGAGGGGCTTATGGATCCCTGCATACGGTAACCATTTGTCTGCCTTTGAGGGCCCTGGCTGCACTTTAAATCACATCTGAATCACATTGAATTCTGTTATTACAAAATCAAGTGCAAAGTCTGAATAAAAAGTTGGAATCATTAAAAGTCTGAATCGTTGTGTCTATTAAGGTATAAACTCAGCAAACACAGTGATGTTGCACCAGAATTGATTAATTTCTCATTTTCCTGTGCGATGTTTACTTCACGCTTATGTGCATTGCATTGTGCCTTTGTTTCACTCTCTCTCTCATCCTACATTTCACATCAGTTTCTCTGGGACCTATGCTCAGTACATTGTGTTCCCTCACTAGTCATTGTTTTAGGTAGAAAACATAGAGACGCCTTGTCACAGATGGCACATTTGTGCTGATAGCTACAACCCCTGTGGTCTGCAGTCATGGTTTGCAGTTGCAGTGGAAGTGATTGTGTGCTGTATGAATAAAAGTTCCTCCTAATCTTCCATCCAATCTGCAGAAAATCAAGATCAGAGCCACTGAACCAAATCTTTGTTTTCTCTGCTCCCCTCAGTGCTCCTGAGGAGCGGAGCTGTCAGCGACGAACACAGTGAGGGGGTGAAAAAAGAGAGAAGCGAGGGAGGGGGAGGAACACTGAGGGAGAGAGCATGCAGTGAAAGTATGAGGAAGAAAGTGGGAGAGAGAGAAAGATGGACGCAGAAGCACACTGTGAGTGCTGTCTAAGGATGTTTATGAAGCCAGAGAACTGACCAGGGAGGAAGCTCTCAGAGAGCGGCGAAAAGAAATGAGCAGGAGGTGAGCAGCGAGAATAAGAAGGAAAATTAAGAGAATCCTGCACAGCCAGATGGTGCCACTGGGCAGGAAACGGTGTCATCTGTGCTCCGTTGCGCTTTTGCTGTGATTAAAAAAAAATTCGGCAAAGACACATATGCAGACGTGATAAACAATGTGCGTAAAACAGCAGATCCCGCGCTGAGACCGGCGCCAAAAATTAGCTGACGACCAGGAAATGAGCCAGAAAGGCAAAATGAAATGCTCATCCTGAACACAAGCAGCCTGGCTGAGAAGCAAAACTAAACACTACAGTATATCCTGCATTTTTCATTATTTGAACATGTTTCTACATACTGTTAATAAAATGTCAGCCATGTCATGAACACGTGGTGTAATCCGGGGCTGGCGAGTGACCTTGACTTTGATGGTGTCGGCACAGAACCATGAGAAGGTATTCGATCTACCCCATATTGTATTACCTATTAAGTTACAGGATTCAACTTTTTGCCTGGAGGCAAGAACTGTTTTAGTACACCCACCTTCCGGTGCCTTATTTGGCCAAAGTTAAGCCTGAACAGCTGATCTGCTACATGTTCATCTTTTAGACTGTGTTCCTTCATTGCTGTTGTGGCTGTGACCTCCATTTAATTAACACTTACAACTCAGGCAAACGGCGGATTTAGACAGATTCTCCAAGGGATGCTGTAATATTTTGTAATAATATGCATTGATTGTCAAAATGCAACAAGTGAATATTGCAGGCAATCTGATATGAGCTTACGCCAAACTTGAAAAAGAGCGTGCTGCTACAGTGCAACAGGGAAATTCCGTTTGTGAGATTGCCGTCGCCTTTTAATGAAAACAGATTGCAAACGGCTTCCTCCCTGAAAATAAGATGCAAAGTTAAACAAATAATTTTCCAAGGTGTGAAAGGTGTAAAAAAGAACTTCACAGGTAAACAACTGGCAAGGCGACTCCTTTCACACCTCCTAAAGACAAAAAAAAGTAATTTGTATAGTTCGTCATTGTACCTGCACTGCTTGCTGTTTTTTTCCCCACTCTGTCACTCTTTGCCCAAATTGGACTTTCATCAATAGTGGCAGCTTCTGTGCTCAAGTAGAGGTGCCCTGCTGGCTACAAGGAACACTATTTTTTCCCCATCGCAGTGGTTGACAACTACAGAGCCACTAACACCTAGAACACAGCAGAGACTCTCTTAATACACATTCACTGCATCTGCAGGTTTGAGAGGCTACTCCCAGATTCATCTGAGCCTCAATACGGAAATGACGGTGTTGTTGGAAACGGCACAGCTGAGGACAGGGTTGAGCCCAGATGCACGGCTCAAAACGAGAAGGAAAAATCCAAAACTCACCTTTACCTCTAAAAAATGGGCCAAAGTTAAAAACAGGGATAGAGAGGAAAACAGGCAAACTTATCCAAGAAAAAGGGTCAAGCTTAGGGGTTAAAAGTCCGATGGGAAGGCAGAGGGTTGGGCTGGTATATACAGTACAGTATACGGCAAAGGGGGAGAGTGGAAACACGTGAGGAGGTGGGCGGGTAAGGTCATGATAATGGGAAGATCATGGGAAGTGGCGGGGTTATGACAGGGCAGGGGAGCGTGGCGGGATGTGAAATGAGAAAGTGAGTCGGTGTATGGCGGGGGAAGCAAAGCCGACATGAGAATGTGCGACCAGATACTGTGGCAACAAGTTAAAAAGTTAGCGAAGACGTTTTCTCAGGATGTTCCCTCACCTGTAGTCCTATTACTGTGGTGTACCAATATGTGATCATATATAAATAATGAAACAGAACGCTACATTATTAATGCCACTAATAATATTTATAGTGCTTCTCTCTGTCTCTCTTCAAACGTTTAAGTCAGGTCTCTCTTTCTGTATCTCTGCGAGGCTGAAACATTCGCGCTAAATAAAAACAATAAGCATGCCAGATAATAGCTGTGTGCATTGCCAAGCAAGTACGCTAATTAAACGGCACAATGCAGTGGTCAGTTGATCGCGTGCCATGCGTCAGGGCATGCAAGGAGAAATGAAATGTGGGTGAAACCCGAACTATCTAATGTATGAAAGTTTTACTGGGGTTTGTGTGTCTGTGCTCTGTATGCTTTTAAAGTTATTAAATTGAGGTGAACACACTGGTTAAAATTCAAACATTAACAGACATCGCAGCCCAGAGTGATGATATAGTATTATCATTACTGTACGTGGATTCAACACGTGGTGAGAAAGAGGGCTGGATATCTGCAGTGTAGTGCCCCAATTTTTGTTTGTCTGCGCCCATGTTAGCATTGAGAACTTGATAAACTCATACAAAACACTGTAAATCATAAGGCACGTTCTGCCTTCTATTGCTCAATAATGATCTAATAGCAGCACTTGATATTGTACAAATCACATTAAATCCACATTACTTAATTAAACACGTTAATTTTGGTTACAACATGAGTTGTAATAATTCTGTTGTTCACTGTCACACACACGCACGCACGCACGCACACACACACACACACACACACACTTTCAATCAGACTCTATTCAGTTCTCCAGTCACTTCTATTGTTACACAAAGCCTCCTCTATCCACCTAAGTGCTTAGAAAAAGCATGATCTAGTTGTATGTGCAAATGCTTGTGTAAAGTAGCTTCAGTGGCTGTCAGGCCTTATTGTACATTGTACATTGCACCTTGCATTTGTATTCCAAGCCATGCAGCTGAAAGAACGTCCAGAGAATATTTTTTGCTCTCTTTGGCGTCTTATCTGTAACACGGACGAAGCCAGCACAACTCTGGGACGGGGACAACATTCCACCACAAAGAGCAACCAGCTGCATTTTCGTCTCTTTTGTGTGCGTGGGCGTGCTCGTGTGTTCTGGACGGGAGTTAAATGGGTTGTAGAGTGCCAACAATGTGTGAGTGTGTGTCCTACAACGGGGTTTAATGGCTCGTGGATCAACACACTGTGTGTGTGTGCAGGGCGTGCGTGGTGTGTACCCAATGCGGGGTGTGCGTGTTGCTGTTGACAGATGCGTTTTTCTGCTGACAGCCGTGAGCAACGGTGAGCACCCCTGGCTTGGCACCAAGCTATTACTTAATTCATTGACATTTTGTGTAATTGTCTCGGGGCAGTTTGCAGAGGAGGTAGAGAGTTCTAATGGGATTAGATTAGAGAAATACAATTACCATTTTACATGTGAAGGAAATAATCTTTGAGGACCTCTGTGGGGGTGGAAGGAGATGAGAGCTAATATGTATATGTCTAAATGTGTATATGACCAAGAAATAACAGGTTCTTTTTTGTCCATGTATGTGCACCCACATGCTTCCACATTGTGTGCGTGTAAAAAGACACTCTCACTGTGGCTTTTTTTAGTTTTTTTTCGCCCCTCCTTTCGCTTTCCTGGGTTTATCATGGTGGCTTGCCGTGGTAGCCTCAGAAATGGCCTGTCAGGACTCTTGGAAATGTCGATGTGCAGATAATGACATGTTGAAAGCCCTGAACCACCAGCTTGTCACCTGCTGGTAATTGGTTCTTCTACCAGTTTATTGTCTCCATCTGCACTGCTCGTCACTGATTTTCCTATTTTAGAAACAGAAGAAGAGTGAGGGAGAAGGAGACAAAGAGATAAATATGAATATTTTCATGCATATGGTATGAAGAGGCTGCAGGTGCACATTAGCCAATGAGCACATGTGCGTTTGCACTCGTTAATGATCATTTGGCACATCCATTGGGATGGCTAAGTGTACGGTGAAAAAAGTATTGCTTTACTACATTTAAATAACTGAGGAAAACACATGGGGCATGTTATTTATCTTATCTGGCCAGTGAAGTTTCCAACTTTGCGGGTGCTGAGCAAGATAACATAAGCAATCTTTAAGCTCTTTTAAACCATAATCAAATGTCTTTTGGCATTGAGAAAATTGCATTGAGTCCAGGCTTAGCATCAACACCACTGAAGTTTAATCTGCTGTGAAGGCAGCGCCTCTGTGTCGAGGTTTTCTTTCTTTGAGAGATAGCAGAATCACATGTAACGCAGCAGATATTGAGCTTCGGTGCCGGACATTGCCCTCTGGCTGCTATTGCACGGAACATAACTTGCCTTTTGTTACAAAGGAAGCATTCCCTCACCACCTGATTTGCAGCATTGGGCAAGGAAAGCCTCCAGCACATCTTTGTCATTTAAAAACCTGTGTTTGATTTTCGATTTTTTTTGCTGTGTCAGTAGCTCTATAAAAACTGTCTGTTACAAATCTTTAAAGTCCTCCACACATTCAAACTGTGGAATGTGTGCGAGTGCTAAAACACAGGAGACACGAACAAGAGTCATTGCTGTTTGCGCCACACTGTCCCATTATCACTGACTGGAAACACATGTAATTCAAAATGAAATTTGTCTCATTCCCAGTTAATTAGCGTAAAGCTTTTATGTTTTCTGTTTGGAATAAATGTAGGGTAGCAGCTAGCATTAGCAGCAATTATTGTTGCTGAAAATCCAAGACATCACAGTACAAAAAAAAAGCCTCCTTAATGCTTCAAGATCTGAGGATATCACCTAAAACCAAAAAGTGGTTTATAAAGTCTTAGAAATGCATTAATTGATTCTTTGGCCACTGGAGGACAGCAAAAAAAGCTGTATACACAACACTGACATTTTATCACATACAATGGATAGGACCACTGCGTTAGCACTCATATAGATTTGTGTTTCTGTCCACAAATAGACAGCAAGTAAAATATTAAGTCTTCTATTAGCTCTATTTTGGGCTCCACCAACTCTTGAGGAAAATATATGGCTTTTTGGCTTTTTAACCGCTAACTGATGCTCTCTAGTAAGTTGCTAACTTTGGCCAGGTATAAGGAACCATCCAAAAAACCAACAACTTCAACAAGAGGAAATACAAGAAATTACGAAGGTCAGACGCACCGGAATTGCCCTTTATCTTGCGACTTGAAATCTCAAGTAAAAAAGTGCGTAAATTTCACATCTAGTTTAAGTTTTATTTGCCATGTTCTTACTTCAGGGTCAAGTGCGGAAGAGTACACATTCATACTTTTCTTCAAGGTCCAGGAGAGACCTATCCAGAGTGGCAACAAGTATTAAATATCATTATTGAGTGATTCACACACCACCTTGTCTGTTTTGTCTTTTCCCTGAGAAGTGCTTTAGTTTCTCTCATTCATCTTGACCTTCCGGTCAGCATGTGTCTCCATTCAAAGGGCACAGGAGATTATGGCACTTCAATGATTTTGTCAAAGGATGGTCCGGGTGATGATTTATCAGGCACCCTTTATTAATTTTTCAAACGCAAATTATGGTCATGAATCATGCTTTACGCTGACCGCCCCCTTCTTGACCAATGTTGACCTTTGCATACATCTTGACTGGCTAATGTTTCAAAATTGCCTACATGCTTCACCTCAGCGAACCAGGTGACTTTGATGAGTTTTGACTGTTTTTTCGGGGGGGTTACTGAAGTTTATACAGAGGACAACAGGAAGCTTCCCAACCCAGGCATGGTGGATTACAGTGTACAGGTGGTGAGCTAGTCATTACAACCTGCCCTCTTTCATGGCTGTAATTTTGTCTATATGAGGCTGATGATTGGATCTCTTGCTGTCCTTGACCTTTTGCAGCAAGACCATGTCATTCGTCTTTAACAAGCATCATGCTGCCAGTGGTTTGTGAGAAAAGGGAGGAAAAAATCTGGAGGACTTTAGAGGGGTCAACAGCTTCTCAAAACGGTTGTTTGTGCAAGACTAACTCATGATAGAATGTGTTAACAGGGGTGTGACAGGAGGTAACGGCTGTATTTCACACTATTTCATCTGTCATGTAAGGATATCATCAGTTTAATGGTGACTGCTCTCAGCCAGTGACGTTTAACCGGCTTCCATTATTAGAACTGTTTCACTCTCTGATTTATCTCTTCATTTTGACCATTGGGTTTTTTTCTCTCTCTCTCTCTCTGGCCTTGCCAATTTCTCCTGCAGGGGATCGAAAGTGGTGAATCTCGAGTCGTGGTCTTGTCAGGTGTTGTAATCCACTTGGCCCAGCAATTCATCAGTATCCACATTCTGCACCCACATCCCTTCATCTATCTCTCCCGGGCCATAAAAATCAATTGATTTGGCCCGCAAAGTGCTAGGTTTCTTCTTTTTTTTTTTTTTTATCACAGTTTCTTATGATTTCTGTTGGAGCAGTCGGCTGGAAGTGGCTGAACTCTGTTACAGTCATCCTGCTGTAGGTGTAAAACTTATGATTATGATACATACTGTATGTCAGATTAAAGACATCCAAGATTGTTTATTTGATTAAGGACAAAAAGAGAGGGTCCTCCTCTATATATACCTATATGTTATGTGGCCGCCTGTTTACTCCATTGCTCTTTTTGTTTGTTTTTTCAAGACACAAATAGTTTTTGTCGCAGTGAAAAAATGACTTACAGTGTAAAGAGTACTACAAGGACTAAAAAAAACAATAAAAGGCAAAAATATTTACATATGCCAGAAAGAGTAGAAATTAATCCTTTAAAGGAGCAGTTTGTAAGATGTTAAGTCTTATTCCTGGGTTGTCAAATACTGACGCTTTGGGTTGGTATAGTTTGGGCCAGCTACCATATTACAGCTTTAAATTCGCCATATTATGCTCATTTTCAAGTTAATATTTATATTTTAGGTTTATACTAGAAGGCTTTAATGTTCAAAAAACACATTATCTCTCCCATACTGTCCATTGCAGCGACACCCTCCTTAACCCTCCGTCTAACAACACTCTCTTTTAGCTCCTGTCTCTTTAAGGCCCCCCTCCCGAAAAGCTAAAGTTAAAAACACAGCGTCTTCCCGACATGGCGATATCTCTAACAAAACTCTTCCCAGTCGGGGTGTGTGTGCCAAACTACAGCTCTTCCTAGGGGCATGCCAGACTAGCTGTAAGGCATGCATTATGCAAAAGGTGACAGTGATGTAACAAAGTCACGGAAGGAAAGGCTGAACTACTGATGAGGCGTTTCAGGCACTTCAGGGGTAGTGTTTTCTGTGGGAGTAAGGATCCCTTTGCCATGGACTTTGGGCTTTTCAACTTAGCAGACCTTGTACATGCACAAAAAGAAAACCCCAAAATGCATAATATGGTGTCTTTAAGGAATAGTTTGCAATAGAAAATCAATAAATGTGTAGTCCTGGGAAACTAGACTGGGACCGGAGGCAGCCTCTAAGACCAGTTTGATGACAGGGGATATATTATGGAGGTGATTTACAGCAGCTCCGATGAGGACTATGACTTTGGGTATGACTGGACACGGCAGGTGGGGACAGCAGAGAGGTGAAGTGGTAGAGACGTGAGAGAGAATCGTCCATCTGAAAGTGTGTCTGTACTTTCACTGTGCTGCTGCATTTGAAAGTGTTAAAGAATATGATCTTATTTTGAAGAAAGGAAGTGCGGTCCCAGATGTGATGTGCATTGTTGTTGGTTTGGCAGACTCAGAAAAAGCGTAATACCCATAAAAACCCAGCAACTCTCAGTGTTTACAACGTGGAGATACGGTTGTCCGGGTTAGGATAAGATTAGCGCACGGCTAAATCACCGGCGATAGCGCCCTTTGACAGCCTCTGGTAAAGACGACGCTAAAGTAAATGATTAAAACGACATACCTTTAGAAAGAGAAGAAGTTAGACTTTTCTTTAACACAATTAGATTAACCGATAACATTTCACAATCACTTATATTAATAATTAAAATTAAATTTCATCCGAATGCTAGCATAAAAGTGTCCGGTTGCTGAAACAGTGACGCTAATTCTTCTGTTTGTATGACATGTCTGGTCTCAACTGAGTTCCCATTGACGCGTGAAATGTAACAAAAGGCTCCAAAGTCACTTTAGGGAAACGCATACTTTGATTCGATTATGTTTTATTCAAAGGAATAATTCGATATTCAGTTACAGTTAGAGGAATTATTCTTTGGGCTTCTTCACAGTTTATTTTATTTAACAGGCAACAACAGCAACAAACAGTAATTGTAAACGAATAGCGAAAAAAGGATGAACATATGCCTTGAGGTTCTTTCTTTTATGATAATTACCACCGAGAAGCATTAAAGTATGTTTACAGCAGTGCGGCTCATTAAAAGCTGCACAGTGTTATCCATCATTTGAGTCCAGCATCACTGTCTAGTTTCTCAAATAGAATGGTCACCTTGCAATTAGGTTTTGGTGAGACAGTGATCTAAATACTTCCTAAAGAGAGGCCCACTGTCTCAGACTTGTCTCAGTCGATACTTATTCTTAGCTGAGGACAATTACTGAAATACAGTCATTAGTTTTCTTCACATTCTTTTCAACAAAGTGTAATCTATCTCCCATGTAACCACATCCTGTCTGGGATGTTTTCAATTACTCAATGTGTCCCATCTCAGCGAAATTCTCCTCCTCCCTGTAACTGTCCATAGGCAGCATGCAGTAGCTGCCTGTCTGTGTACATTTTACCCATCAGACCATTTCTCAGTCTGCAGAGAAACTCCCAGAAAAACCATGTTTGTTACTTATAAGTGTCCTCGCTGGGCCGTGTCAATTCCGCAGAGATAAATAGCACACCTTGCCCGTCCAGTCACACCATATTATTACAAATCAGGTGGAATATTTGAAGATCATTCGTCTGCCAGGAAGAAAAGCTATATTTGGATATTTTCTGTTGACAATATTTTCCACTCCTGTAACCTTGGTTATTTTTTACTCCCCTTCAGTCATGCATTTTCGCAGGATTGGCAGTGTCATTATCTGCCCAACAGCAAAGTACCTTGTATTTTTGGCTAAATGTATGTATTTGCCATTGTGGAGCTGCGGGGTGGAGCGATATCTGCCACTCTCAGCAGTGCTCGGGGGCTTTTGTGTGGCGCTTCAGAAAGGTGTTGTGTCCCCGAGACTCTACACCTTACGAAGCAAGACAGATTCTCAGCCAGCCCGCCTCCTGATAAGCCTCTGTGAAATTCTAAAAAGGGGGGATTCGATTAAAATAATCAACAAGGAGGTGAGAATATCTCCATATTTCTGGTGTGGATGTAGACATTGTGATAAAGGAAGGCCGTTCACTGACAGAAAAACGTGTCCGGTTGTGCTAAATATATGTGGTAAATTGCACTTGGTTTTATAACAGCATTTGTGTTTGCACCGCTGCTAAAACAGCCTTTCAGTTACCCCTGCTGCCCGTTTTACCTTCGCAACAGTGTGTTCGTGCATGTCTAATTGTGACACAGAGCTGTTGATCAGTCAGAGGAAACGGTGCACGCTGCCAAAACGTCTCATTATAACGTTCAGTGTCGACTTTGACAGCTTCCAATCCACAAGATTTATCCCTCCTAAAACTGCCACTTCAAACGCGGAGTCATGGCGATTTTGTCCAGCAGTTTGAGCAGACTTTTAATGTATCCTGTGTATTAGAAGGCCCACAGATGCTACAGGAAACAGCAGGCGCAGCTCCAACGTGAATCTCTTTGACCAGTCTTATTTAAAGGCTCTGTTGTGCTTCAAGAGGAGCTGAAGGCCGCTGCAAGATTCACGACTTAATATACATTCCTGATGGCATAATATACATTTCTCACAAAGTGTTGCTACTTTAGGCAGGATGCGAAGGTCCTTAAAATAAAATAAAAAAACACTGGCAACTTTTAAATTATGGCAGAAATTCATCACACCAGGGAAATGAAAGGCACACATTAAGGTGCGACATAATCACTGGAGCTGCCATAATTCCCAAAATATATTCTACTCGGGTGTAAATTAGTGTGAAATATGTCAGTGTTATTACTGTTCATGCACTGCTGATTGACATAATGCAAAGTGAAAGGTATGGGTTTGGCAGGAGCAGGTGCTGTGACTAAAGACATAAGAAAACAGCCAGTCAAATGACAACGGTCAATGCAAACAGTATACAGGGAACAAAATGTAGATACATAACTGCAAATGATTCAGCCAAGGCAAGCCACGTCTTCCTGTTTCATGGTTACTTCCTGTATTTCAGGACACATATGGCTTTCTGTGGGTGCTACAGCCCAATGACCGTAACACCTACATTACTACACTTACATAAAAACTGATCAAATACACAAATAAAGTGAAATACAGGACATATTGATTGATACTGTGTCATAATTAAATGCAAAAACATATGTTAAAGACAATCATTTAGCTTGCTGTCTTTAATAACAATGAATTGTTTTTTTAAATTGTTAATAATGGTTGTTTTTAATTGTGTTTTTTTGCAGGGAAAAATAAAAACACATTGCCAAAGAAC